>CM071924.1:32144283-32360447 GCA_016081115.2 Rehmannia glutinosa | reverse complement strand
GTTATGCTTCGTTCAGTTACGTGTGCTTTTAAATGTCATTTAACTATGCAATCCGTGCTCACGAGGATTGAATGAAGACGCGCCTCACGCCTCTTTTAAGACCATTGCGGCGGGATCTGGATAAATCCCAACAATCCTCCAGCTGCATGCTTCGGCTCGATGTAGCAACCTCCGTGTCCGCTGGCTCACCGATTCTACGCTGACTTCTTGATTGTTGTCGCGTCACGCCCGACCTCAGTTCCAGCCACCGATAGCACCTTGATTCCTGATCTGTTTACCTCGGTTTATTTGAACAACACCGCTTGATTCTGGTCTGACAGCACCGCTTTCGATTCGATCTGTTTACGGTTCGGCCACACAGCAACCTACCACGCCAGTTGCAGTCAGCAACCTTCATCTTGTTCGATGTGACCCATTTCCGGCCACCTGGCAACCTACCCTTAGGTTGTGAGTGCAACTTGCTAGTTCGATCTGCTTCCTGGTTATTAACCGGCAACCTATAATTGCAAACATATAATAAATCTCTCGAGAAATGTTTATAAAGATAGTAACTCCTTAGATATTAATTCATATGATTTATTTACTTGGTTTGAAGTGTTACAAGTGACATTTTACCAAAGATAATAAAAGATAACACTTGAAATCTTAGTGTTTGTAATTTTTTTGTTGGGGGAGAGGGGCGGGGAAGGGTTGATATCCTAATATCTTGATTACCTATAGAACATTGTTCAAGATGTTTTGTATTTGCAAAAGAAGTTTATCTAAGTTATAATTGTTAAAAACTTACTTATGGTCAATAATTTCACAATAAAGTAAGTGGATTGGCAATCTTAATGAATTGAAAATGATAAGTTTAATAAAATTGATTATCAAAATATTATTGATGAATTTACTTTTTCAAAAATGCTATAAGAAACTATTTCAAATGATTTTCTATACTCTTTTTTTTGTTTACATTGTATTTTTTTTTTTTTCTTGTGTTGTTTCAAATTTCAAAGCTCCATTTTTATCTTTCACCCTAGGCCTCCAAAATGTCTGGATTGGTACTGGATAAGTGGACAAATACTACTATCTTGGTTCAAAATTTAAAATCTTATATTGACCATCAATGTAACTAACTTTTCAAGTACAATAACAAGCAATGTGATCTACATTTCCACAACGTATTTTAAAATATATACTACTAATATCCATTTTGCTTAACAATCATCTTATTGTAACTACTAGAGGAGATGGGGGCATACTAGGCTCCGGCCCTGGATCTCCTTTTTTTATACCAAAATTTATTAAGAAATTTAAATTATAATTTATATGAATTTTTTAGTCTTTCATTTGCCCATCTCACATTTATTGCCGGTTCACCTCACTTTCATGTACCGACTACACCATTGATTATTATTAAATTGCAGATTGTAATCCATTCTCTAGTTTTCCCAACTTATCCATTTCATTCCTGAAAGATAACATCACATCTTCCTCTAAATGTACCAAAACTCTAAGCACCCCTCCTTCCCCGCAAGAAAAAAACAAGGCTCCATGCTCCCAAGCAAGCGCCTTGACAAAGGCACCACCGTAAACAGGGGCCGCCCCACCCAAAGTCCACCGTGGAGTGGCCCAAATGCCGCCAGTCTGTGAACCCACTCACTCTCCTCCCACCATTGATCCCTTCCTCATAATGCAACTCTTGAAAGTCGATAAATGATGACACGTACTCGTTGGTAGCGTTTCGCTTGCTTTTCCTGATAGAATCGGCGCTTTTCCAAATGGGCTGCTCCGCCACCTCCTTGGCCATGAGGTGCACGTACATGGGAACGCAGCCGTTGCCCCAATAGCCAGCAGGCAGAGGTGGATTAGTAATCTTTCTGATATTGATGGAATATGCAAATGTGACTTTTTCATTTTCAGGGACATCACAGGCTTTAGTCCTGCACCAATTGAATTAATTATCAGATAGATTATTGAAAGATCAAAATCTAGGATAATTGTATTAATTGCAAATCATGATCATGACCTTAGATGTATATGCACTAATAATAGAAATAATCCTATGCCATCAATTTGCATTCTCTGATATTGCGTCTTGTATCACATAATAATAATATATATATATATATATATATATATATATATATATACATGCCACATTTATATGACTGATATAACTAGCACTTTTAATCCAAATTTAATTTAATCGAACTAAGTCAATTATATATGTTGGGCCCAACGGAACAACGACTACAACGTACCAAGACGAGTCTTTTTTATCATGCTTTGTCCTCAATTACACGGTTGTTTACCAGGGCCACACTTAACATGAGAGATTTCAAAGAATGTGATGTGTGCTAGAAAAGAAGACTCACCTTTTGGGTATGGGTAGTACTTAGGGTTGTGCACGGGACTTGGAGATTACCAGAACCGAACTGATATCCGGACCGAAAGATCTCCGAACCGAAAATATCCGTTGACTTTTTGACTTTTCCCGAACCAAACTGTACCGAAAATATTTATGGTACGGTTCTGGAGATTTTTCAAATACCCGCATCGAGAATCGACATCGAACCACTCCAACCGAGGCCCCGGCTAGAACCGATTTTAAAGATTTTATATAAATATATATATATATACATTATTTCTATGTTGTTTTTATTTTGATATTGAATTAACGACAAACTATTTGAAATTAAATTGAATATAAAGCATATTTAAAAAAATCATAATAGTGCAACTATTATGAGTTTTAAAAACCTTGATATTAATAATAGAGTAAATAATTTGAAATTAAAATTAGTTAAATAATTAGTAAATTGCACTTAAAAGAGAAACAAGTAATAGTATAATATTATAACAATATAAAAAAATCATATTTTAATTTTTTTACCACATCACATAAATTATAAATATAATTATATCGATTATGTTAAGTTGTTAAGTTAAGAAATTGAGATTATAAATTTATACAAGTTTTTATGTTATTTTAATTTATAAAAACTATTAGTTAATTATATGTCAATAGAAGGACAATTGCCCAAATAATATACTATTATTATATTATAGAGGTTATTAAGTTTAGAATTTTGGATTGTGTTACCTATTATAGCTTTAGTTTTTATTTTGAGACTACGCTAAAAAGATACTAGAACTCTAGAAGTATATCCGTTTGGTGATTTTTATATTGATTTTCTTTTTTCAAATTTGTATGCTTTATTTATGGCTAATCTCCGAATTACCGTCTCGAACCGAATGTACCGCATCAGTCCCATTAGAACCGAATCTTCCCAAACCGTCCCGAACTTTCTGGGTATGGTTCGGGACGGAGATTTTTTCTATGGTTGCTCGAGATTTATTTTCAGAATCTCTGAACTCGACGATTCTCGAGATTTTCAAATCTCCGAACCGTCCCGTACCATGCACACCCGACTAGTACTAGCTAATCAATTCCTTTAGGGTGCATTTATTGGATGAGGGAATTTGGGATGAGGTATTTGAAATCCTTAGCTAAATTCACACACTTGTTTGATATATAAATTCAAATCAATGGATTTCAAATCCATCTTTAAGTTTTATTTTATTTTAAAAAGGATTTTAAATCTCTCCCAAAACCTAGTTATTTAAAATTCATTTTTTTTTCCCTTTTATGTTCACTTGCATATTCACACACCGCACACATTTACGCACACTTACACACACACCGCACACACTTACATACACTTACAAACAATGCACACATTTACACAGACTGCACACACTTGCATCCACTGTACACATTTACACACACACACACATACTCTCTTACATATTCACACGCACTATCCGCGTACACACGTATTCACAAATAATAAAAGTTGTATACTTCATACTTTTATTAGTGTATAAAATTATAATTATTTATAAAATAATAAGATTATATCTTTTATTTTTATTTATTAAATGTCAATTAAGAAAATGAATAGAATTTTTAAATTTTTTTAATAAAAAATTACGATGGATTTGAAATCCCTACACAAATCTACATCATCCAAACAAAAGATGGATTTCAAATCCAATGGGTTTGATATTCATTCATTTAAAATCCCTTGAAATTTTTAATCTCTCTATCCAAATGGACCCTTAACATGTTCTCAACTACAGAGCCCTATGATCTTTTCTCGTAATTAGTGGGACTTTGATTGACCCAAAGTCCCAAATAAATTACATAATTAACAGGGAAATTACAACACACAAAAAAAAATGAGGTTCGGACTAATTATAAAAAAAAAGAAAAAAAAAGACAGAGATTAATTTTCGAAGATTATAAAAAACTTCTTTTGGTTTGATCCGTCTTATATTTTCCCCCTTCATAAGTAAAAAGTATTTCAAAAGCTCCACTTACATTTATCAAAATATTAGAACACCACTCGTGTGTTACACGGGATTTGTCCAAAATTAAAATTTTAGTATCACAAGTTTATTTGTAATAATTATAGGAGATCCAAAATACTAATTAAAAATATTAAAAAAAATTCAAAATTTAGAAAGTATCATACAAATAGTTCACTTTAGATTTTGAAAAACTTCTTTGTAAACTACACTATTTGTTCTATTTCCAAGTATGTCGCATTTGTCACAACAAAGAATTTTCAAACCCCTTATGCTCTTAACTCTCGATATGGCCACATAAAGTTGACCGTAAGATTGTGATAAAAATTTTATATTTGAGATTATAATTTATCTTTTAGAGTGGAGATTGTGAGAAATTCTTTTATTTTGATATTTATATTTTGCCTTTTAGAGTTGAGATTTGAATCCCGTAGTAGCAAAAAAATCATAAACTAATAGGTGCATATAAACCAAATAAATTTTTGAAAAAAAATATTTTTAAATGTATGTGAAACCCCAATTTCTATTAGTTGTTAGGATCTTGTAGTATAATTCATTATCCGGCCTCAGATCGATAATTGAATAAATTTGTTTGTTTTAATTTTAATTGTTGAGATAGGCTCATTTATATCTATGATGAGCTTATTAATTTGATTATAATCTGGATTGATTTATTTATTTAATTGTGAATATAATTGGTTAGTGGGTCAAACATGGATTTAATAAAAGTAATTTAAAATATATGTTGGAGTTAGCATAAATCGAAATTAAAAGGTGCATATAAATCAGTATATTTTAGAAAGATAATATTTTAAATGAAAGCGTAGATAAATTCTTGATATTTAGATTACTTCTTATCCCTTAAAGTTGTTATTATCTTTCAAATTTGTAATCTTTTAAATTTAAAAATTCAAAAATATATTATATATATATATATATATATCAATTCACCTTTAATTTGTAGATAGCAATGCCACATGGATAATTATATAATAGGCATGTGGAATTGAAAGAAGATGAGTTGACACATGTCGAAATGAATAAAGTGAGGACATGTGTCAACTTTGTTTTCTTTTAGTATATATGGTTGATAAATATATTAAATATCTTAAATTAATTAATACATTATAACAAAGAAAAATTCCTCAAAAACGTGTTGATATACATACATATACATATATAATATAAATATATTAAATATACAATTTTGCCGTAACATTGATTTTGCCAAATTGATAATTTTGGTGATTAAATGTTTGATTGGATTTTAATAGTTATATACGGAAATAGGAAAACCTAATTATTAAGTTGATGATAAATTGATAGTAAATTGATATAGTAAATCAATTTGTAATTGGAAGAATAAGGTGGTGATATGGTTTTTCACGTGGCTAAATAAATATTGTGTAATGACATTTGGAAGAATAAGGTATTGACACGTGTATCAAATGCAACGTGGTGATACATGTAATTGTTTTTTTCTTTTAGTATATAGGGTTGCTTACGATTTACCCACTAAATTTAAGATTCGATCAAACCTCAAAGGTTTTTTTTTTTTTTTTTTTGTAATTTTCAAAAATCTTCTTGCTTTTTCGTAATTAGTCTAAATGGTGTTTTTAATTATCCCTTAAAAAAACTAACTTCAAGTTTAGCCTAATTACACACACCAAAAAAGACTATCTTTCAAAACAACAGATGCCTATTTAATTTACGAATACCTTTCAATAGATGTCCAATTCAATTGTGAAATAAAAGTAAATCTCAAAATTGTTGAATTTTATAATTAAGCTAAATTTTAAAAGTGATTTTTGTAAGAATTAGAAATTTTGATTTGCGTAATGCTCATATTGTTACGACAGCAGTGATCAATTTGAAGCACATATCTGATGCCATAATGCACCAAATCAAAGTAATGATTAGTGGTAATTACCTGGCCCTCCATATAAAAGCACCCAACGCTTCAAAAGTTGTAAATTTCGACCCGGATTGCTTGTATAACAATCCCTTTAGCTGATCCAACCACTCCTCTTTGACATTAAACCACTCCTTGATCACCCGTTTGCCCGAACCCATATAAGGCGAGAATTCCTTATCCAAGCTCAGAAACTCCTGGATCGGGAACTCAATACGGGGCGGGTTCCTTGCTCCAAGTAAAGTGGCACGGTCCCAAACCGGGTCGACTGTCATCTGACCCGACCCGCGTGCCAACTCAGCCATAGCGTTGAAAAACAAGGTCGCTCCAAGGCCATCGCATATAGCATGGTGTATGGCCGCCCGAGAACAAACCCGCCACAACTGAAACTTGTAACCTGCAGCGTCATGGGTCGGATCAGATCCTCATTCTCATCCGGGTCGGGTACAAGGCTTTCGTCCACGTCAGCATCATCAAGGTAGTAATTGACGAGGCTCAACGGGCAGTTAACAGCTGCTCTGACGACTGGCACCCCATCGCCCACGTGGCAATGAAGCTCGAGGCGGCCGTCCGAGTGGCGGCGGCGAAGGGTGCCGGAGAACGCGTAGTAGCGGATGAGGGCGGCGGATAGCGCGGTGGTGATGACGTGGAAAGGATCGGCTTGTTGGTCGGGGATGTTGTTGGAGTACACGCGAATGTAACGGAGAGTGACGAGGAGATTGCGGTCGGTGTCGAGGTGGGAGAGGGAGAGGATGTGATCTTGATCAAATGGGGGTTTCACGGGGCGGACTACGGTGGTTTCTTGGATATGGACCTGCATTGTTGGTGGAGAAATGACGGCGGAGGTGGTGGTCGCACGGCTTTATATTTGTAGAGGAGGAGAAGGTGACGTGGAGTATGTTTCACCTCATGTGTGGTAGTGTAGGTAGGTGAGAAACTATTATTATTATTATTATTATTATTATTATTATTATTATTATTATTATTATTATTATTATTTATAATTAGTTTAAAATGGGGAGAGGTTAGGAAGAATAGGATTCGAACCTAATATTATCTAAAAAAAGAGTGTGGATCCTCTAATTCAAAGAGGGATGGTCTCCTATCGACTTGCCTCGACGAATCTAATCTGTTTAGACGGAGCTCCAACAACCAACCAAAATTTAAACCAATGACCAACCCGATCCAACCCAACAAAAAAACTTTGATTCTCATGTTTAACACAAAACCTAATTTCTGTTTCTTTCCATTTTCTTCTCCCCTCAAGCTCGCCAAGACTCAAGATCCGCAGGGCTTTTCAATCTCTCCGCCGCCTCTCGCCTGACCTTCCAACTATTATATACTTTTATATAGTTGATTTTCATGGTTGTACTCAAAGAACTTTCATGGTCAATGAAAAGGCACACTCAATATAAATGATATTAGGTAAAACAAATTTTGTTGACTTTTTACATAAAGTACATATGTAACTCATGTTTGTAACACTTTTTATATTTTCATATTTATGTAACACATTTGTAGACTTTATCAATATATAACACTTTTATATAAATAACATTTTTAAGTATCACTTTTTTTGTTATTTCTTTTTGTAACGCAAATATGTAACACTTTTATCAATATATAACACTTATATGTAACACTTTTATATAAGTAACAATTTTTAAGTATCACTTTGTTTTTGTTATTTCTTTTATAACGCAAATATGTATCACTTTATTTAAGAAGACTCTTGGCAACACTATATTTTATTGATTGTAACACTTTTTCAAGCTATATTTTAGTAACACAAAATTATATAACTATCATTAAATCATGTCAAAGATTTATTTCATTAATTGATGTCACCAAACCTAAAAATTGTAAACATCATGTACTGCTGTTTTTTAATCGAAATTTTGTTTTCTTTTTACAAAGTATTTTAGTTTTGAATTTATTTTTTTATTTTTTACGAAGACAATTAATTCCGTCTTAATACCGATGGGAAATGCGCATGTATATATTTTATTATTATTATTTATTTATTTTTTAATTTTTACTAACGGAGACCAATTTTATCTTTAACCTTTATTTATTTTTTTACTTTTTAAAAAAATTACCCTTTGAAATTGATGTTGTCGATAATTACTTAGGAATTTTTTTGTCGATAAATTATTTTTTCGTTATTTTCTTTATTATTTAATTTTTTACTTTTAGAACTTTTTTGTTCGTTTAAATTATTTTTATATTTTTATATATTTTTTATTTTTACCGATTGAATATTTATTAGTCGATAAATTTATTTTATATATTTTTGATATTTTTAATTTGTTGTGTCCTTTAATATATAATATAATATGATTTTCAAACTATATCTTGTACAATATAAAATTTGATATATACTGATGTATAATATAATTTAATACATATATTATAAAATATAATCTTTATTATATAAAAATATATTATATATACATAATATATATATATGTGTGTGTGTGTATGTGTATATATAAAACAAAGCAAAAGTTTGTAATAAGAATTAACTTAGCTTAATGGCAAATTGCCACTTCCATACATAACAAGTCGTGGGTTCGAATCTCTACCTGGTGGCAAAAAATAGTATTTCTACGAAGTGCTACAAAAAAAGTGTTACATAAGATCCATATGTAACACTTTAGAAGTATTTTTTTAAAGTGTTACAAAAAAGTGTTACATAAGATTCATATATAACACTTTAGAAATATTGCTTCAAAGTGTTACCAATAAAAAACTTAATGTAACACTTAGAAAAAGGTGTTACTAAAAGCTAATAAAAGTGATACATTAGACTATAGGTAGCACGGACAAGTGCGGCGCCATAAAAGTGCTACCTATTGTCTATAATAACATTTTATGGCCATTAGGAAATATTTTTGAGTGTTACCTAATGTCATTTATGTTGTAGTGACAATTCAAGACAAAAAAATAGACGACTCCATTCTTCCAAGTCTTCTTTTATTGATGTCATGCACTAAAAAAGGAAAAGGAATAATAAATGATCCTAAAGTACTACTAAATTTTCACAATATATTTTGGTTGGAATGCAACATTGTTTTCAAGTTAACTAAATCATCTTTAATAATACCTTCTTCTTCATCGATCGAATTTCTCAGAATTCCAATTCTTTTCTTTTTTTTTTGTTTAGATCAGAAAAAAATATGAAGAACACTAAATACCGGACAATTTATATCCATCACCACTTCATGGAATTACTAAATACTTTTCGGAAAATTAATACTTTTTAGAGGAACTTTTAATACATTTAAGTGGGACTAAATGACTAATAATATCTTTTAAGAAAAAAACTAATACTTTTCAACGGAAAAACTAATATTTTTCAGGGGAGCTACTAATACTTTTCAGGGGAACTACTAATACGTTTTGGGGTGATTACTAATACTTTTAAGGAAAAACGCTAATACTTTTAAGGAGGACTCATAGAACTACTAAATACCTTTCGGGTAAACTAATTCTTTTTAGGAAACTATTAATACGTTTAAGTGGGACTAATAACACTTTTAAGATAAAAAAATAGTACTTTTAATCGGAAAAAATGAGCCACCATTTAGTTCGCCCTTCCTGTCTGTTCGAGCCACCTAACCCAAGTAGCATTTGTCGGCCGTTCTATCATTCCATGCATGGAATCTTCCTTCCGTCTTGCTTGATCCTCGCACGCTCATCTTTGTGCTCTTGGTAAGGGGACTTTAGTCTCGGAAGCGCTTGATCGGAAGTTTCCTAACATTGGAGTTTGATCTCTCACTCGTTCATTCTTCAAGGCATAATCTTTCGTGGCAAGCGGAAGACGGAGGAGCGAGCAACAAGAGCAAGTAGAGTGAAAGTATCCTCATGGGCAAAGAAGAAGAGGTTTAGCCCTCAACGTCAAATTAATGCATTGAGTCAAGGGTTCCCTAGCGAGCCTTCCTAGCCGCCAGAGTGTGCCTACTGTCAAGACCGTAACGTAAGTAACTCGATTGCTCCATACAGGGAAATGAAAGCAGCAGTCGCCTAGGATCCTCCCACATGTTCAATCTTTTTTAGCGGTTTCCTAGAGATTTTTATCATTAATGCAACCTTCATTTTGCTCATTCATGGAGTTGTATTTAGTACCTCTAAGAAATATGATTATCCGCCGTTAGTCAAGAATGTGGGTTGGCTTGGATTACTTAGTGTTGCGCGCTAGGAGGGCAAGCGCTTTGGGATGCGGAGGAGCTATTATCGTCCGACCATTTCTGTCTTGTTTTTCCGCTCATTTTTTTGATCGTCATAATATCTTTCGCTCAATTATTCTATTGTTGGCTATGGGGAATCGTTGGAATTTTTTCGAAAGATTGGATATTTTGATAGAAAAGGAGTTCTTTTGTCTTAAAATCTCAATAATATTCATTCTTTAAAGTACTTCTTTCGCTCATTCATCAAATTCCAAACAAGTGTCTTTTTTGATGAATTGAGATATCGGAAACAATATTTTTGATTATTTCTTCATTCAAATTCGAAGTGGAGGTACAATATTGACGGTCCTACAAAGATCCAATTTCGGTGATTGCCTTTTTCGATCTCATCTTTTACGGAATCGATCCCCTTTTATGTACAAGAATATGTGGAGCCGAGCATGTCCGGGAAGCACAGGAGAACGTTCTTTTGCCGATATTATTACCAAGATTCGATATTGGGTCATTCATAGCATTACTATACCTTCCCTATTCATTGCGGGTTGGTTATTCGTCGATCTAGGTTTAGCTTACGATGTATTTGGAAGCCTCGCCAAACGAGTATTTCGAGTAAAACCAATATTTTTCAAAGGAACTACTAATACATTTTAGTGACTATTAATACTTTTAAAGAGGACTCATGGAACTATATATCAATACTTTCACAGAGACTATTGCCAATAGTTTTGAGGGAAAAACTATTACTTTTAAAGAATGCTACTAAATTATTTTTTAGAAAACTAATACCTTTTAGGGAAACTACTAATACTTTTCAAAGTGAGGCTACTAATACTTTTCGAACCATACTAACACTATACAACCGCTTATATTACAAGAATAACACGGACTCGAGAATATTCGAAAATGCCACCGGTAAATGTCTGTTGGGTTTGGTTAGGATCCGTCTAACATATTTTTACACATTAGACGGTCTAACACAAGTTTTTGTCTTCAAAGTATATTAGGTCTCGTGTTTCAAGTATTTTAAACACATGTGAAGTGAAAATTAGTGATGTCATCAATATACTTAGCGTGTAGGAATGATGTTTGAAACACGAGTTGATACATAGTTTGGAATATGATCTTTCGCTTTTTAGGACAGATCTTTGCAAAACTAAGGTTTCTAACAAAATCCTTGTTCCCAAGGGGAAGTCTTCAAGTCTTGTTCTTGGGGAGTTGGAAGTTCTTCAGATGGGAACTTTTTCGCACACATGCAAACGCGTTAGAGGCCCCGAGGTTATCCTAGAGAGGCTCCTCCGACGCAAATCAACATGGTGATTGAGAGAATAAGATCGTAAACGAATAATTAATTAAATGCATAGGAGTAATTATGAGAGAATGTACTTAGAAATGAAGAGAATGGACCTTTATATACTCGGGAGATGGACCATGTGTGTTGTGTAGGAGAAGTCGGTCTATGGACTAGTCCCCACACTCCTTTGGGGCCGGGTTATTTCATTAAGAGTTTATTGGGTAGTATATATTAAATTAATATATAAAGTGAAATATATATTTAATAATTAAATGTCGTGTTTGCCCCCAAAATAAGCCTGACTCAAAGTGCTACGGAGGCATAAAGTCACGAGAGATAAATTGGTATCATATATGGCTTGTCTTGTTCTATATCTCGTCTTGTCTTTGGAGATCAATGAGGGCCGCCATATACGGAGTCCCTTCCATTCGGGAGAGTCTTTGGAGGAAGTTTAGTTTACGAAGAGCCCTCCTTGAGGGAGCTCAACTTTGACCATGTCCTTTAATTTCCTTGCTTGGTACAACACTTAGTGAAATTTTCTTGATAACTTGTGGAGAGTGCCCATGAAGGGTGGTAGAGAGTAGCGGAGTACATCGAGTGAGGGGAGAGATTGCCTGGGGGCCACCCGGAGTGGGCAAGGGAGCCCCAGCGCCCCCTGCGCGCCTCTTGTGCGAGGGAGGCGTGCCTGGGATGGCCTAAGCCGCCCTGGTCATTCCTTCCTTGTGTTTTTATCGAATTTCCCGAGTTTTCCCATATTACAAGCCGATTCGGATTCGGTCTTTCTTTATTACGTGTCCGTCCATTTTTTCGGGGCTTAGTTTGTGATTTTTTGTCCGTGGGGACTTGTTCATATTTTGTGCGAGAAATTGATTTTTTCCTTTAGGAGAAAGCTTCGTGACTTCTCGGGATGGCCGTAGATACTTGTGTTTAATGTTAGGGGACGTCATTCTCAGTAGCCCATTAAGGGCGCCTTCCGGGAGCTTAGGGGGTGCCCTTCAGAGCCGGAGGAGGCGCCCATCCATAGCTGGAGGAGTGCCTTCTCGGAGCTCGGAGGGGACACCCTTCCTCGGAGCTTTCCCAAGTTCTTGTTCTCTCCTTGTAGAGTCCTAGGGGGGTGTCCTTCCGGAGTTTTTCTCCAAGTTCTTATTATCTTCCTTCCGAAGTCCGAAGTGGTCATCCTTCCGGAGTTTTTCTCCAAGTTCTTGTTTTATCATTTTGATTTCTTTCCCACATGTGTTAACATTTTTCCTTTCTTTTTCTTGGATATTTTCATCGAGAGAAAAATTTGCGGGGACCCTTGCAAGCGACCCCTTCCCAGGTCTTAAGTCTTAGCTTGAAGAGGTAAATTAGTAGGACCATCGTGAAGAGGCCCCTACTATCTAGGGTCTTAGCCGAAAGGGTCTTCCCACCCAGTAGGTCTTAGCCAAGTGAGGTCTTCCTCTCTAGGGTCTTAGGCGGAGGAGGTGAATTATTGGGATCCCGTAAGGAGGTCCCTTTTATTCGGGATCTTAGTCGGAAAGGTCTTCCCACTTGGGGTCTTAGCGGGTGATGTCTTCTTCTTCGGGTCTTAGCGAGAGGAGGTGGATTACTAGGACCCCATTAGGAGGGCCCTTCTATCAAGGGGTCTTAGTGGAAAGGGACTTCTAACCTAGGGTCTTAGTCGAGTGAGGTCTTCCGTCCAGGGTCTTTGTTGGGAAATTTATTTTATAGATTTTGATGAATGTCATGTAAAACTTAAACTAGGAAGTTGGCACCAATTTTTCTTGTGAATTGCATTGTAATAGATAGGGCTATAAAAGCCGAGTCAAGTCGGTATGCCTAGAAATACAAGAAGTCAATCAAGACTATTGTGAAGACTCCACCGCGAGATTTGAGTATGGCAAAGAAGAAAAGTCAAGAAGTCGATGAAGGTGTATCACCGTGAAACAACTGTGTGAAGAGTCGGTCAATTCAACTCAAGAAGCAAGTCTCAAGTTGAAGTGACAAATGAGTCATCCAATGATTGGAGCATACTCAAGTCACCTGGGGAAAAAGGCAAAGCAGACCAAGAGGAGTTAATCGAGATAAATCCGTTTGTACTGTAAGTCAAGAACTTTACTTAATATAGTAATACCTCCATGCTTTTGCCAGTCTTAAAGTGCTTATCCGAAGCATGCAAAAAGAATAACCAATGGGAAGCACCGCACCTCGTGTCGAACTCGAAAAAGTCGCAACTTCATTTAATACGAGGAAGGGTTTACATCTCAAGATCAAGACCAAGAAAAGACAAGCCAACGATCTTAAATGACTTTTGAAATTATCCTATCTCTTCAACGGGCAAAATTTTAAAAGTTCACTATAAAAGGCCGAGGAAATTCTTTGAGAATGTAGACCTTGCACACCGAGAAATCAAGCATTATTCAAGCCATTAATCTGCAAATACTCTCAAGAATATTCAAGTAAATCCTCAAGCCTGAAACTCGAATGAAATCGATCCAACACAAGTCGTGAAGGAAAGACAACTTCAAATCATGAAGAGGAAACTTTTGAAGAATCAAATGGGGTCTACTTTCCAAGAAGGATTGTAGGAAGGTTCAGTCGAACCAAGATCAAGTTATTGGAGGGATTCGTGATCAAATCTAAGAGCTTGAAAAAGTGAGTCAAAGTAGTAAAGGCAACGTCTCCGTGAAGAAGAAGTCGGAAGAGAAGCCAATGCGTGTGACCAAGGATGTCTACAGACTGTTCACCATTTTGTAAACTAATCTATTACTTAGTGGATTCCTCCGGGAGTTGGAGAAGAGAGGATTAGAAGAATTACCCCATCTTGAACCTCTATAAAAATTTCATGTCATTTATTTTTTAGCACATTTACATTTCTACATACTTACATTATATATCCGATAAACTCATATTTTCTATCCAATCGATTAATAAACAAGTGCTAAAATCAAGTGTTAAAACAAGCTTAAAACAAATCAAAGGGTGTTAAGTCTTCCACGATAAAACCAACACAAACCAAGTTAAAGTTCAAAGTTAAACAGTGAGTTATTCTATCAACAAAGCTCTATCCAAATCGGTTGAGTGGCTAACTCATTTGAATAACCAACTTAGTTGTCCCTCAAGCACACAACTGTTTGAGTTAACTCGTAATAGTTTTAAAAGGACTAAATTCAAAAAGTTGGTAAGGTTTATTCAAACCCCCTTCTAAACCTTACTTACTCCCTCTTGGGACCTACAAGTGGTATCGTAACGGTTGGTTCATTGAGCCTTCCGCACCGGTTACTAACTAGATCTCTATCTTTTCAAAAAGGTTTCAAACACTTGCTTTTTCAAAAATCTATCATTTTTAGCAAAGTTATTATCATGGAAGCAAATTTGACACGCATTCCTATGTTCACTGTTGAAGAATTTGATGATTGGAAAATTTGTATGCAGCTCATCTATCCGCTCTACATGGTGAAATGTGGCTTGTAATAGATGATGGGCCACCGCAAATATTAAAAGTGAACACTACGTAAGAAAGCAAATGCTTGGTGAAGGAGAGGAAGTTCTTCTTTGAAGAAAGACCAACCATGGTTGAAAAACCAAGGATCGAGTGGACAAATGATGATAGGAAGAGATACAACTTGGACAATGTGTGGTGTTAGCAAATATGGGTCGAAACTTAAATCACATATTTGCACATATAAGGTGGATTGAGTATACTTATTTGCGCAAAGCTTAACCCGTCGATCTACATAGCTTGAGAGATAAGCCCATCTACAAGCCTCTGTTTGATCCATGATTAAGCCATCTACAAGCCTCCTCTTGATTGAATCGCGAGCAACGAACAAACCCCATAGATTGGTTGAACCACAAACAAGATCACGAACCGCTTTCTTTTTTCATTGGTGTAAATAATTACTAGAATTATTTACTTGGAGATGCACACCTTAAACCCTTGGAGAACTTTGGTGATGCTCTAAGAAGAAAACCGCACAGAGAAACTTTAGAAGAGAGATAATTCTTTCTATGTGTATGAGACGTTCTAATGACTGGGTACGATTGTAGGGAGAGATATCAATGTATATCTCAATCCCCTGTATTAGTTAGAGTCTTGATGGGGAGAGGTTTCTAGATAAACCTCATCTAAATAGGACTTTATTATCTCAAATATGGATGCAACCTAATTGCACCCAATATCTCCCACTCATACATATTTGACTCGACTCATTCGAATCACATCCTCATAGTTCTCATCTCACGTCTCTTCTTTCATACAGGAATAAGGTGTGCGACCAAGCAAGAAAGCAAAGGTGAGGAGAGTTATATTAAGTTATCACCAAACTAACATAACCCTACAACTCAATAACTCGCTATGTACCCCAAACCAAGTGATCGCACCTACCAAGCATCTCTATATCCCTCAATGAAATAAATAGAGCATGCTCGACTCACTCAAATATGTTTCTATATTCATAACTAGCCAAACACATTTCGACATAGTCTCCGGGCTATGAATCATAGAACATAAGTGCGTTATCAACTTAATTCTTCCTCGGCCCCACATGCCAATTAGCTTGGTCTTGACTTTCCTAGACATGCTCCGGCGGACCAATCACACATGGCCATTGGATACATGCTAAAGTAGCGTCATCAAGCTTACACCTCATGATATGGTCCAAAGTCCCAAAGGGTACAAAAAAAATAATACGGGCTCACAAAGGACGGGTTAGGACCCATTCAAATACTTTCCCATGGCGGTCGCCTCAAAGCACATGTAGTATGAATACATGCTATGATGGAGCTCCCACTCAATTTAGGCATGTCACGCCTAGACATCATACAAATCTTAGTCCAAGTCACTATTCAAGCGCCCGACCTGCGTACTACTCATAGTCACTCCCAAAGTGTCATACGATAGCTCTTCGCAGATTTGGCTACAAATGTGCTTTATGAAGTTTGGACATACTTCATAATCGATCAACTCGGATCTCATCTTAACCTCTAGTTAAGGAAAGCGTTAATTATACTTAACAACCTTCCTCTTTGCTCTAGTGTGAAGGCGACCATTCGCAAACCTCCTTATGCGACACAATCTTTTAAGTCTCATCCTCGCCGCTCTCTTAGCGCCGGGCGATTGCCCGTGTGAGAGGGCCAATCAAAGCCTGGTGACAACTCACAAATTCAAGTACCAAACATATAATGAGAATCCAACATATCTCATTAATCACAATATGTTATCAAAGGCCACATAATCAATTCTTACTTAATCCCTAATGACTCACTTGCCTTGAAGCATATCTCCAAACAAAGGCTCGTAAAAGGGGTGAGCGCCCAAACCTCTTATAAGTATGCCCGAGAACAATTTTAACTATCGCAAAAACTATTAAGTGAAGTAAAGCCTCGAGTAAATATGTTTGGTCTACCATCCATGTTTGACGCCCAAACCATACACCAAAGTGGTTTTACTATCACAAAGACAACAAAATACATCATGGATGTGCGTGCAATACGCATCATTTCAAGATGCCAAATTTGCCTCTAGCAAATCATAGACCAATCTATTAAGATATCTAAGTATCCATTTATGGCATCACAATATCGCATGGATCACTTCGATATCCACTCACCAATCACACTTTGCTAAGTACAAGACTTACTTAGACGCATATAGCGCACATCAAACATTCGACAATGTTTACTTAAATTAGCTAGCATTTCTTTTCATCTTCCAAGATATCGTTTCTTGACTAAGAGTATGATCTTTGACCATGGAGTGTAAAAAACAGCCAACACCGATTGGAAATAACTCCATGTCCTTTCCATCATCATATTTTTGCCATATACAATGAGATACAACTTTTACATATGTTCATCGTAGGCCTATCAAAAAATAATAGCTCGATGAAATCAATGATGACTTAAGTCACAACGGAGCTTCTTGATCGTAAAATCAATGCGCTCTTACTCCACTTCTTGAATTCATTTGGTGATCCACATGGATCTCCTTATTCAACTTTCATTTGAACTATGTCAACATCAATCATGCAGACAAACCTAGACGAAAGTGGCAATAATAGATAACATATCCGACAAATTGAGGTAATCTCACCACTTAGGAGAACATCTCAAAAAAAATTTACGCTCTTCTAACAAAGCGTAAATATTTAAATCTTAGTCGAGCTACACACATGTTAATCAACCCATCTATATTGCACTTGACCTTCCGAAACCACATGTTTCAAATGGTCTTGCATCTAAACAGAAGATTAACAAGCTCTTAGACTTTATTCTTAGTCATTCCACTCATCTTTTCCTTCGCAACAACTATCCACTTAGGGCATCAAGTAAAGTCACATATTCTATCGACTCATCAACATCCACAAAAGTAATTGCGAAGGATACCCACTCAATCTCATATAGATGATGGGGAATATTTTATATTCACTCCTTTTACTCATGGAATTTGAGAATCCTTTGCGTGTGAGACACTAGCTCTCACCGACTTAGTGTCGCTCCCACTATCCCCCGATTACTAGATGAGTATAAAATACAACATCCTCGCTAGAGAAACGAGCGCCTCCTAAGGATCTTGCAACTCGCATAGTTTTAAGATCTCTTTAGACATTACAAATGCTCAATAAATCCCTTTGAAGGGAAACCTAAATCGTGCGACTTGATTCTCCACGTGAGAACACATATTCTCGAACTTACATAGGCACAAACCCACTAATTTGGGCTTATTACCAAACTAAAGCTCATACGGGGTTGAAGAATCATTTGGAGACACATATTTTATGAAGCGAAAGCAACAAAACACACAAATCAATTTGCGCCATCATAAATCTAACCATTTTGAAGTGATTGTCCCTTCTTCGCGAGCTCATATAGCCGCAAATTATTTAGAACCATCATTCAACTTGCAACTTTATTTCCTTCAATTGTGTGTCCAGGACTAATTAGACACACTATTTTTTCGCTCCTGTTAGCACATCTCCATCGGTAAGAATCGCTCAAAGCAATTTGGCGCTTCTAAGCGATGGTAGTGAGAATGTGCTAACTTATTGCGTAAATAGAAATGAAAGAAAATATAATGCGTTAATTTGTGCCTCCCACTTATAAGTCTATACTCAATTTAGTGGACTTAACTTTATAGGAAAAATAGTCATCTTACATTTTTCCAAAGCAAAGCTTATTGGAAAAATAATTATGCGAGAGGAGATTGACCTTAGCGAGTTAGACAATAAAGCCTTCTCAAGCTAATACGGTCGTCCCTCCTAACCTCACATTCCACAATATCTTTAGAAGATCTAAAAAAATACTATCTAAAGCCAAGCATCACAAAAAAAAAGATAGACAAGTATTCTCACTCAACAAATATCTTACAAGTGCATTTATCCGAGTAAGACTATATCGACACATCAAGTTGCTCACACCAACTGTTGAGCTTGAGGTAACTCTTTTTAGCCTCCTCTTGTGCGCTCTATACCTGCACAACCCGATAATAGTCATGCACATTTGCAATCTCAAAACTACATGCTAAGTCAACCAATATCTACAATCCACCCATGTAGAGATTTGGAAATATTAGCGAAAAAAAAAGAGAGCAAATAATTAGTCAAACTTCATCTCAAAATTACAATTACGAGCGAAGTTACCAATCTCATAAGTGCACTTAATAATTGTTGATACTTAATTGCCTCATCCAATAAGGTGACACGACTTATTGTCACTTTATGAATCAATCTATAGTTCTAGTTTTAGCTTTTGCTCTTGTCAAGCTTCATTATGCATGTTCCAATATTCACCCGAGTTGGTTTATATCGGTCAAGACAAACGACAAGTGCACTCACTTGTGCATTTCTCAACCTTTTATAATAAGCCTCTAGATAGACGATTTTCATTAACAATACGCACACGTAACTAACATTCCTAATTCAACTCAAATAGCGAATTGGGATAACTAGAGTTTTTACTTGGGAGTAAGCTCATATTCCAAAAATAGAGTTTAAACTCTTTTATTAAATTTGCAGCTTAAATAAATTAAAGCGCAAAATTAATTCTTGATTCATAAGTATATCATCGGCATCTCAACTGCGACTATTTCGGGCAATTAAGTTCTTATATTTGCGGCTTAAACAAATAAAGCGCAAATACTTTCTTTAATCCACAAAAATATTGTCCGCGTCTAAGTCGCGATAATACTGGATACTTTGTCTATTTTCATGTTAATTGGCTAAACTAAAGTTGGTGAGTTGGTCTAAATACATTTCAACAAATATGTGCAAACAATTAGGTACTGATCTAAAAATTTTATTCTGGATCCAAGTAATATTTATTATTTTCTTCAATTCAATGAGATTGAAAATTTGTCACCAAAGCTAGTAATCATCTCCCATCGAATTGAAGATCATAATAAAAATTCCGATCCATGAATAAAATTGTCAAAGTCTATAAATACATCATGCATGCATCCATGCAATATAAGTAATTACGATAAAAAATATAGCCTCCATGAGCGACATTGACATATGGTGCACCATGTGGAGATAATTTAGACCTATGGTGGTAAAACAAAAAATATCCTCGTAAAATTTATGTTATATAGCCTCCAAAAATCGGCTCAATAAATACATGCCTCAAAAAATTAAAAAAATACATATGCTTAAGGCCTACTACATCAATCTAGAAAAAGTAAAAAACATAAATGAGGATATCGAATTACCACCATCGTCAAAAATTAACTCCCACAAAAAATATTAATATAAAACAAGTAAACATTCACATATATGAGCATCCATATGTCAATGTCCATAAGTCCGAACAAAATTAATTGCAACACAAAAATAAATTGCATACACATAAGCAATTAATAAAGCATGCAACTTATAAATTAAAATCACATAGAATATTTTTGCTTGCACCTCAATGCACAAAAATATAATTTTTTTACGCACCATATGCGAAAAAAATTCCATGCACCAATGTGCAAAAATAATTTTCCCATGCATCACAATGCACAAAAAATATATTAATTTGTTGCAAACATCTCAATGCGCAAAAATAATTTTTCTTTCATGCAACTAATGTGAACGAAAAAAATACCATTGCTACATATGTGCAATAAGCAATTATTCATGCATCATATTGCACAATAATAATTTTGCAAGCATTCTCATGCGCAAAATAATTTTTGCAAGCACTATTTGCGCAAAATATTTTTACATTCATTCACACTACAACAAATAAATAATGCACAAAAATAATTTGCAAACGCCCCAACACGCAAAAAAAAATAACTTATTATCCAGTTTCGTGATAAATAGAAAAAAAGTTTGGGATAAAAACAAGAAATCATCTTAGCTAGTGGTGGACATGAATAAGATAAATTACAAGGTCTAGGGTTCAAATCTATCTTAGACCAACAATCCAATACTATTTTTTTAATAAAGGGATACACCACTTAAAAGACTACTCGCAGCCAGCGCCACATCATCGCCCATATGGCGTGGCGTGCCACATCAGCCCTCGCCTGCATGGCGTCAAATCCAATTTTTTTCAAACCAAAAATAAAGGGCTGATTCGGTGCTACATGAGCATAGCCTACACGTCAAATTAATGCTCTCACACGTTCACGTATTAATCAGAAAAATTACACGCAGAAGTCAACTCATACGTAAAGGCGAGGTTAAAATTTGCACCGAAAACAGAAACACAAATCAGCAATTCAATTCAGCAACTTGGGCACAAAAACCCATGCGAATTTTATGTTTCTTTCAGAATTTTGAATCACCATAACTTATTCGTTTCAAATCCGTTTTCATGCATAATATATCAAATTAATCGTATTTCCGAGATCTACAATTTGACACCAATATTGCATATATAAAAACGAAAATTCAGATTCGAATTTTTAAAATAAAAAAAAACAAATCACATGAATCATCAAACTCAAACACATCACATGCGCGAGATCGGCTTTCTAATGGCTTTGATACCACTTTGTTAGCAAATATGAGTCAAAACTTAAATCACATATTTGCACATATAAGGTAGACCGAAGTATACCTATTTGCGGTAAGGAATGCCGATCCACATAGCCAGGATTAAGCCCATCTACAAGCCTCCGTTTGATCCATGATTAAGTCATCTACAAGCCTCCTCTTGATTGAATCGCGAGCAACGAACAAACCCCATAGATTGGTTGAACCACGAACAAGATCACGAACTGTCTTTTCGTTGGTGTAAATAATTACTAGAATTATTTACTTGGATATGCACACCTTAAACCCTGGAGAACTTTGGTGATGTTCCAAGAAGAAAATCGTCAGAGAAACTTTAGAAGAGAGATAATTCTTTCCTTGTGTATGAGAAGTTCTAATGACCTAGTCGATTGTAGGGAGAGATATCAATATATATCTCAATCCTGTGATCGATTAGTAGTCTTGATGTGAGAGGTTTTAGATAAACCTCATCTAGATAGGACTCCCTATTATCTCAAATATGGATGCAACCTAATTGCACCCAATAGTGGCCAAGGACATACTCTACAAGACTTTGGACAAAGCGATGTTCAACAAAGTCAAATCTGCAAAACATCAAAAGAAATCGGAATAAGCTAACTTTAATTTGCAAAGGATCGAGCAAATTAAAGAAAATAAATTGTCTATTTTGTTCAAAAATTTCAAAATTTCAAAATGTTTGCGAGTGAATCCATGGATCATTTGGATGCAAGATTCATCGAAATCACAAATGAGCTTTGACTCTTGGGAATGAATACACACGAGAAGAAAATGTGTATAAAGATCTTGAGCAGCTCTCCTCGGTGAATGGGAAATGAACACTATGGCTCTTGGAGCATTCAATGGACCTCTCAAAAACATCCAACCATGAGCTATTCTCGGACCTCAAAACCTATGAGTTTGAGTGAGAAGAAAAGATCAAGAGGAGACAGTTGTACCCAAGACAATTTGCACTAATAGTCGAGGACGGAAAGAGAGTGAACCAAAGGAAGCCAAAGACCAGGAGGAGATTGCCCTAATGGTTAAAAGATTCAACAAGTTCTTTAATAAGAACTATGAAAAAACAAGGGTGAAACCTCCGGGAGACATTCACTCCTCTAAATCAAGGGATGATAGGCCACCCAAGAGAGTGAGCATCAAAGGGTAGAATATCGAGAGCCGGTAACCCAAGGACATAAAGAGTCGAGAACTGTATTGGAACCGCAGACAACAAGGACATTTTGCAGTTGATTGTTCCTATCCACGGTCAACAAATATAGGAATGAAGAAGAAAGAAAATTCTTGAGAGAAAGAAGACAGGAAAAGAAGAAAACCATGTTGGTGCCGAGATCTTTGAGACAACTAAGTCTAAAAAAGCGAAGAGACTCGAGAGTAGTGAAGTCGACTACTCAAGTGAATCGAAGAAGAATAAGCCATGATCCGTCTTATGGCTAAAGAACAAAATCAACTAGACCAAGAAGATGAGGTATACTCTAACTAATCTCATTTAGATTCAAGTGATAGTGATTGTGATACACACACTTCATCATCCACTAATCTTTATGATTCATTAGGCAAAATGATGAAAGACTTTGAGCACATAAAATCCTCACACACTTCTAAATGAGGAAAATGACAAGCTCAAAAGCCAAAACTCACGGTGACTAAGGAGCCGAGTATTCTAAGTCACATAGATGTTGAGAACACAGAGTCAAGGCCGAGAATGCTAAAATGATAAGCGAGAGATAGTCGCTATAGAAAAGAGGAAAAAGATCTCAAAAATGTGATTGCCTCATTTACAAAGGCATCCAAATAATTGGATGATCTTATCATAAGTCAAAAGTAATGTGGAGATAAGACAGCATAAGATTCAATTTCTTTGTGCACAGTCAAACTCCAAGAGTGATTTTGGAAAAAGGATCTTCAAGTAATGAAGCATCCCAAAAACTCAAAACACCAAATGTTGCACCCACATTCACTCCTAAGAACAATCACAAACAAAGCTGGCCTTGGATATAAAGGGAAAAGAAAACAGCCGATTGAGTAAGCCGAGAGGACAAGCGAGAAGAAATCCGGTGAGTTCGTCAAAGAAACTCCAAATAGAGAGTACTCTGTGAAGAACAAACAGAGCTACCAAAAACCCTAGAAGTTTAATCAGAAAAACACACATGTTGGGAATGGTAGAAACTATCCAAACCAAGTTGATTGGTACATTGTAAAATATCAAAGAAAGACCAATGGAATACAAGCTTCTAAATGGAAAAGACCTAAACCTCAAAGAAAGGTCATTCCAAATGGAAAAGAGCTATTATCGCACACATATGCACCAGGCACTACACTCAAAAATATCACAACTATCCCAAGAAAGCAATTGCTAAAACACACACACAAAGCGCGCAGACAAAAGAGACAAATTTTGTATGAACCTAAAACCCCAAGCAATTTGCTAATGTGCACTATGATTATGGCAATCGATAGATGGAAACCTCTTAGAGTCAAGTCCTTTGGCTATAAGTTGGTTGGATCATCTTATAGCACTAACCCCTCGGGACCAGGCAAGTATGGCTACCTAAAAACTAATTTCCTTGATTGCGGAGTTCAAGGAATAGCCGAAAGTGCCAAGGAACCTGGTACATGGATAGCGGTTGTTCCATACATATGACAGAAACAAGAAAAAAACTGTCAGGATTCAAGGAGATTAGAGGTGCAAAAGTCATATTTGGAGAAAATGAAGCGCTGGGGAAATCAAAGCACGGGATCCATCAAGAAGAATGGATTGGAAATCAGATGTTGCTTATGTTGAAGGCCTCAACTTCAACTGTTAAGCATCAACCAGTGCGTGACAAGGGCTACAATATTGGACTTAATATGGGAGTGTGCCGATCAAGGATTGAATCAAATGAAATAGTGAAGCAAGGATCAAGACAGAAGAATATGTATGTAGTAGATTGGTCTACTCCTACACCAAGCACTTTGTCTCATTAGCAAAGAGCACAACCGAATCAAGTTGGTGTGGCACAAGAAGTTGAGTCATCCGAACTTCAAGACAATCAACAAGCTTGCAAGGAGTCATCTTGTAGAAGGATTGCGGACTCGAGTGTACAAGAAAGAAAGTGTATGTGATGCATGCGGATGGGAAAGCAAATAAAATCTTCATTCAAAGACAAACCAAGTCCTTATTCAACAAGGATATTACATCTGGCATTGCATATGGATCTGTGATTGAACTCGGCCAAAGATAAGTGGAAATAAATACACCTTAGTAGTGGTAGATGATTATTCAAGGTATACATGGACAATCTTCCTGTGCAAAAAGAAGGAAACTTTGCGAAGTTACCTCGGTGATGAAAAGAGATCAAAATGAAAAGAGCCAAACCATTATAAAGATATGGTCCGATAGAGGAATTGAGTTTGTCAATAGGATAATTACTCAAGATTGTGTTGAAAATGGTATTGCTCATGAGTTATCTCAGCAGCAAGAACTCCACATCGAATGGAGTAGCGTAAAGAATGATCGAACTCTCAAGGAAGCCGCAAGGACCATGTTAGCCGGGCCGATTGCCTAAGAGATTTTTAGTCAAGCCATTAACACAACATGATATACTCAAAATAGATGCATGATAAACAGACAATTAACCAAGACTCCCTATGAGATCCGGACAAAGAGAAAGCCAAATGTTGGGTACTTCAGGATATTTAGATGTAAATGCTTCATCCATAAAAATGGCAAGAATAATTTGAAGGCTTTTGATGCTAAAGCCGATGAAGGTATCTTTTCGGGATACTCACTAAGAGCAAAGCCTACAGAGTGTTGAACAAGAGGACTATGGTCACGAAGAGTCTATCCATGTGGTTTTTGATGAACCTAATGTAAGTGGAGAAGACATTGAAGAGTTAGCCGACAATATGAATCAACCATCTATGCGAGAAGAGTCCCTATGTTAAAGCCGAAATAAGAGCAATCAACACAGATAAAGATCGCATAAAATTTGAATCTCAAAGACAGCTAGAAAGTCTACAATCGAATGAAGATGAAAAAGCTATTCAAGACAACTTAGATGCGAGATGGTTGAATCCGGTGACTTGCTCCAACTCGATGCGAGATGGCCGAGAGATCATCCACCGAGTTAGTCATTGGAGATGTAAGAGATGGCATAAGAACCGGATCCGAGCACTGAGATGAAACAATGTTTACTTGTTTTATTTCCCAAATAGAGCCAAAAGATATGTCTCAAGCATTGGATGACACACATTGGATTCAAGCCATGCAAGAAGAGTGAATCAATTTGAAAGAAACAAGGTATGGGAATTGGTGCAGAGGCCAACCCATCAAAATGTTATTGGCACAAAATGGGTTTTGTAAACAAGATGAATGAGGAAGGATCTGCGTGGTGAGAAACAAAGCAAGATTGGTAGCCAAAGGGTATTGCCAAGAAGAGAGAATAGATTTTGATGAAACCTTCGCTCTGTTGTAAGATTAGAAGCAATAAGGATGTTTCTTGCATATGCCGCACATAAGAACTTCTTGTGTATCAAATGGATGTGAAGAGTGCATTTCTAAATGGATCGCTAGAGGAAGAAGTCTATGTTAAACAACCTCCAGGTTTTGAAAGGAAGACTATTGGAGATAAGGTGTACAAGCTCAAGAAAGCATTATATGGATTGAAACAGGCACCAAGAGCATGGTATGATACATTGTCTCAATTTCTAACTTACAATGGATTCACCAAAGGCAAAGTGGTCGAACACTCTTTAAAATTCAAGATGGAGAGAGTATTCTACTTGTTCGAATATATGTGGATGATATCATTTTTGGATCCACAAATAAAGAGTGTGTGATAAGTTCTCAAACCTCATACAAGGCAAATTTGAGATGAGCATGATGGGAGAGCCGACTTTCTTCCTAGGACTTCAAGTCAAGCAATTGAAGGATGGAACCTTCATAAGTCAAACAAAATACACGGAGAGATATAATGAAGAAATTTGGTATGGAAGAGAAGTCTTTTGAAAATTCCAATGAACACATCGGTCAAGATGGACATGGATGCAGATGGCAAGGTCGTAGATCAAACCGTATATAGAGCACTTATTGGATCATTGCTATACTTAATGTACCAACAAAGGCCGACATCACCTTTGCAATAGGTGTGTGTGCAAGATTTCAAGTATGCACCAAAGGAGAGCCACATGACGCAATCAAGAGAATCCTACGGTATTTTAAGGGATGCCAGGAAGTTGGCTTATGGTATCCGAAGGAAGGTGGATTCAAGATTATTCAGACTTAGACTATCTTTGGATGCGTAATTGACAGAAGAGTACTTGGTACATGTCAAATGCTTGAAAATAGATTGGTTTCTGGTTTAGGGAGAAGCAAATTTCGATAGCCACATCCAAAGATGAAGCGGAGTACATAGGCATGGCGGACTATTGTGCCCAAGTCTTATGGATGAGACAACAACCGAGAGACTATGAGATTGAAGAAAAAGAAATTCCAATTATATGTGATAAACAAGTGCTAGTGCAATCACTCAAAATCCTATAATGCATTCAAGAACAAAGCACATTGATGTCATATATTATTTTATAAGAGATCATGTTGAAAAGAAAGACATCACCTTGGAATATATCTCAACCGATAAGTAGTTAGATGACATATTAACTAAACCCCTATGTGAATCAAGATTTGAAGAGCTTAAGAATGAGCTAGGGTTAATTGAGCTGAGTTAACACTCGAGAAGACTCAATCATCGAGACAGTTGATGAGAAAATGAGAAAAGAGCAAGTTTCACAAATCAACCAAGAGAAAAAGCCATATCGGAAAGTCACTACATCGAAAGTT
Organism: Rehmannia glutinosa; assembly: GCA_016081115.2. NCBI lineage: Eukaryota > Viridiplantae > Streptophyta > Magnoliopsida > Lamiales > Orobanchaceae > Rehmannia > Rehmannia glutinosa. The sequence goes on along the minus strand of CM071924.1, from coordinate 32,332,897 downwards.
AGCCGACAATTTGAGTCACTTAATAAAAAAGAGAAACAGAGTTAAGTCATATTTGATATAAGCTAAGTCATTTATGAACTAAGTGACAAAAACGCAATGTTTTAAATGAGCGGGAATGTTTTTAAGGATGACATTAGCAAAATAATGGCACGATAAAAAAACCGCACGCGATAAGCATATGATTGGATATAAATGTTGCCGCGTTAAATGCTAAGAATTAAATGCGGTTTTGACATTCTAATCTGAGCCGTTGATCTCGATCAAAATTCAAAACCAAAGATATGTCCTTTCATAACCCTTATATATATATACGTTTTTCGGCCTTCTCTCTCATTTATAGAAACTGTTCATCTTCAAGCAAGGCAAAAGCAAGCTATATTTTCTCTCGGAAACCCTAAGTACTCTAAAGCAAGTTCGTAAGTTTTAATCGGCAAAAGTTTCGAAAATGGCACCAAAGTTTGATTTCAGTAAAGTTTTCTAAGAAAATCCACTCGGGAGCTTGGTGGATTTCAAAGGCATGGTAAAACAGGTTCCGATTAAACCCTAGTTAAGAAGATCCGAGTTGCTAGAAAAGTCAGGTCTCAAGGCTTTTCTAACCATGGAGTATTCCCACACCTACCTTGAGGAGGTAGCTCGGTTCCACGTAAACGGAGATGCGGGGACGAAAGGATCAATTCTTTCATCCACCGCAAGGACATAATAATAAATTTTAAGGACCTTGCGGAGCGCTTCTTGTTGTCGTCGGAAGGCATAAAGAAAATTAATGAAGTCGATGTAGACTTGGGCCGCATGGAAAGAGATAGCTAAACCGGAGTGTCTTTGCCAAGGTGGTCTACACAACGGTGACAAGAAATTCTTGAAGGACGACTATCATAAGCGATGGATGTTGTCTCCAAGTGTATTGATATGAAGTTTGGCGCCTTCAACCAGCTATCAAAGACTAAGCCGATCGTCATAGCCGCGATCATGCAAAAAAAAAGGTTAACTGGCCGAGTCCTTGTACAATGACTCCGAATGTGATGAATAATTTTTTTTTTAAGGAAGATGGATCCTTTGGCGGATCTCTTGGATATGGCCTTGTGATTGGCCATTTCTTTGGAAGTGAAGGGTATTGCCCTCCGACATGGCAAACCATTCCATGTCAATAAAAGGATGTTAAGCTAACCTCTATGGTGCCCAAAAGAGAGCCCATGCAAAGAAGGTGGACACGAGTGAGGGGAATCAGCAGACAACGAGGACACAAATCGCTTTTGGGAAATTTGGTTATTAGATTTTGATGAATGCCATGTAAAACTTAGACTAGAAAGTTGGAACCCCATTTTTCTTGTAATTTTCATTGTAATAGATAGGTCAATTTGTCTGGTGAGTGAAGTCGATATGCTGGATATACAAAACGTCAATCAAGGATCGAGATGAAGACTCATTTGTGAGACAATTTGAGTATGGCTAGGAAAAGAAGTCAAGAACTCGTCTCGAAGGAGTATCGGCTATTATATAGTGTGTGAAGTATCGATCAAGTCAACTCCAGGAAGCCAAGTCTCAAGTTGAAGTGACAGAGATGAGTCTTTCAATCATTGGAGCGATCTCAAGTCACCGGGGAAAAGGTCAAGTCAAGACAAGACGAAAAAGAATCCGTTGTACGTAAGTCAAGAATATTACCTAAACAAGTAATACTTCCATGCCGCCATGTCTTAAAGTGCTCGATCTCGGGAGCGTGCAAAAGGAACAAACCAATGGGAAGACGCTTGCATCTTGTGTCGACTCAAAAGCTGAATGTTCATTTAATACGAGGAAATGTCAAGATTAAGGATCGCAACAAGACAAGCCAACGAGCACAAGTGACTTTTAAAAATCAGCCTATCTCTTCAATGGGCGATTTTTGAAAGTTCACTATAAAAAGGATGAGGAATCACTTAGAGAGAAGGTGACTGAACCACGAACATTCAAGTTATCGTCGAGTAACCTGCAAAAATATTCTCAAGTTATTCAAGCAAATCCTCAAGCCTAAACTTCGAAGGAAATCGATCCAACACCAAGTGTGAAGGAAAGACAACTTCAAATCATTTGTTGAAGAGAAAACTTTTGAAGAATCAAAAGGGGTCTACATTCCAAGGAGGATGTAGAAAGGTTCAAGGTCGAACCAGTCTCAAGTTATTGGAGGGCTTCGTGATCAAATCCAAGAAGCTTGAGCAAGTGAGTTTGTAGCAAAGCATTGCCTGCCGTGAAGAAGCCGAGTCATCATACGGAAGCCATTTGTGTGACCAAGGCATCTCGGATCGAGTCCCGAAGGATCAAGTCATTGTGTGATCAAGACTTGTATCTCGGATCGATAACCACTTTGTACTCGATCAATACTTAGTGGATTCCTTCGGGAGTTGGAGAAGAGAGGAGTAGAAGAATTACCCCATCTTCGAACCTCTATAAATTGTTTTGTGTCATTTACATTTCATCATTTACTTTCTCGCACATCATTTAATATCTCGATTATTTGCTATCCAACCGATAATTAACAAAGTGCTAAAACCAAGTGTTAAAACAAACTTAATTCAAATTCAAGGGTGTTAAGTCTTCCAATGAAAATCTCATCATAGCCAAGTTAAGGTTTAGACTAAACAATCGAAGTTATTCTATCAACAAACTCAATCGAGTATGTTGAGTGGCTAACTCTATTTGGTTAACTAACTTAGCTATCCATCAAGGACATAGCTATGTATTTAACTCGTAATATTTTAAAAGGACTAAACTCGAAAAGTTGGTAAGGTTTATTTAACCCCCTTCTAAACCTTACTCACACCCTCTTGGGACCTACAAGTGGTATCGGAGCGGTTGGTTCATTGAGCCTTCCGTGACAGTTCCGAACTAGATCTCAAATCTTTCAAAGAAGTTTTTAACACTTATTCTTTCAAAAGCCATTTTTAAAACAACAAAGTTATTATCATGGAAGCAAATTTGACACGCATCCCTATGTTCACCATTGATGAATTTGATGACTGGAAAATACGTATGCGGACTCATCTATCGCCTTTACATGATGAGATGTGGATAGTGATAGAGGATGGGCCACTCGCAAATAATGAAGGTGAACACAAAGGAGAAGGAGAGCTGCTGCACTGAGGAAGAGGAGGAGGCTGCTCCTCCTAGACCCGACTATGGTTGAAAAGCCAAGAGCGAGTGGACAAATGATGACAGAAAAAGATACAACCTTGACAATGTGGCCAAGGATATACTTTACAAAACTTTGGACAAAGCCATGTTCAACAAAGTCAAATCTTGCAAAACAAACCAAAGAAATGGGATAAATTAACCTTAATTTGTGAAGGATCCGAGAAAATTAAGGAAAGCAAATTATTGTTGTTCAAAAATTTGAAAACTTTAAAATGCTTGCAGGTGAAACAATGGACCAGTTGGATGCTAGATTCACTTTGAAATTACAAATGAGCTCTCAACACTTTGGAAAGAATACACACGAAGGAGATGTGTATGAAGATACTAAGGAGCCTCCCGGTGAGTGGGAAACAAAGACCATGGCTCTAAGGCACTCGATGGACCTATCAAAAACATCAAATCATGAACTATTCTTAGACCTCAAAGCCTATGAGTTTGATTTGAGAAGAAAGGATCAAGAGGAAATATTTGTACCCAAAACAACCGCACTCATAGTCAAGGAAGGGAAGAGAGTCGAGACCAAAGAAGTCATTGACCAGGAGGAAATTGCCTTGATGGTTAAAAGATTCAACAAGTTCTTCAACAAGAACTACAAAAGAAATAAAGGTGAATCCTCCGGAAGACATTCAACTCCCCTCCAAGTCAAGGAAGATAGGCCACCAAAGAGAGCGAGAATATCAAAAGGTCGAATATCAAAGAACCGACAATCCAAGAAATGAAAGAGTCGATCAAAAAGTTGAAAAACGTGTTGGAATTGCGGACAACCAGGACACTTTGCTATTGATTGTCCATATCATGTAGTCAATAAATACACAGGGAATGAAGAAGAAAGAAAAGTCTTGAGAGAAAGAAGACAAGAAAAGAAAAGAGCAATGTTGGGCTGCGAAAATCGATACAACCAAGTCAAAAGAAGCAGACTCAGAGAGTAGTGAAGCCGACTACTCAAGTGACTCAAGAAGAAGCCTTAATCTTTCTAATGGCTAAAGAACAAGATCAACCTCGACCAAGAAGATGAGGTACACTCTAACTCATCTCATTCGATTCTAGTGATAGTGATTGTGACACACACACTTCATCACCCACTCGATCTTTATGATTCATTAGGAAAAATGATGAAAGATTTTGAGCACATTAAATCCTCATACTCACTATTAAATGAGGAAAAAAAATTTTGCAAAACTAAAAAGCCAAAACTCACACCGTGACTAAGGAGCCGAGTACTCTAAGTCACATAGCCGATGAGAACAAAGAGTCAAGCTGAATTTAAAAATGCTAAACTAATAAGCAGAGATAGTCTGCTATAAAAAAGAGACAAAATGATCTCAAAAAAGTGATTGCTTCATTCACAAAGGCATCTAAATCATTGGATGACCTTATCATGAGCCAAAAAGAATGTGGAGACAAGATGGGCATAGGATTCAATTCCTTTGTGTATAGTCAAACTCAAGAGTGATCTTAGAAAAAGGATCTTCAAGTAATGAAGCATCTCAAAAATCCAAAACACCAAATGGTGCACACAAATTCATTCCAAAGCACAATCACAAACAAACGGCCTTAGATATAAAGTAAAAGGAAAACAACCAATTGAGCATCGAGAGGACAACCGAGAAGAAATCCAGCGGAGTTCCTCAAAGAAACTCCAAATAGGAAGTACTCTGTGAAGAAGAAACAGAGCTACCAAAAAACCCCGTAAATTCTATCGATGAACACAAATGATGGGAATGGTAGAAACAACCCAAGTCAAGTCGATTGGAATATCGTGAAATATCGCCAAGACCTATGGAATACATGCCAAAATGGCAAAGACCTAGAACTCAAAGAAAGGTCATTCCAAAGGCAACGGAGTTATCACCAAAGACACATATGCACCCAAGCACTACACTCGGAGATATCACCATTACACAAAGAAGGCAATTGCTAATACACGCACACATGCATACAGACAAAAGAGGCATTTGATGAACCTAAAGCCCCCACGCAATTTGCCAATGTGAATTATGATTATGGCACGATAGATGGCAACCTCTTAGAGTCAAATCATTTGGCTATAGGTTGGTTGGATCATCTTATAGCACTAACCCCTCAGGACCCGCAGACAAGTATGGGTACCTAAAAACTAATTTCTTGATTGCGGAGTTCAAGGAACAAATGCTAAGTGCCAAGGAACTGGTACATGGATAGTGGTCATTTCGCATACACATGACAGAAACAAGAAAAATCCGTCAAAGTTTAAGGAGATTAGAGGTGCAAAAGTCATATTTGGAGGAAATGAAGCTCAGGGGAAATAAGAGGCACTTTGGATCCATCAAGAAAAATGGATTAGAAATCACAGATGTTGCATACGTTGAAGTCCTCAACTTTAACTTGTTAAGCATCACCAACTCGTGACAAGGGCTACAATGTTGGATTCAATATAGGAGTATGCGAAATCAAAGACATGAATCAAATGAAGTGGTGTTGCAAGGATCCATACAAAAGAACATGTATGTGGTAGATTGGTCAATTGCTACACCAAGACTTGTCTGCTAGCAAAAAGAGTACAACCGAATCAAGTTTGTTGTGGCACAAGAAGCCGAGTCACCCGAATTTCAAGACAATTAACAAGCTTGCAAGGAGTAATCTTGTAGAAGGACTTCGGACATCTAAAGTGTACAAGAAAGAAAGTGTTTGTGATGCATGCGGATGGGAAAGCGAGATCAAATCATCATTCAAAGAGAAGTCAAGTCCATCTTCAACAAGGATCTTGCATCGTGAGCGGCCCAAAGATAAGTGGAAAGAAATACACTCTAGTAGTGGTGGATGATTATTCAATATATACATGGACAATCTTCATGTGCAAAAAGAAAGAAACCTTGCGTAAATTACCACAAACGGTGATGAAAAGAGTTCAAAATGAGAAGAGTCGAGACCATTATAAAGATAAGATCGATAGAGGAACCGAGTTTGTTAATGGAATAATAACTCAAGATCGTGTTGAAAATGGTATTGCTCATGAATTATCTGCAGCAAAGGACTCCACGTGAGAATGGAGTTGCGAGAAAGAAGGAATAGAACTCTCAAGGAAGCGGCAAGGACCATGTTAGTGAAGGGGGTTACTAAAAGATTTTGGGTCAAGGTTATAAACACCGCATGCTATACTCAAAATAGATGCATGATTAATAGACAATCGACAAAGACTCCTATGAAATTTGGACAGGGAGAAAGCCAAATGTTGGGTACTTTAAAATATTTGGATGTAAATGCTTCATCCACAACAATGGGAAGGATAATCTAAAGGCTTTTGATGCTAAAGCTGATGAAGGTATCTTCTTGGGATACTCAGCTGAAAGCAAAGCCTATAGAGTGCTGAACAAAAGGACTATGGTCACAGAAGAGTCCATCCATGTAGTGTTTGATGAACCTAATGTAAATGGAGAAGACCTTGAAGAGTTAGCTGATAAGCTGAATCAGCCAACTATGCAGAAGAGTCCCTATGTTGAAGTTTGGAGTAATTGATCAAGGTGAAGGTGAGATAGTGAATCTCAAAGACAGTTGGAAAATCAGAGCTAAGTGATGATGAGAGAGCTGCTCAAGATAACACATGTTGCAAGACGATCGAACCCAACTAACTTACTCTAACCTCGATGTGAGATGGCTGAGAGACCATCCACCAGAACTAGTCATTGGAGATGTAAGAGATGGTGTAAGAACCAGATCCAGAGCTCAACAAGAAGCAATGTTCACTTGTTTTATTTCCCAAATAGAGCCAAAAGATGTGTCCCAAGCATTGACGACACACATTGGATTGAGCCATGCAAGAAGAGCTGAATCGGTTTGAAATAAATAAAGTATGGGAATTGGTGCAAAGACCAACTCATCAAAACATTATTGGCACAAAATGGGTTTTGAAACAAGATGAATGAAGAAGGTTCTGTGGTAAGAAACAAAGCAAGATTGATAGCCAAAGGGTATTTCCAAGAGGAAGGTATAGATTTTGATGAAACATTTGCTCTGTTGCAAGATTAGAAGCAATAAGGATGTTTCTTGCCTATCTTGAACACAAGAACTTCATTGTATATCAAATGGATGTAAAAAATGCATTCTTGAATGGATTATTGGAAGAAGAAGTCTATGTTGAACAACCTCCAGGATTTGAGCGAAGACTCTTGGAGATAAGGTGTACAAGCTCAAGAAAGCTCTATATGGATTGAAACAGGCACCAAGAGCATGGTATGACACATTATCTCAATTTCTCGAGATAATGGATTCACCAAAGGCAAAGTGGATAGAACACTCTTCGTAATTCAAGATGGAGAGAGTATCTTGCTTGTTCAAATATATGTGGATGACATTATTTTTGGATCCACAAACAAAGAGTCGTGTGATAAGTTCTCAAACCTCATGTAAGGCAAATTTGAAATGAGCATGATGGGAGAGCGACATTCTTTCTAGGACTTCAAGTTAAACAATTTGAAGGATGGAACCTTTATAAGTCAAACAAAGTATACGAGAGATCTAATGAAGAAATTTGGTATGGAAGAGAAATCTTCCGTGAAAATACCAATGAATACATCAATCAAGATGGATATGGATGCAGATGGCAAACCTGTGGATCAAACAAGATACGGGCACTTATTGGATCATTGCTCTATTTAGCGGCAAGCGGGCGGATATCACCTTTCTTTGTAGGTGTATGTGCAAGATTTCAATCTGCACCAAAAGAAAGCCATATATCGCAGCTATGACTAAGAGAATCCTAAGATATTTGAAGGGATGCCAGGAAGTCGGATTATGGTATCCAAAGGAAGAAGGATTCAAGCTTATTGGTTACTCGGACTCGACTATATCTTTGGATGTAGAGTTGACGGGGAAGAGTACTTCGTGTACATGTCAAATGCTTGAAACAGATTGGTTTCTGGTTTAGCAAGAAACAAAATTCAATAGCCACATCCTGGTGGCCGAGTACATAGTCAGCGGTATTTGTTGTGCTCGAAAGTCTTATGGATGAGACGGCTTCTTTGAGAGACTATGATGTTGAAGAAAAAGAGATTCCAATTATGTGTGATAACACAAGTGCTATTGCCATCACTCAAAATCTGTCGGCCGCATTCTAGAACAAAGCATATTGATGTCGATAACATTTCATAAGAGACCATGTTGAAAAGAAGGACATCACTTTGAATACATCTCAACCGACAAACAAGATTAGGTGACATATTCACAAAGCCATTATGTGAATCAAGAGTTGAAGAACTTAAGCATGAGCTAGGGTTAATTGAAATGAGTTAACACCCGGAAGACTCGAGGAGAAGAGATAAAACAAGAAAAGATGAAAGTAGAGTGAGCTCGTGAATCGCCTAAGTGAATCACCAGATCGGAAAATCACCAGATGTCGAGTGAGTCGACAAATTTGAGTCACTACGTGAATAGGGAGAAGAAGAGTTGAATCGGCCTAAGGAGTAAGTCGAGTCATTTATGAGCTATGTGACAAAAACGTAGTCATTTTTAATAAGCGAGAATGTTTTAAGGATGACGTCGGCACAGTAATAATATGTACGGTCAAAAGTCGCACGACAAAGCATATGATTGGATATAAATGTGCCGCATTAAATACGAGAAATTAAATGCTAATCGGCGTGCTAAATTTGAGTCGTTGATCTCGATCAAATTTCAAAACCGTATGCACGCCCTTTCATAACCCATACATATACCATTTTGTTCACCTTCTCTCTCACACTACACTAAAAACCTTCATCTCTCCAAAAGCAAAGATCGTATTTTTCTCTCAAAACCCTATCAATCTTCAAGGCAAATTTCTAAGGTTTCGTTCGGTAAAACTCAAAAATGGCAACTACTTATGATTTCACTAAGTTGGGAAAGCAAATCCACTTTGGTTCTACCGTGGATTTCAAAAGGATGATCAAACAGGGGTCCAATGAAACCCTTGTGAAGAAGATAATCGAGAAAGTGGAGAAACTGGATCAAACCCTTTCCCACGTTGGAGTTTGAGATGACGTATGTGGAAGAGGTCGCACGATTTCTACGTGAACGCTAAAGTTCATGACGAGGGCATCAAGTCCTATGTTCACGGGAAGGAAATTACTATCATCGGCCAAGACCTAGCGGAGCATTGCTTGCCCGTCGGAAGGTGTACCGAAATATTCGAAGCCGATGTAAACCTGGCTCTTTTGCATGGAAGGAAGTGGCAAAAACGATTGTCTTTGCGAAGGTTGTCTACACAATGACAAGAAGTCTTTGAAGGAAGATTACCATAAGCTATTGGACATTGTTGCCAAGTGTGTAGACATAAAATTTGGAAGCTTTAATCACCGTCTGTCCAAAACCAAGCCGATCGTGATGGCTGCGATCATGGAGGAGAAGAAGGTAAACCGGGCTGAGTTTGTATACACAGCAGACTCGCTGAATGTGGGAACAAGTCCTTCAAGGAAGATGGGTCGTTCGGAGGATCCTTGGGATATGGCCTTGTTATTGGCGGTTGATGGAAGTGAAAGGAGTTCCACTCCGGCATGGAAAGGAGTTCCATGTCAATAAGAAGATGTTCCGATCAAATCTTTAGGAGCTTAGAAGAGAGCTTATTCTAAGAGGCGGACACTAGTGAGGGGGAATCGGTGACCCCGAGGAAACAATTGTTGCCTCCCCTCGGAAGAAGAAAGGCCATTGCATTTGCAAAAAGAAGCGCCCCCGCAAAGAAAGAAAACAATTGCACTCGCCCCTGCGCCGAGTCACCTACCCCTGCGAGTCGTGTCTCCCGCCTCGCTGCGGCCAAGAATCGAGAAGGAACCTCAAATTCTTTTCCAGTTGTCAAGAAAAAGAGGATCGGCAAGCCAAGAAAGCCGACTCCTCGCATCAAGAAAGTAGCAGCCCCCGCCACCCAGGACTTTGAGGAAATCGTATCCAAACCAGAAATTCCTCTAGTGAAGACCAAAAGAAGAAGACTCTCTTCAAGCGTTCGAGAGCTTGAGAAAACAATTGAGTCCGCCACTCGGCCTAGAACAGATCATTTGAAAGAGCCGGGAGAAGTAGAGTCTCAGAGATCGTTGATGAAAGCGCCAAGTCTGGGCTGAGACCGATCAGCAGAGGCAAGTCGAAGACCCATCTCGTGGGTCGAAGCAATTTGAGAGCAAATGTACTGAGACACTAAGTCTCCTGCCGACAAGATCGTGTCTCCGCCGCGCGACACGCCGCGAGGGTGAAGAGCAAGCTCCGCTACCCTCCATTCCCGCGAAAAGAAAACCGTAGAAAAATGATGACGATGATGTGATCATGCTATCTCCACTATATCCGGACATCCAAAATCGCCTGCGAGAATGGAGGAAGTGGAAGTGAGTCATTCTAGGTGCGGTTTGAACACCCGAGTTTATTGAGGAGGAAGAGGAACTCTTCAGGTTTCTTGAAGTTGATCTGATGTTGCAAGCCCTTGATGTGGATAATCGCATCAACATGCCGCAAATTCGAAAAGGAGAACGAATGCACTAGGAAGCGTGAGAGGAAGCGGCTTCGTCGCGAAAGCTTGATGTTTGTCCTCTAACGGAACCACTAATCATACTCATCCACATCTTGACATACTTTCGTAAAGTGATGAGGGTTTAGACCTGCCGCCGTCTGAGAAAAATTGGAAATGCAAAGAAGCCCGTGCGGGAATCCAGGATGATTCATGAGCAACAACCGATGGAAGGACCGGGAGAGTCTTCCAAATCTCACCGAGATTGATCCATTGGGAGTGGTACAGATTAGATTGTCATTCATTGCCGCAACCACTTCCCCACTCACTCGGAGGATGGATCTAGGGGACATGGCGATGAAACGGGAACCTGGGGGACCCAAGTCGAGCCAACCCCTATTCAAGGTGTCTTACCACCGCCCCTACTGTTGAACACTCACAGAAACAGTGGGAGTTTGGAGAAGAGTGACCCCAACCCAAGTCACTCACCGGTGGTGCCACCGGTGAGGGGGAAACTCCCTCCAGCGCAGCCTAGGTCGGAGGTTGCTGGCACAACTCCACCATGAATCTCGGAGGCGAAGTGGAGAAGGAACGAGAAAAAGAAACACAACAAGTTGTCATCAAGAAGCTCGGACAGTTGAGTCTGTCTCATTTGAAGTGCCAAGCGCTCGCAGCCGAGGACGCCGCCGATGTAGTCGAGGCACAAGATGGATCCCCGGGAGTTAACACTGGGCAATGAAAGTGCAATCCACGGAGTTGAGGCTTGTGGATGCCACCATCAAAGACCCCAAGATAGCCGAAGTGCAGCCGAAGGGAATGTCCAGTGCCTGCGCAGCGATTGAGGCTGCAGGAGGTATCAAGGCCTACGGGAGGTTGAGACTTCCCGAGGTAAAGAGACGGAAACACAGAACATTCCTCCTGTTATCATTGATGCATCTGAGAAGGAGATAAGTGCCCTTCATGATTCCCAAGACAACCCTGACATAACTTTCCGGGATCCGAAGGTGAAGATGAAGGCCGAGTCATACCGTTGAAAATCCAAAAGACTCAACTAAGGATGTTCTTCCAAGCATGAGTAAGTCAAATCTCAAGGCTACTCGTCAAACGTTCACTTTTGATGATGAGCCACCCCTTCAAGTCTCATCATCGTCCGATGACGCCACTGATACGGCCGAGGACCAGACAACTCAAATGGAAAAACCAGCTGAGACCGATGAAGCTGTTGAGACAGTAGAGCCTCACCACAGTGGTCCATACCACAACAGACCCCAGCTGAATCACAGTCAACTGCGCAGGCTCCCAACGATGCAGCAAATTCGACTCTACCGGCACATCACGGCCACAAGTCACCATTGAACACATTCCCTATGTTCGTGATGATGCGTTTGAACAAACGTTCCCTTTCTCACTAGAGTGCCGATCTTGATGAAGAATTAGCTAGAGATTAACGACGTTTCCATAAACCCGATCCATCATTCCCACAAATACCATCGTCCCAACAGATTTTGATTTTGATATCTTGTTTGGCCGCCACCGGTGGCAGAGGTGACAGGTTGAGGTTCGAGAAGTCTTCAAGGCAATATTTGCGAGAAATAGAGAAGATGGAAAGGCACCAGGCCTCATTGGATATGCGATTGGATAACAGAGATGCAAACCTTACGTACCGCGTCTGCGTGGAATAGTGGTAAGAATCGGGAATGGTGGCAACAAAGAACAGACAATGCGTGTGGAACAGTTCGATACTTCAAAGCATTGTGCAATAAGATGGAATCGCCGCACGAATTTTGATAGGGTGTAAGAAGATGGAATCGCTACGCTAATGGAGCGCCGATAATCCGACATGAAGAAGAGGATGCAAGGAAATATTGATAGGGTGCATGCCTCTCATACCACGAAAATGGGCTCGCGCGAATTTCATCATAAAGAACTTCTGCGCATAGAGAGAGAATATGAATGAAAAATTCAGCCTTCTTATGGCTGAAATGAAGTTGGTGATAGAATCAAAAGCCACTCGCTCGAGAATTTCGAGTAGCATACTCCGCAACGGAATCAAATGTAACTCCTATCGATCGCCTAGATTTCATGCTTGCCGGGATGTTCCCAGGGTTCCTCTCTCCTTTGATGATGCCAAAAAGGGGGAAGAGGAATACCTAAAGATGTTGAAAGGATCGATTCCGAGAAAAAGGACGTAGTCTGTTGAGAAGTAGAAGGAAACAAGCTAAAAGCGTAAGAAAGAAAAGGGAAAATCGAGTTGAGGAAGAAGACATGATCGTAATGGTTGCTAGAACCCCTCAACAAGGACTTGTCAACCGACATCATCGTAAACTTCCGGTGACTCGCGCTCCAACACTCATCGTGCCCATGCGATGCAAAGATGGATGCCCGTGCCATGGACATACTAAAAACAATACGGAGGCATTCCGGCGAGGAAGAGACACGATACCATTTCGCACGTCGGCATCGAGCCTAGATCGATTGATGAATTCAAAACGCTCGCATCCGAGGGATACTTCGGAAGGCAAGACCATGGCCCAAGCCTGGGACTTGTATTGGGAAAAAGGGCTCAAGCTATGCGAAGAAAGCGACATGCAGCAGACCACCGGGATCACTCCGCTGGTCACTCTGTTTGGTCACTCTCTTGGTCACTCGGTTGGGAAGAAGAAGGCCCCAAAGACAATACACACCCAGAGGAAGAGGTAGAAGCGAGTGGAGGAAGAGGTTTCAAACCTAGACCTCTACCCAAAATCATCGAATACATAGATCCGGGGAAGAAATGAGGGATCTATTACCGGGTATGATGAAGTAGCCAACATGGAAGTGGCGGGAAGAATGCGATTATGTAAAAAGGATTGAAGAAGAAAATAAAAGACAAACTGTTGTGGGAAGAAAGACAAGAAAGAAAGAGCAAAGACGAAGCTGCCGTAGGAAGAGCACGAGAAAAAAAGAATTTGAAGAAGAAAAAGAAGAGAAAGAGACTAGAAGATGACAGAGTCAAGAGGAAAGAAGGAGACAACGAAGGCGATGAAGTGTTGTTGTCCACCCCTTCATGTATTTTACTATTGTAAATGCATATGTAAGTAAGTCTTCGTACATTGAATAAGAATCTAGAATTTCTATATTTTGCGTAGATATAGAATCCCATGTTTGCTCGATACACTTTGTAAATAGGCGTGTAAAGGACAAGAATATTATGATCAATAAAAAGATTGATTCTACGTATACATTCTCTGTTTATACATTTCTCGTATGTATCTTTGCTATTTGCTTGTTGTATGTATGTTTTTAAGTTTTGGCATCATCAAAAAGGGGGAAATTGTTGAGAAATTTGTTTATTATATTTTGATGAATGCCATGTAAAACTTAGACTAGAAAGTTGGCACCCCATTTTCCTTGTAATTTTCATTGTAATAGATATTTTGCATTTAGCCGAGTCAAGTCGCCTATGCTGGATATACAAAAAGTCAATCAAGGATCGAGATGAAGACTACATTTGTGAGGCAACCGAGTGTGGCTAGAAAATGAAGTCAAGAACTCGATTGAAGGAGTATCGGCTATGATACTGTTGTGTGAAGTATCGGTCAAGTCAACCTGAAGCAAGTCTCAAGTTGAAGTGACGGATGAGTTTTTCAATCATTGGAGCAAACTCAAGTCACTGGGGAAAAGCGCAATCAAGTAAAGACAATCGAAAAGAATCATTTGCACATAAGTCAAGAATATTACCTAAACAAGTAATACTTCCATCTTTGCCATGTCTTAAAGTGCTCGATCCCGAAGCGTGCAAAAGGAACAAACCAATGGGAAGCACCGCACCTTGTGTATGACTCGAAAAGCTGAATGTTCATTTAATACGAGGAAATGTCAAGATCAAGAAGCGCAACAAGACAAGCCAACGAACACAAATGACTTTTAAAAATCAGCCTATCTCTTAAACGGGATTTTTGAAAGTTCACTATAAAAGGTGAGGAATCACTTAGAGAGAAGGTGACTGAACCACAAACATTCAAGTTATCATTCGAGTGTAACTCCGCAAAAATATTCTCAAGTTATTCAAGCAAATCATCAAGCCTAAAATTCAAGGAAATCGATCCAACACCAAGTTTGTGAAGGAAAGACAACTTCAAACTGTTGAAGAGGAAACTTTTGAAGAATCAAAAGGGTCTACATTCCAAGAAGGATTTGTAGAAAGGTTCAAGGTCGAACCAATCTCAAGTTATTGGAGGGCTTCGTGATCAAATCCAAGAAACTTGAGCAAGTGAGTTTGTAGTAGCAAAGCGGCCGCCTGCGTGAAGAAGTTCGATTCGCACGAGAAGCCTTGTTTGTGTGACCAAGGCATCTCTAGACCGAGTCCCGAAGGATCAAGTCATTTGTGTGATCAAGACATGTATACGGACTAATAACCACTTTGTACTCGATCAATACTTAGTGGATTCCTTCAGAGTTGGAAAAGAGAGGAGTATAAGAATTACCCCATCTTGAACCTCTATAAAATTTATTGTGTCATTTATATTTCAAAGATTTACTTTCTCGCACATCATTTAATATCTCGATTATTTGCTATCCAACCGATAATTAACAAAGTGCTAAAACCAAGTGTTAAAACAAACTTAATTCAAATTCAAGGGTGTTAAGTCTTCCAATGAAAATCTCATCATAGCCAAGTTAAGGTTTAGACTAAACAATCGATTTATTCTATCAACAACTCAATCAGTCAAGTTGAGTGGCTAACTCTCATTTGATTAACTAACTTAGCTATCCATCAAGGACATAGTGCGTATTTAACTCGTAATATTTTAAAAGGACTAAACTCGAAAAGTTGGTAAGGTTTATTCAACCCCTTCTAAACCTTACTCACACCCCTTGGGACCTACTGTTTGCTACCCCTCCTCCTAAGAAGAAAGCCGCCCCTGCAGACTCAGAAAGGAAGCCCCCGTAGCTAAGAAAAAGGATGCACCGCCCCTGCCGAGTCCCCCGCATGCATGCAGAAAGGCCGAGAAGGAACCTCAAATCCCTTCTTCAAACCATACGTAAGAAGAGGATCCAAGTCGAGGAAGGCGACTCCTTCCAAGAAGAATACCCAAGCCCCACCGGTGATGAAACCACTAAATCAACGAGAAGTTCCTCCGGTTTGTCCAAAAAGAAAAGACTGGTTAGGGATCTGAATTGGAAAAGACATTTGAATCTACAACTCAATGGAGAAAGCATCGAGCTAGCCGACACTCGGGACGTGATCTCCTGAAGTGATTGATGAATCCACTAAGATGGCGAGGGCAATCGGTAGAGAGTCCCGATGAAGACTCGGCTTTGGGCTTGACTGGTGAGGAAGTAAAGCGGCAGAGACAATCGAACATCCGATTGAACGGGTTGTCTCTCCACCTAATCGATCTGCCAAGGCAAGGAACAGAGTCTCTTGCCTTCAATTCCTAAAAAAGGATGACAAGAAGGCGAAGATGATGATGACGATGTCATCATGTACTCCCCACTATATCCGGACATCCAGATACATCTACGAGAATGGAGGAATGGAAACTTGATCACTCAAGGATGCGATTCGCTCATCCCGAGTACATTGAAGAAGAGAAAGAAGAGTTGATTCATTTTCTTGGGGTCTCGACTGTTCGAAGTGCCCTTGACGAAGACAATCGTATGGAACTTCTCCGCATCATTAAATCGATGAGAAAGATAAAAGCGAGGAGGAAGCCCATGCACTAGAAAAATCCAAGATGTGCATGTTCACCTTTGGTACTCACGAACATACTCATGAAACTCTTGTTGAGTACACAGACAAATGTGACGAGGATATGGATCCCATTCTTTGCAGCAGAGAAGTTAGACATGCGCAGCAGGCTCGAGGAATCAACACTCATGCACGAGCAACAACTAGTTGAAGGACCGGAGAGTCATCTCAATCTCTCCTGCTGCATCGATCCTCTAGGAGTGGCATAACACATTGCATCGATCGGTCGTCGCTGCCACGTCCCCCGTACAATCGAGGATGGATCCAAGGGCATTGGCAATAAAACGGGACCTTGGGCACCCAAGTTGAGCAACCCTGAAGAAGGTGTTTTACCACCCGGCCCGGGCTGAGCACTCAACGGAAGAAGCCGCGAGTCCTGGGAGAAGTGTGACCCCACCATTAGTCACTTATTTGGTGTGCTAGCCGAGGGGAAACTCACTCCACCACAAACAGGTTGGAGGTTGCTGTGGATGACTCAAATTTGAAGCAAGGAGGCGAAGTGGAAACAGAGAAAGAACCACAACAGATTGACATTGTAAGCTCGAACAGTTGAGTCTGTCCCAACCTAAAATGTCGATTGCTTTGAAGGCTAATGACACTGTTCTTACAGTCGAGGCACATGATGGAGATGCCCTGGGAGTTAACACTCTGGGCAGTGAAAGTGCAATCCAAGGGGTTGAGACTCCTATGGATGCCATGGTCGAAGACCCTAAGACGATTCATGCATTTGTCGAAGGAATGTGAAGACCCTAAGACAGTTGAGACCGTCGAAGGAACATTGAAGGCCCACATGAGTTGAGTCTGTTGAAGGTATTGAAGGCCTAAGGGAGGTTGAGACTTCCCTAGGTATGGGTGAAGAGACTTAACATTCCTCAAGTTTAAAGCGCTGAAATAGAAGAAGGGATAAGTGCACTTCATGACTCCCGGGGAGAACTTAGACACATCTTTCTTGGGATCTCAAGATGAAGCCGAGTCCACTCGATTGCGAGATCCAAAGGACCTGGCGAGGATGTTATCAAAACTACGAGCGAGCTAAGTGACAAAGCCGCTCATCAAAAATTTAATTTCGATGATGAGCCAAGCCCACAGAGTCTCATCATCATTCGATGACACGATGATGCAAAGAGAGAACCGATTATTCATTTAGAAAAATCCATTGAGATCAAGACGCTGTTAAATACAGTGAGGCTCGATCGGTGAGGCAAATTGCTTGCCCGCCTCTGCGACATAGTCCATGCGATGCTTCCGCGATTCGGCGATAGAACGACTACTACCAGACTCCGTCAAAGGCTCCCACAGTGTGACCTTTTTGATGAAGCTACCGCATGGCCGAGGCAAATATAATCTGCGTCGTCACATGCACAAACCTCACAAACCATCCCATATGTGAGTGATGATGCCTTTCCAATGGTATTTCCTTTCACGCCGATCCTACCAGATTTGGAAGAAGAGACCGCTCGATCAACGAAGATTCTCTGTAAGAGAAGATCCAATCATTCCTACCGACACCATTGTTCTAGTGGAGTTTAACTTTTGTCAAGAGTGGCCTGCAATTTGAATCAAATGGAGACAACGATCTTCAAGAAAATTTGTGAAGAGATTGAAAATATTGAATGGCGTCGAGGCCTCCCTTAACTTAAGATCGACAACAGGGGACGCTACCCTCACAGCGAGTAATCGAGAGGGATAGTGGTGCGGATCGAGAATGGTCTCAACAAAGAATCGCCATGAGACTCGAACAAGTTTGTTATGTTTGATAAATGGTTTTATCATGATTTTGATGATTTTGATTTTACACCAAAACAATGGTTTTAAAGGTTGTCCAAATACTCCTAAATAATTTAAAATGGTTTTAATATTTTCCGGAGTATTTCTTCAAGTTTTATTTTGGACAAAATTGGACAACACTTTTAATGATTTTCTGTTAATGTATTTTTACACCAAAACAATGTTTCTAAATGTTGTCCTAATACTCCCGATCGGTCTAAAATGTTTTCACTATTTTTCGGAGTATTTCTTGAAGTTTATTTTCGATATAAAATTGGACAACACTTTTGTTTTGAGGTCAACCGGTCGCCCGTATAGGGCAACCCGCACTGAAAGTTGAGGAAAAACGAGAAAACTTCATGTTTGCGAGAAAATGGTCATGGCAACCGTTCGCCCTATAGGGCAACCGGTGCCGAGACCGATCCACCCCTGGGCGACGGGTACTGGGAGCATAAATTGAAACAGAACATTTGCCTTTCATTTTTTTTTTGTTGAGTGCGACCGGTTGTGGTTAGGTTAGTGGTCGACCGGTCGAGGTGCACGTCGACCGGTCACCCTGTGTAAATGTGTTTTCTCATTTTCAAACGTCTATTTTGTGCGATTGTGACCGTCGCCCTTAAGTTTGACAGCAAAATTCTAACCGTTGTGCAGCAGACAACTTTTCCTTAAATTGTGGAATTGATTTCTAACAGCTATAATCTTGTTTTTAATTGCAATTTTTTGTAGAAATCAGATTCCAAGAGGAGCCTATCAAGTATCAATCATCTCCTATAAATAGAGGAAGTTTTGAAGCACAACCATATGAGAGAAAACTACAACACAACAAGATACACTCAAGAATACACTTGTTCTTACATTGTCTTATTTCTTGTTGTAATTTGCCTAGCTATTCACTTTCACATCCTTGAGGTCTAGGCTTTTCTTGATTACACTTGCACTCTATTGTATTATCAATTATCGAGTTGTAATCTTGAATTTGGGTAATCATTCAACACAAGATATCCTTGTGAGTGTTCTTGTGGTAAGAACACACTTGGGTGATCTAGGTGATAGGTGTAAGAAGATTGTGGTAATCTTCTTGTTGAGGTGTTGAAGAGTGTGGTGCTCTTCAAGGGTGAAGATTGTGGTAATCTTCACAAGGTGCCGTTGGAGATTGTGGTAATCTTCAAGTGAGATTGTGGTAATCTCAAAGGTGGTGTTGAAGAAGAGTGTGGTGCTCTTCAAGGTGTTGGTGTAAGATTTTGTTGTAATAATTTTGGTAATTATTAATAAAATCTTTTTCTCTTTTCGAAACCCATCCCGGATATATTGGGGTGGTAGAGCACGTAGTCCCTAGGTGGGGTGAAGCTCTATAAATCGACGCGTGTTGTTTACATTCCTCACCTTTATATTTATCTTTGAGCATTCGGTTTTAAAAAGGAGGGATAAATCGAAAAGATGGAGATAATCTATTCACCCCCTCTAGATTATCGTAGCGCTTGGACTTACAAGTGGTATCAAAGCCAAACTCTTTGGAATGCTCGTTTCACATCGCGAGTGAAGAGAAACAATCGTCGACTACGAACGAAGCTCATCTATCCGCACCTCCACCACCAAGCCACCACTATTTGACTCCAAAAATTTTAATTTTTGGAAAGAAAGAATGGAATGCTATTTACAAGGTTGCGGGTTCGACATTTGGAACACCGTCATTAATGGAGAATCCATTCCGATGAAAGATACACCACACACCGAAAAGGCTTCAAAAGCTCAATGATGAAGAGAAGAAAATCATCTCCTTAAATGGTAAAGCTCTTAATATTTTACATTGTTCACTTACCACTTTGGAATTTGATCATGTTGTAGGTATTCGATCGGCACATGAAGTATGGCAAAAATTAGAAGCCATCTATGAAGTATATGAAAATGAAAGGAGCAACTCAAAAGCATCTACTTCACAAATGGATACAACATCAAATCCAACAACATGGGATAAGCCTTCTACAACCTCCCATGATGAACAAGTTGAACAATGCCTCATGGGCATCGAAGAAGAAAACAAGGTAAGTTCTAAACCCTCTACTTCTTATGACAATGAATTGCAAAATGTATATAGTGATTTGCAAAATGATTATGAAGAGCTACAAGATGAATTCCAAAACTTACTTGTTAAATACAAAAATTTGAAAAAGGAAATCATTGTTTTGAAAAATGATAAGGATAGTTTATTTACTTCCTATGAATCATTATCATGTGCTCACACCACCACTTTTGATAAGGTTAGAAACCGTGAGAAAGAAAATAGTACTCTTGTTGAGAATATTGATTGCATGAAAAATGATTTATTAAAATCCAACTTGAGTACCAATAAAAAGTCCAATATTGTTGATATTCATAATTGTGATAAAGGACTTGATCATAAGCCTAATGTTGTTAATCATATGAAAAAGGATCAAGTCACTATGCATATTGGTCATTACGCTCCTAGAATTATTACTTGTTTTTATTGTGGCAAAAGGGTCATACGGCTAATTCTTGTCGGGCTAGAAATAGCTCTAATTATTGTTGGAGACCTAAAAGTCTCAAAGCTAATCCTAAAGGACCCAAAACACATGAGGGTACCACAAAATAATGTGTTATTAGGTACCCGCGAAGTAATAATCGGAGAAAATTCTTGCCACCAAGAAAACATCAAATGAACGTTTCATTTGATCAAAGAAGGAGAAACTATTCTCAACGAAACCAATTTCCAAGAAGAGGGTATAATCAAAAATGGGAAGAACACAATCCTTGAAATGGCAAAGACATCATCAACAAGATGATTTTCAAAGAAGAGACCATCAACAATGGGAAGGTAACCAACCTTGAAATGGAGTAATCAAAGAAGTCATCATCAACAAAGTGACTTCTCAAGGGGAAGATATCATCAAGAATAGGAAAGACACAACCCATGGAAACGACGTAATTGGTAAACCGTATCTCCCCATTTATATATGCATTTTATTTTAATTCTATGCATGTTTTTATTTGTGTCTCAATTGCAAAATGAGTTTTCAAGTATTTTTTTTTAATTAAGGTCTTTAATATATATTTGTGCTTTTAAAATATTTTCGAAAAAGAAGACCTTATATGATGTTTTTAAAACTCTTGTGCATTTTTGTAGACTAAAGTGTGTTATCATCTTTTATGGATTTTTATGGCATGAGCTTACTTGTGATATCTCTTAGCCTACACTTCTATCATTATGATTTGTGCTAGATTTGTTTTAAGAATTGTGTAGGATTTACATATTTTCACAAATGGCCATTTACGTCATTATTTGTCAAGATAGGCATAAATTATCGAGGTACGTTTACTTGTGTTATTCTTACTCTTATAGACTCGATATATATTGCCATGTGCCTATGTGCTTATAGTATTTCATACAAGTGCCATTAAGAGGATTTCTAGATTTTTGAAAGGCACAATTAGATATTTGATTGCACATATTTGCTTTGTCAACTCTTGTTCAAATAATTCTTTTAAATGGGGTCTCAACTATATGCTATCGAATTTTCAAATTTCAAAAGAGACCTTTTATAGCTTTCTTAAGCTTATTTGAACTTGCATGATTTATTAGACTCTTGATGATATTCTAAATGCATAGTATGTGTTTCTTGCTTCATGGTCTATATATATAGTTTCTATTTCTACTATGCTCTTATGCAAGATAGTTTGTGATTGATGATTGAGGCATGTTTTTACACTTGGGCTATTATTTTCTTGCTTATATAAGCGATCCGTTAATGAGTTTGTTAAGTTGTGTAGATTTATTGATAATGAGAAAGGACAAAATATTTGGATGTAAATGTTCTATTATGAACACCTTAGATCAATTGGATGCCCTATGATGATAGTAATGAAGAAGACAAAAAGGGTATTAGGAATAAACTCGATGACCAAGGCAACATTGGTCGAACTAAGGCAAGGTTAGTAACTCGAAGGTATTTTCAAGAAGAAGGTATTGATTTTGATGTAATATTTGCACTTTACTTGCTCATTCTTGTTTTAAGAAAATTTCAAGCTTCACCAAATAGATGTTAAATCCAATTTTCTAAATGGTTTCATTCAAATAGAAGTCTATCGGAGTTTAAAATTTTAGGCCAAATGATTTTTATAAAAGGCCTTGTATGATTTAAAACAAGTACCCCATGTATGGTATGATAGACTTAGCTATTTTTGCTAAATGATTTTACAAGAGGTAAAGTTGATACTACTCTCCTTGTTTGTGAAAAAAAGGGCAAGATTGTTTAAACTTGTGCATATTTATGAGAATATTTTTGGTGCTACTAATGAATATTTGTGCAAGATATTTTTCTAAGTTGATACTAGGTGAACTCGAGATGAGCTTGATGGGGAGCTCAATTTATTGCTTGGACTTCAAATTACTCAATGCCAAGAAGATGGTTATATTTCAAAAGAACTCTTGAAGGAGTTAGGCATTGAAGAAAGAAGAACTATCTCAACCTCTATGGCTAAAGATTGACAAAGGTTGAAAAAGGCATGTCGGTCGACAAACAAATTCGAGGTATGTTTTCTTGTATTATTCCTATAGACTCGACATTCCATATGCCTTATGTCTATATGCTCGACTTCAAAAACTATCCCAACGAATCTCATTAAAGTGCCATTAAAAGAAAATTTCAAATATTTGAAAAGCACTTCTTCGTATGACTTGTTGTATCCAAAGCTTTAAAATGTTCTTATTTTTCGGGATAACAAGTTCGGTATCTATTATATGGTTATTCATATTTAAAATTTGGTTCGTCATAATCGAACTAAACATATTGAGATTCGATATATTTTTAAGGGATTGTGATTTTTTAACAAAAACTTGAGATGTGTTTAATTCCGTCTCAAGGATAACTCATGAACTTTTTTTGATCGTTAACCTCCGAGTATTTTACCTCATTTCGAGCTTGATTATGACATAATGTATATTGAATGAGGTCTACGTTTGCATTTTGCACGTTTTTAAAACTTAGGGGCGAAAAATCAGATTTTTGGTTGAAAATTCGGATTTTGGAAAAAATCGGCAGGTGATGGTGAAATTTTGAAAGGGTTGAGGGCAACCGGTCGCCCTCAACGTCGACGGTCGCCCTCAACCTCGGCCGGTTGCCCTAGGCTATAGTTTGGATTAAAATGGTTCTGTCTTGACATTCGTCACTTTGGCACATTTTGGCCATTTTTCGTCCCCTTTGCAAATTTCACACACAATTCACTTCAAATGAGTTTTGATGCATGAATTATATATTTTGGGGATTATCTAGCTCGACTATCATCATCATTGCTCGTCTTTACCGATTGAATGGTAAGAATTTCACTATCTTTAGCTCAATTGGGTTGAACCCTTGAGTTTGTGGCTTATATGTATTTTTCTTGATGTGATTCATATATGTTTGTGATGAGCTTATTGATTTTTGATGAATGATATTTGTTATATCGCATTTGGTGATGAAAACTTGGCTTGATTTCATTTACAAGGGCTATATATATCTCTTTCAATTTTGACGCCCGCCAAGTGTTCGATAAAACGTTTCAATGAAAAATTCATCACCTACATGATTCTCTCATTTTCAAAAGTCTTATATATTTATGGAGATCATGTTTTGCTTATCAAATAAGTTTTCATAAACCTCTACAAGTCGTATGATTCGACTTTTTCCTCCTATTTGGTTTATAAGCTTCAATGTTCAAATAGCTCGATACATCGGTTTAGTTGCGCACTTTGATATGAATATATGATGTATTTATGTTGCTAACATTCTTTTGATGATTCCAAAGGGGAGAAATAGGTTATAAGCTCTTTAGCTCAAAGAAGCTAAGAAAAGCTTAACGAAAAGAAGCTATAAGTTGCGGCTATTGAAAGTCATGTTGTGGCTATTGAAAGTCATAAGTTGTGGATCATATTTTGTCCACTCTTGGTATATTGTGGTTGTATATGTTTCTTAGTCCATTAGTTGTAGTATGGACCTATATATGTTTCTAACGATGTCTCTTTTGACAGGGGAGCTTTTAAGTTTTGATACTTAAGCTCAATATTGAAAAGCTAAGCCTTTAGCTTTTGATTTAGTTGCTTCTTTATAACTCTTGTTGTGCATGTTGATAGGGGGAGCATTTGTAATATGTGTTTGAATATCTCTACTCCCATCCTTGTGTTTTTATTGCATGGAATGTTGTCGCTCACAACGGATAGTTCTCTTTAAGGTAAAATTGTTTTGTTTTCAAAATCGACCTCGTTAAAATTGTTTTGGTTTGTAATCATCAAAAAGGGGAGATTGTTTGATAAATGGTTTTATCATGATTTTGAAGATTTTGATTTTACACCAAAACAATGGTTTTAAAGGTTGTCCAAATACTCCTAAATGATTTAAAATGGTTTTAATATTTTCGGAGTATTTCTTCAAGTTTTATTTTCGACAAAATTGGACAACACTTTTAATGATTTTGTTAATGTATTTTTACACCAAAACAATGTTTCTAAATGTTGTCCTAATACTCCCGATCGGTCTAAAATGTTTTCACTATTTTTCGGAGTATTTCTTGAAGTTTATTTTCGATATAAAATTGGACAACACTTTTGTTTTGAGGTCAACCGGTCGCCGTATAGGACAACCCGTGCACGAAAGTTGAGGAAAACAGAAAACTTCATGTTTGCGAGAAAATGGTCAGGGCAACCGATCGCCCTATAGGGCAACCGGTGCCGTCGGCCGGTCGACCCCTGGCGGCCGTGACTGGGAGCATAAATTGAAGCAGAACATTTGCCTTTCATTTTTTGTTGAGTGCGACGACGGTTGTGGGGTCGGCCGGTCGAGGTGCACGACCCGATCGCCGTGTAAATGTGTTTTCTCATTTTCAAACGTCTATTTGTCTTGTGACCGGTCGCTTAAGTTTAAGTTTGAGAAAAATTCTAACCGTTGTCAGCAAAGATCTGACTTTTCCTTAAATTGTGGAATTGATTTCTAACAGCTATAATCTTGTTTTTAATTGCAATTTTTGTAGAAATCAGATTCCAAGAGGAGCCTATCAAGTATCAATCATCTCCTATAAATAGAGGAAGTTTTGAAGCACAACCATATGAGAGTAAACTACAACACAACAAGATACACTCAAGAATACACTTGTTCTTACATTGTCTTATTTCTTGTTGTAATTTGCCTAGCTATTCACTTTCACATCCTTGAGGTCTAGGCTTTTCTTGATTACACTTGCACTCTATTGTATTATCAATTATCGAGTTGTAATCTTGAATTTGGGTAATCATTCAACACAAGATATCCTTGTGAGTGTTCTTGTGGTAAGAACACACTTGGGTGATCTAGGTGATAGGTGTAAGAAGATTGTGGTAATCTTCTTGTTGAGGTGTTGAAGAGTGTGGTGCTCTTCAAGGGTGAAGATTGTGGTAATCTTCACAAGGTGCCGTTGGAGATTGTGGTAATCTTCAAGTGAGATTGTGGTAATCTCAAAGGTGGTGTTGAAGAAGAGTGTGGTGCTCTTCAAGGTGTTGGTGTAAGATTTTGTTGTAATAATTTTGGTTATTATTAATAAAATCTTTTTCTCTTTCGAAACCCATCCCGGATATCTTTGGGGTGGTAGAGCATGTAGTCCCTAGGTGAGGTAAAGCTCTATAAATTGACGCGTGTTGTTTACATTCCACACCTTTATATTTGTCTTTGAGCATTCGGTTTTAAAAGGAGGATAAATCAAAAAGATGGAGATAATCTATTCACCCCACTCTAGATTATCGTAGCCGCTTGGACTTACAAGTGGTATCAAAGCCAAACTCTTTGGCAAGCTCGTTTCACATCGCGAGTGAAGAGAAACGATCGTCGGCTCTGAACGAAGCTCATCTATCGGCACCTCCACCACCAAGCCACCACTATTTGACTCCAAAAATTTTAATTTTTGGAAACAAAGAATGGAATGCTATTTAGAAGGTTGCGGGTTCGACATTTGGAACACCGTCATTAATGGAGAATCCATTCCGATGAAAGATACACCACACACCTCAAAAGGCTTCAAAAGCTCAATGATGAAGAGAAGAAAACCATCTTCTTAAATGGTAAAGCTCAATGATGAACAATGCCTCATGGGCATCGAAGAAGAAAACGAGGTAAGTTCTAAACTCTCTACTTCTTATGACAATGAATTGCAAAATGTATATAGTGATTTGCAAAATGATTATGATGAGCTACAAGATGAATTCCAAAACTTACTTGTTAAATACAAAAATTTGAAAAAGGAATTCATTGTTTTGAAAAATGATAAGGATAGTTTATTTACTTCCTATGAATCATTATCATGTGCTCACACCACCACTCTTGATAAGGTTAGAAACCTTGAGAAAGAAAAAATAGTACTCTTGTTGAGAATATTGATTGCATGAAAAAGGATTTATTAAAATCCAACTTGAGTACCAATAAAAAGTCAATATTGTTGATATTCATAATTGTGATAAAGGACTTGATCATAAGCCTAATGTTGTTAATCATATGAAAAAGGATCAAGTCACTATGCATATTGGTCATTATGCTCCTAGAATTATTACTTGTTTTTATTATGGCAAAAAGGGTCATACGGCTAATTCTTGTCGGGCTAGAAATAGCTCTAATTATTGTTGGAGACCTAAAAGTCTCAAAGCTAATCCTAAAGGACCCAAACACATGAGGGTACCACAAAATAATGTGTTATTAGGTACCCGTGAAGTAATAATCGGAGAAAATTCATGCCACCAAGAAAACATCAAATGAACGTTTCATTTGATCAAAGAAGAGAAACTATTCTCAACGAAACCAATTTCCAAGAAGAGGGTATAATCAAAAATGGGAAGAACACAATCCTTGAAATGGCAAAGACATCATCAACAAGATGATTTTCAAAGAAGAAGAGACCATCAACAATGGGAAGGTAACCAACCTTGGAAATGGAGTAATCAAAGAAGTCATCATCAACAAAGTGACTTCTCAAGGGGGAAGATATCATCAAGAATGGGAAAGACACAACCCATGGAAACGGCGCGAATTGGTAAACCGTATCTCCCCATTTATATATGCATTTTATTTTAATTCTATGCATGTTTTTATTTGTGTCTCAATTGCAAAATGAGTTTTCAAGTATTCGTTTTTTTAATTAAGGTCTTTAATATATATTTGTGCTTTTAAAATATTTTCGAAAAAGAAGACCTTATATGATGTTTTTAAAACTCTTGTGCATTTTTGTAGACTAAAGTGTGTTATCATCTTTTATGGATTTTTATGGCATGAGCTTACTTGTCTTTAGATTTGTGCTAGATTTGTTTAAGAATTGTGTAGGATTTACATATTTTCACAAATGGCCATTTACGTCATTATTTGTCAAGATAGGCATAAATTATCGAGGAATCGTTTACTTGTGTTATTCTTACTCTTATAGACTCGATATATATTGCCATGTGCCTATGTGCTTATAGTATTTCATACAAAGTGCCATTAAGAGGATTTTTAGATTTTTTGAAAGGCACTATTAGATATTTGATTGCACATATTTGCTTTGTCAACTCTTGTTCAAATAATTCTTTTAAATGGGGTCTCAACTATATGCTATCAATTTTCAAATTTCAAAAGAGACCTTTTATAGCCTTCTTAAGCTTATTTGAACTTGCATGATTTATTAGACTATTGATGATATTCTAAATGCATAGTATGTGTTTCTTGCTTCATGGTCTATATATATAGTGTCTATTTCTACTATGCTCTTATGCAAGATATTTTGTGATTGATGATTGAGGCATGTTTTTACACTTGGGCTATTATTTTTCTTGCTTAAGTTGTGTAGATTTATTGATAATGAGAAAGGACAAAATATTTGGATGTAAATGTTCTATTATGAACACCTTAGATCAATTGGATGCCCTATGATGATAGTAATGAAGAATTCCAAAGTAAAGAAATTATGTGCCTTGAGACCGCAATGAATGACAAATTCACCTTCTCATGGCTGAAATGAAGTTGGTGGTAGCCGAGTCCAAGGCAACACGCTTAGATTTTCTGACTTATCTTTGCCGCAGACCCAAACAATTTTCCGCTCTCGAAGACTCAATTTCATGCTTGAAGGCATGTTCCCAGGGTCCCTCTCTCCTTTGATGATGCAAAAAAAGGGAAGAGGAGTCCCTAAGGAAATTGAAAAAGAGAAGTTGAAGGAATCTGCGGTGAAACGAAGGGAAAGCGGTGAGGGGAACGTTCGAAAGATCTCACGTTAATGATAGTCAAAACCCCTCGGCGGGGGTCAAGTTATGCCTCCATCTTGAGCAAACTCCCCATAACCCTACCCATTGGGCGCTCTGTTGTGCTTGTCGGAGAAAAGGTGAATTATTGAAGCGGGGATTAAGGAGTTCGACAAAAAGACGGATGCTCGCATCGAAGAAGTAATGAAACAATATGGTGGCATTTGGCGGGAAAGATCAAGATCTTTGCACCGACAATGGATTCGAGCGAGATCGAGTTGAAGAATTCAAAATGCTCGAATTTGAAGGCTATTTTCAGGGAATGTCACTAGCCCAAGCCGGGATTTGTCTTGGGAGAAGGGTCTTGCGTTGTGCGAAGAAGCGAGAAAAATAATAGACTACCAGTGATCACTCAGCCTAGCAAGCGGAGAAGACTCAAAGTATACACCCAGGAGGAGGAGGAAGAAGTGGTGGTGGAAGAGGTTTTCGACCTTGACCACAATCCAAAAATATTGAATATGTAGATCTCGAGAAAGAAGGGGAGGATCTGGCTGGATATGATGAAGTGACAAACCTAGAAGTGGCAAGGAAGAATGCCGAGGCAATAAGAAGACAGGAAGAGGAGAACAGGGAGGCAACAGAGCAATGGCTCGAGAGGAAGCGAAGGCATGAAGCTTCCAAATGAGCCTATGAAAAGAAAACGAAAGTCAAAGAAGAAGAAAGCAAAAGGAAGAGAGCGATGACTTGTGAGTGAAAGAAGAAAGAAGGAGGAAGCGTGAAGGTGTTGAAGTGTTGCTGCGAACCCTTCATGTATATTACTTATGTAAATACATTTTTGTAAGTTATCTGTAATACTTAGTGATTTTCCTGTAATTTTTCACTTTGTATTTACTCCTCGTATCTTAGCATAGATGTATGTATCTCTAATACCAAATGTAAACAATTTGTGTAAAGGACAAGAATGATATGATCAATAAAACGATCTATTTAAGCATACATTCTTTGTTACCGCATTGTCCGTATGTATCTTTTGCTTACATGTTTTTAATGTCTTCAAGTTTTGGCATCATCAAAAAGGGGAAATTGTTGGGAAATTTACTTTATAGATTTTGATGAATGCCATGTAAAACTTAAACTAGGAAGTGGGCACCCCATTTTCCTTGTAAATATCATTGTAATAGATAGGGCTAGAAAAGTTGAGTCAAGTCACTATGCCTAGAAATACAAGAAGTCAATCGAAGACTATTGTGAAGACTCCACTGCGAGATAGCCGAGTATGGCAAAGAAGAAAAGTCAAGAAGTCGTTGAAGGTGTATCGGTGTGAATCATTTGTGTGAAGAAGAAGAGTCAATTCAACTCAAGAAGCAAGTCTCAAGTTGAAGTGACGGATGAGTCATCCAATGATTGGAGCGAGACTCAAGTCACCTGGGGAAAAGGCAACGCCAAGAGGAGTTAATCGAGATAAATATGTTGCACGAAGTCAAGAACTTTACTTTATATAGTAATACCTCCATGCCGCCAGTGTAGGTCCCAAGGGGTGTAAGCATGGTTTAGAAGGGGGTTGAATAAACCTTACCAACATTTCGATTTAGTACTTTTAAAAGTATTACATAGTTAATACACTAATATTTTATACATATTTTTATCTTAATTTTGATGATTTTATTCTTACACCAAAACAATGTTTTTAATTGTTGTCCAAATACTCCTAAATAATTTAAAATGGTTTTAATATTTTTGAGTATTTCTTCAAGTTTTACTTCAAAACAAGGTTCTAAATGTTGTCTAAATACTCCCGATTGGTTTAAAATATTTTTACTAAATTTTGGAGTATTTCTTGAGTTTTATTTTCGACAAAAAATGGACAACATTTTGTCTCTCAAGGTCAACCGGTCGCCGAGAGGGCAACCCGTACCTGAAGATGTTTTTTGAAACAGAAAAATGAGACGGAAGGAAAATGGACCAGGTCGACCGGTCGACCAGGGCGTCGACCGGTGGCGTCGACCGGTCGACCCCCGTGTCGGCCGTGCACAGGAGTTCAACTTTGAAACAGAACACCCCGCCTTGTGTTTTGGTCATGGTCGATCGGATGGAGTTGACGTCGACCGGTCGAGGTGGACATCGACGATCGCCTGTGTTTTTCTTTGTGTAATTTTCAAACGTCTATTTCTATGCGACCGGTCGCCCCTATGTTTTGACAAAGAAAATTCGACCGTTGTGCGTGACATGACTTTTCCCTAAATTGTGGGATTGATTTCTAACAGCTATAATCTTGATTTTAATTGCAACTTTTTTGTAGATATCAGATTCCAAGAGGAGCCTATCAAGTATCAATCATCTCCTATAAATAGAGGAAGATTTGAAGCACAACAAGAAGAGAACAACACAACACAATAAGATATAGTCAAGCAAACACTTGGTCTTCTATTGTCATTATTCTTGTTGTAATTTGCATGACTTTTCACTTTCACATCTTGAGGTCTAGGCTTATTTCTTGATTACACTTGCACTCATAATTGTAATATTCATTATCGAGTTGTAATCTTGATTTTGGGTTATCATTCAACACAAGATATCCTTGTGAGTGTTCTTGTGGTAAGAATACACTTGGATGATCTAGGTGATAGGTGGAAGAAGATTGTGGTGATCTTCTTATTGAGGTGTTGAAGAATTTGGTATTCTTCAAGGTTGAAGATTGTGGTAATCTTCACAAGGTGCCGTTGGAGATTGTGGTAATCAAAGGTGGTGTTGAAGAAGAGTGTGGTGCTCTTGAGGTGTTGTTGTAAGTTGGTGTTGTATTAATTTTGGTAATTAATAAAATATTTTTTCTTTTTGAAATCCATCCGGATATCTTTGGGGTGGTAGAGGATTAGGCCCTAGGTGGGTTGAACCTCTATAAATCGACGTGTGTTGTTTACATTCCGCACCTTTATTATTGTCTTTGAGCATTCGGTTCGAAAAAGAGGGTAAAATCGAAAAGATGGAGATAATCTATTCACCCCCCCTCTAGATTATCGTAGCCGCTTGGACTTACAAGTGGTATCGAGCCAAACTCTTTGGCAAGCTCGTTTCACATCGCGAGTGAAGAGGAACGATCATCGGCTACTCGAACGAAGCTTATCTTACCAAGCACCTCCACCACCAAGCCACCCTACTTGATTCCAAAAATTTTATTTTTGGAAAGAAAGAATGGAATGTTATCTACAAGGTTGCGGGTTCGATATTTGGAACATCATCATCAATGGAGAATCCATTCCAATGAAAGACACACCATACACCTCCAAAGCTCTCAAGGAGCTCAATGATGAAGAAAAGAAAATCATCTCCTTAAATGGTAAAGCTCTCAATATTTTGTATTGTTCACTTACTAATTTGGAATATGAACATATTGTAGGAATTCGATCGGCTCATGAAGTATGGCAAAAATTAGAAGCCATTCATGAAGTATATGCAAATGAAAGGAGTCAAACAAAACCATCTACTTCTCAAAGGGATACAATGTCAAATCTAAGGAACAGCCTCTTACAACTTCCAACTATGAAGAAGTGGAACATTGTCTTATGGGCATCAAAGAAGAAAACGAGGTATGTCTTAAACCCTCTACTTCCTATGATATTGTTATACAAAATGATTATAGTGATTTGCAAAATGATTTTGATGATTTTCAAAATGAATTCCAAAGCTTGCTTGTTAAATACAAAAATTTGAAAAAGGAATTCAATGTTTTGAAAAATGATAAGGATAGTTTATTTACTTCCTATGAATCACTATCTTGTGCTCACTCCACCACACTTGACAAGGTTAGAAACCTTGAAAATGAAAATAGTACTCTTGTTGAGGAGATTAATTGTATGAAAAAGGATTTATCAAATCCAACTCGAAAGTACCGATAAAATGACCAATATTGTTGATGTTCATAGTTGTAATAAATTGAAACAAAGACTTGATCATAAGCCTAGTGTTGTTAACCATATGAAAAGAAATCAAGTCCATATGCATGTTGGTCATCATGCTCCTAGAATTATTACTTGCTTTTATTGCAGTAAAAAGGGTCATACGGTAAATACTTGTCGAGCTAGAAATAGCTCTAATTATTGTTGGAGACCTAAAAGTCTCAAAGTTAATCCTAAAGGACCCAAGCACTTGAGGTTACCACAAAATAATGTTTTATTAGGTACCGTGAAATAACAATCGAAGAAAATTCATACCGCGAGGAGACATCAAATGACCATCTCATTTGATCAAAGAAGAAGACACCACCAAAATGAATCTCCAAGAAGGAAATATTATCAACAAAGGGAAGGATATAATCCTTGGAGATGGAGTAATTGGAGAAACCACCATCTACATGAAGATTTTCAAACGGGAAGATATCATCAACAATGGGAACGACACAACCTATAGAAATGGCGAAATTGGTAAACCGTATCTCCCTATTTAAATATGCATTTTGTTTTTGCATGTTTTTATTTGTGTCTTAATTGCAAATGAGTTTTCATGTATTTAATTTTAAATTAAGGTCTTCAAAACTTATTTGTATTTTTAAAACCTTTTGAAAAATGAGACCTTACATGTTGTTTTTAAAACTCTTGTGCATTTTTGTAGACTAAAGTGTATTATCATCTCTTATGGATTTTTATGGCATGAGCTTACTTGTGATATCTCTAAGCCTACACTTTTATGACTTGTGCTAGATTTGTTTTAAGAATTGTGTAGGATTTACATCTTTTCACAAATGACCATTTATGTCATTACTTGTCAAGAAAGGCATAAATTATCGAGGTACGTTTACTTGTGTTATTCTTACTCTTATAGACTCGATATATGTATTGTCATGTGCCTATGTGCTTGTTTTTCATAGTATTTCATACAAGTGCCATTAAGAGGATTTTTAGATTTTTTGAAAGGCACTATTAGATATTTGATTGCACATATTTGCTTTGTCAACTCTTGTTCAAATACTTATTTTAAATGAGGTCTCAACTATATGCTATCAATTTTCAAATTTCAAAAGAGACCTTTGTAGCTCTCTTAAGCTTATTTGAACTTGCATGATTTATTAGACTCTTGATGATCTTCTAAATGCATAGTATGTGTTTCTTGCTTCATATATATAGTGTCTATTTCTACTATGCTCTTATGCAAGATATTTTGTGATTGATGATTGAGGCATGTTTTTACACTTGGGCTATATTTTTTTCTTGCTTATATAAGCGATGTCATTAATGAGTTTATTAAGTTGTGTAGATGAGAAATGAAGTACTCAAATATTAGTTACCTCAAAATATTTGTGTGAAGCCCCTATTTTTTCGAGCTTATAATTGATCCTTATTGTCGTTTATACTTTTGATCGACTATTTTACGCGTCATTTTGACGGGTAATTATTAATAATATATACATTTTGTATTTTATTTTATTTTACTTAATTGCTTGTGATCATGATCTTCATTAATTCTATTTTGCATTTATGATCGCTTGATTGATCATTATTACTATTTTTTATTTATTAGTCACCTTAGAATTTTAAGAGACTATTTATTTTAGAGACTTTTACCTTATAGAATTAAGATTTTGATTTAGATTAAGTGATCATGAGACTTATAAGTGATCAAGGAAATCACTAATTATTTTGGAGGTTGACATATTTCATCTATTATCATCAAATTTGGGACAAAAAAAAATATATGGAATTACCATAATGCCATTATAGTGGATTTGCCAACATGGATATTTTTGGAGTAAAAATATCATCCAACTCTTGTACACCTACACCTTATATTAGTCATCTTGTGTATAATTATATCATTAATTCAAACATTATACACATCATCTCTTATATTACTTCTTTAATAATATTTTTGCCAACATGTTGGAAGTCTTCCAACATTCCATTCAAACCAAGTCTTGCCCATACCTTTGACCTTCAAATTGTCTCCCATGCATGAGGCAAAATGCAAGACACAAAATTGAACAAAAATTCCTCTCTCTCCCTCTCACTTGGACGGCCATTAGGCCATTTTGTGCCAAAAAATTCATTTCATTTTTATCACCAACACATTCAAGCCTTGCAAATTTCTCCTCCTTCTCTCTAAAATCTTCCAACTTCTCTCTACTCTTCTTCTTACTTTCTTCTTCTATACTTAGAAAAAATTTCAACATTTTCCTCCTTATACTCCATAAAAGTCTAACACCCCCATACAAGATAAGAAATTTTATCTTCAATCCATTTTTGATATCACATAGTTCACCTCTTCCACCTTCTTAACTTAAGTTTGAATTTGATTTGGAGGTACATTTAGAAGACTTTGAAGATTAGAGCTTGACATCATTTTGAAGAAGGACTTCAAACTTGAAGAAGAACTAGTAGAGGAATTTGGACTACAAGGTAAGAATTGAGTACTAGACCCCTTCTTTCCTCTTCTTTCTATTTTTTCAAATTTTAACACCCCTTTTTCATTTTTGAGAAATAGGGGCTGACCTTAGGTGATTTTGGAGTTGAGCTAAAATTTCCAATTTTAAAGCTTAAACTAGTCTCCAAACACCTACTACACAAGAAAGTAAAGTGTAGTCCTTCTCATTTCCTTATTTCCTTTTTTTTTTTCTCCTTAATTTCTCTCTCATTTTTCTAACTTCAAATTTTTGATATTTCTTGACTTAGGGGCTGACCTAAGAAGCCTCATCCAAAAATTGTGAAATTATCCTTTATTTCACAATTTCCAATTTTAAGGTGGGTGGAAAAATATTTTCTAACTATTAGGTGTTTTATTAAAATGCATGTAGAAAATTTGATCATGAGCCTTGAAATATATATAGTCTATGTATTGCATGTCAATTTTATGTATCAAGTCATGAAAATTCTCAAGAGTTGCTCAAATTTGCTATTTATTGAATTTTAGGTGCATGCATGTGCAATTTAATGTTTTAATTGATGAATTCTTGTATGTATTGAACATGCATGTGTATGATCTTTAAAATCTATGTTTTGGATGTCTTATAACCTGCAAAAGTCGAGCATAATTTATTAAATTTTAATTTTGGACTTAAAAATGCAAAAATGGAAAATTGGTGGACTAAATTGTAAGGATATAAAAGTTAAAGGACCCCTCTGCAAATTTCGATTTTTGGGACTGTACTCAGGTTCAAAAATGACTTTTGACATTTTAATAAAGTTTTAAGAGTTTTAAGATAAATAAAATCAACCTTTAAAAGCCCAAGGACTAGATTGTAAAAGTTTAAAAGTTTAAGGGCTACTTTGCAAATTTTGAAACTGTACCAGACCTTAACTTTAAAATTTAAAATTTTTACTCTTAATGAACTGGAAATTACATATTTTAAATGTATTCCAAAAATCCAAGTGTTTAGGGCTTGGAAAGTATTTTTTCTAAAATGGGGGACTAAAGTGTAAACGATTAAACTTGAGGACCCAAATGAAATTTCCAGGACTTATGCAGCCCATGCACCTGGAAATACTAATTTAACTATAACTTAATTATATTTTGGACCCAAGGTTCAAATTTCATAACAATTGGACCCCTAAAAGCCTTAAAGGCAATTATTTCAAAATGGGACAAAAATGATATTTTCAAACGTTAAAGGACCTACACTTATTTCATTTAAAAACTTCTTTTGTCCCAATATCCCACTAACCTTAGTGACATTTTCCAACTTGAATCACATTAAAATCCCTTCCGGTTTGTGAGTTCCAATTATTTTAAACTTAAGGTCCGAATTGACAATTTCAACAAATTTGGGGCCAATGTGAGAATTTTATAAAACCTCGACCTCAAAACTTTAAAAACCTGAATGTCTGGATAATTTGGAGAATTTAGGAACTGACCTCATAATGTTTCAAGGTCGGGATATTTATTTATTCAATTTTTAACCCCAAAAGTCTTGGTTTTTACAAAACGGGGCTAAATTGTAATTTTTCTTTTATAAAGGACCTAACTCAAATTATTTTTCCTTTTACTAAAATAGTCCTGGACCCTCTGACTTGGAGATTTAATTAAAGTATTTTATTTTCTCAAAAATGCTTGACCTATCGGACCGATTCGACCGATTAATACCCGATCGCCGGGCGACTTCCTCGTCTTGCGGTTTTGAATCTATAACGGGGCTTATGTTCCACCTAATCCTTCACGATATCGAAGATTGCTTATCCTTCCGATAATCATCTTCATCCAAATAACTCCACCAACGCCATATTGCTACTCGTGAATTTTCAAAAATTTCGTCAATCGCTTCCCTCAATCAATAATACTCGATGTCCGGTTGACTACCCGTACTTGTATTTACCTTCCGCCGAGTCAACTTGGTGTGTCGAGCTCACGTCGGAATAGATACATCGGGGATGGAACCGGGCTGCTCGGCTGCTATTCCACTCTTAGGCCCCATTGTCTTAATCCCACAACCGAGGGACGGAGTGTCAAGGAAGCGGGTCGTAGTACTTGAGGTATAATCATGATTATGACAGATCCGAGCCTTGCAAGCTCCACTTTGTGGATTTTGTCTTTGCCTATGGAGCGATAAGGTGACCGGTCTTGGACCATCTTGCACGGGAGTTACAAGGAAGAACGAAGGAATCATTTGTCGATCCACACGATTCGGAGTTATCGGACCCGTTTGGTTGGCGCTAAAAATCATGACGCAATTACTTGCTTTGCATTGGTTGGCGCTACAAACCGTGACGCAACCATTATTTGTCTTGCATGGGATTGGCGTTACATTCCGCACGCAATCCTACTGTCTTACTGAATCACATAGTGCCTGTATGACCATGAATCTGTTTTCTTGAATCGTATAAGTATATTACTTAAATATATTCATCACGACGCTTGTGGATCGTGTGTGAATTCATGCATCATACTCACGCGTTTTCATAAT
Source organism: Rehmannia glutinosa (assembly GCA_016081115.2). NCBI lineage: Eukaryota > Viridiplantae > Streptophyta > Magnoliopsida > Lamiales > Orobanchaceae > Rehmannia > Rehmannia glutinosa. The sequence goes on along the minus strand of CM071924.1, from coordinate 32,295,687 downwards.
AAGCTGTTTTCTCGCATTAACTATGTATATCGCCACACTTACACACGATCACCCCATCCATCGAGATTTTGTCTCATCCCCACCTGTTTTCTAACCTTTAGATGAGAACTTCATTGAAGATCTTTGAATGACCACATATTGAGCCCTTGTACTCCGTTTGTTGGATTTACTATCTTCTGTTATTGATGTCGTCAGGACTTGTTACTATTATTTTCTTTGTTGGACTCTTTTCTTGTGTTTGTTGTTGGACTCGGTATTCCTTTTCATTCCGGTTTTAAATGAAGGGCGTAGGACCCTTTGACTTTTAAGTTGTTATCTTTAGATCATATCGGGGATGTAATTTGAATTATGGATATTATGGACTGTAAGTTGTAACGTGTTTCTTTATTTCATTTTGCTATTTAGACTCTGTTTCATTGGGTTCTCGTTGATATTTGTGCGACTGTTGGTTATTGTATTTAAGTTGTGGAACGTCGTCGCGTTCCGTTTGGGCGTGACAATTTGGATGTAAAATGTTCTATTATGAACACCTTAGATCAATTGGATGCCCCATGATGATAGTGATGAAGAAGACAAAAAGGGTATTCCGGAACAAACTCGATGACCAAGGCAACATTGGTCGAACTAAGGCGAGGTTAGTAGCTCGAAGGTATTTTCAAGAAGAAGGTAATTAATTTTGATGTAACATTTGCACTCATAGCACATTTAGTAGCTATTTGCATTTTACTTGCCCATTCTTGTTTTAAGAAAATTTCAAGCTTTACCAAATGGATGTTAAATCCAATTTTCCCAATGGTTTTATTCAAGAAGAAGTCTATGTAAAACAACCTCGGGTTTTAAATTTTCTAGGCCAAATGATTTTTATAAAAGGCCTTGTATGGATTAAAACAAGTACCCCATGTATGGTATGATAGACTTAGCTATTTTTGCTAAATGATTTTACAAGAGGTAAAGTTGATACTACTCTCTTTGTTTTTGAAAAAGGGTAAGATTGTTTACTTGTGCATATTTATGAGAATATTTTTGGTGCTACTAATGAATATTTGTGCAAGATATGTTTTTCTAAGTTGATACTAGGTGAGCTTGAGATGAGTATGATGGGAGAGCTCAATTTCTTGCTTAGACCAAGAAGATGACTATATTTCAAAAGAACTCTTGAAGGAGTTAAGCATTGAAGAAAGAAGAACCATCTCAACCTCTATGGCTAAAGATTGACAAAGGTTGAGAAAGGCATATCGGCCGACAAATAAATTCGAGGTATGTTTTCTTGTACTATTCCTATAGACTCGACATTCCATATGCCTTATGTCTATATGCTCGACTTCAAAAACTATCCAACGAATCTCATTAAAATACCGTTAAAAGAAATTTTCAAATATTTGAAAGGCACTTCTTCTTATGACTTGTATATCCATAGTTTTAAAACATTCTTAGTTTTCGGGATAACAAGTCCGGTATTTATTATACGGTTTTCCGTATTCAAAATATAGTTCGTCATAATTGAACTAAACATATTGAGATCGGATATTTTTTTTTTAAAAAAGGGGATTGAGTTTTTAACAAAAACTTGAGATGTGTTTAATTCCATCTCAAAGATAACTCGTGGTCTTTTAATCGTTAAGCTGTTGAGTATTTTACCTCATTTCGAGCTTGATTATGACATAATGTATATTGAATGAGGTCTACGTTTGCATTTTGCACGTTTTTAAAACTTAGGGGAAAAAATCGGATCTTTGGATCAAATTTCGATTTCAAAACAAAATCGAAAACAATGGCTGCCGGGCGGGCCGACCGGTCGCCCCACCGGCTCGACTGGTCGCCCATGCCCTGGACCACGCCGCTCTTGGAGATTTTTTGGTTAAATTTGTTTCTGTTTCCCGACTTTGGCATTTTGGCCTTTTCAACTCTATTTTCGTCCCCTTTGACATTTTCACACACAATTCACTTCAAATGTGTTTTGTTACATAAATTATATATTTTGGGGATTGTCTAGCTCGATTATCATCATCATTGCTCATCTTTACCGATCGAATGGTAAGAATTTCCCTCTCTTTAGCGCAATTGGGTTGAACCCTTGAGTTTGTGGCTTATATGTATTTTCTTGATGCAATTCATATATTTTTGTGATGAGCTTATTGATTGTTGATGATTGACATTTGTTAAATTGCATTTGGTGATGAAAAACTTGGCTTAATTTCATTTACAAGGGCTATATATATCTTTCTCAATTTTTGACGCCCGCCAAGTGTTCGATAAAACGTTTCAATGAAAAATTCATCACCTACATGATTCTCTCGATTTCAAAAGTCTAATATATTTATAGAGATCATGTTTTGCTTATCAAATGAGTTTTCATAAGCTTCTACAAGTCGTATGATCGACTTTTCCCTCCCATTTGGCCTATAAGCTTCATTGTTCAAATAGCTCGATACATCGGTTTGGTTGCGCACTTTGATATGAATATATGATGTATTTATCGTGCTAACATTCTTTTAATGATTCCAAAGGGGAGAAACAGGTTATGAGCTCTTTAGCTCAAAGAAGCTAATAAAAGCTTGTTATAAAATCTATAAGCTATGGCTCTTAAAAGCCATAAGTTGTGAATTATTTTTAGTCCAATTGTTGCTTGATGGACTTATATACTTGTCTAATGATGTTTTGTTGTGGGGGAGCTTATAAACTCTTGAACAAAGTGTAAAAGCTAATCTTTTAGCTTATGGTTAATTGCTTTTATATTACTCTTGATGTGCTTATTGATAGGGGAACTTGTGCTTATTATTGAATATATTTACTCCTTACTTGGTTGCTTATGTATTTTGGAAATTTTGGTTGCTTCCAAACGGTTAGATGTTTTTACAGGAAAATCGTTTTTACAATTGTCCTCCCAATATTTCTAAAAATTGTTTTGGTTTTGTAATCATCAAAAATGGGGAGATTGTTTGATACAAGTTTTTATCTTAATTTTGATGATTTTATTCTTACACCAAAACAATGTTTTTAATTGTTGTCCAAATACTCCTAAATGATTTAAAATGGTTTTAATATTTTCCGGAGTAGTTTTATTTGAGATAAAATTGGACAACACTTCTAATGATTTTATGTTTATAAGTTTTTTACTTCAAAACAAGGTTCCTAAATGTTGTCTAAATACTCCCGATTGGTTTAAAATGTTTTTACTAAATTTTCGGAGTATTTCTTGAGTTTTATTTTTGACAAAAATTGGACAACATTTTGTTTCGAGGTCAACCGGTCGCCGTAGAGGGAAACCCGTGACTGAAGATGTTTTTGAAACGAAAGAAAAATGAGACGGAAGGAAAATGGACGGTCGGCCGATCGGGCGAGCGTCGGCGGTCGACCCCTATGATCCAGTACGGGAGTTCAACTTTGAAACAGAACACCATGCCTTGTGTTTTGGTCATGGTCCGGATGGAGTTGGCGTCAACCGGTCGAGGTGGACATCGACTAGACATTGCCGCGCCCTGTGTTTTTTTTTTTGTGTAATTTTCAAACGTCTATTTACGTGCGGCGACGGTCCTATGTTTTAACAAAGAAAATTCGACCGTTGTGCGTGATGACTTTTCCTAAATTGTGGGATTGATTTCTAACAGCTATAATCTTGATTTTAATTGCAATTTTTTGTAGATATCAGATTCCAAGAGGAGCCTATCAAGTATCAATCATCTCCTATAAATAGAGGAAGATTTGAAGCACAACAAGAAGAGAGAACAACACAACACAATAAGATATAGTCAAGCAAACACTTGGTCTTCTATTGTCATTATTGTTGTTGTAATTTGCCTAGCTTTTCACTTTCACATCTTGAGGTCTAGGCTTATTTCTTGATTACACTTGCACTCATAATTGTAATATTCATTATCGAGTTGTAATCTTGATTTTGGGTTATCATTCAACACAAGATATCCTTGTGAGTGTTCTTGTGGTAAGAACACACTTGGATGATCTAGGTGATAGGTGCAAGAAGATTGTGGTGATCTTCTTATTGAGGTGTTGAAGAATTTGGTATTCTTCAAGATTGAAGATTGTGGTAATCTTCACAAGGTGCCGTTGGAGATTGTGGTAATCTTCAAGAGAGATTGTGGTAATCTCGAAGGTGGTGTTGAAGAAGAGTGTGGTGCTATTCAAGGTGTTGTTGTAAGTTGGTGTTGTATTAATTTTGGTAATTAATAAAATCTTTTTCTTTTTGAAATCCATCCACGATATCTTGGGGTGGTAGAGGATTAGGCCCTAGGTGGGTTGAACCTCTATAGATCGACGCGTCATTGTTTACATTCCGCACCTTTATTATTGTCTTTGAGCATTAGGTTTGAAAAAGAGGGTAAAATCGAAAAGATGGAGATAATCTATTCACCCCCTCTAGATTATCGTAGCGCTTGGACTTACTGACTAAGTCCTTGAGGGACAACTAAGTTAGTTAATCAGCAGAGTTAGCCACTCAACAGACTCGATAGAGCTGTTGATAGAATAACTCAGCTGTTTAGTCTAAACCTTAACTTGGTTGTGATGAGTTTTTCAGCGGAAGACTTAACACCCTTGAATTTGATTTAACTTTGTTTTAACACTTGATTTTAGCACTTAGTTATTTATCAGTTGGATAGCAAATTATCAGCAGATATGAAATGAGTATGCAGAAATATAAATATGCTGAAATGTAAATGACACAAGTAATTTTTATAGAGGTTCGAAGATGGGGTAATTCTTCTAATCCTCTCTTCTCCAACTCCTGGAGGAATCCACTAAGTAATGATCAATTCACAAAGTGGTTATCAGTCTAGAGACAAGTCTTGATCACGCAGCCGACTTGCTCCTTGGACTCAGTCTGGAGATGCCTTGGTCACACGATTAGCTTCTCATCCGACTCGGCTTCTTCACAGGCGGTGCGCTTTGCTACTACTTCACTCACTTTCTCAAGCTTCTTGGATTTGATCACGAAGCCCTCCAATAACTTGAGATTGGTTCGACCTTGAACCTTCCTACAATCCTCCTTGGAAAGTAGACCCCTTTTGATTCTTCAAAAGTTTCCTCTTCAACAGTTTGAAGTTGTCTTTCCTTCTGACTTTGTGTTGGATCGATTTCCTTCGAGATTTAGGCTTGAGGATTTTGCTTGAATATCTTGAGAATATTTTGCAAAGGTTACAGTTTGAATAATACTTTCGTTCGTGGTTCGGGTAATCAAGTTAACCTTTTCTCAATGAAATTCCTCGGCCTTTTTATAGTGAACTTTAAAAAATCACTGTTGAAGAGATAGGCTGATTTTCAAAAGTCACTTGTGTTCGTTGGCTTGTCTTTTCATGGTCTTTGATCTTGAGATGTAGACCTTTACTCGTATTAAATGAATGTCCACTTTTCGGTTCGACACGAGGTGCAGTGCTTCCCATTGGTTTATTCCTTTTGGACGCTTCGGGATGAACACTTTAAGATATGGCATCATGGAAGTATTACTTATTTAAGTAAAATTCTTGACTTACGGCAATGTGATTCTTTTGATTAACTCCTCTTTGCAATCGCTTTTCCCAGGTGACTTGTGTTCTGCTTCAATCATTGAAAGACTCATCTGTCACTTCAACTTGTGACATGACTTCTTTGAGTTGACTTAATCGACTCTTCACATTTTGTCCCTCATTTGTTATATCTTCATTCGAGTCATTGGTCCTCTTTCTTGGCCATACTCGGTATTCACAATGAGTCTTCACTTCACTCCTTGATTGACTTCTTGTATTTCCAGGCATAGTGACTTCACTCGGCTCATACACCCTATCTATTACAATAAGAATTACAAAGAAAATGGGGTGCCTACATTCTAATCTAAGTTTTACATGGCCTTCATCAAAATCTACAAAATAATTTCCCAACAATTTCCCCCTTTTTGATGATGCCAAAACATAAAATCATTAAGCAACATGTAAACAAAGCAAAGATACATACAGACAATGCGAGTTACAAAGAATGTATGCGTAGAATCAATCATTTTATTGATCATAGCATTCTTGTCCTTTACATTTGTTTTACATGGGGTGTATCGAGAGCATAATCATATATAGGCAAACTTCAAGCATCTATGCTAAGATACAACAATAGAGAGAAAATACAACAATACTTTATTGAATGTACGGATGACTTACACACATATGTATTTACAAAAGTAAAATACACGAAGGGGTTAGCAAAGCAACACTTCATCGCCTTTTGCCTCTCCTTCTTTCCTCTTGACTCTGTCATCATCATCTCTCTTTCTTTTCTTTTCATCTTGGTGCATTCTTCTTTTCATAGGCTCTCTTCGCAACATCATCTTTTCTTTTCCTTTCTTGCCTTTCTTGCCACAATCGATCTTGTCTTTTATTTTCCTCCTTGATTCTCTTCACGTATTCAACGTTCTTCCTATCTACTTCCCGATTAGTAACTTCATCATACCCGACCCCAAAGTAGATCCTTCCCTTCTTGCCTAGATCTACATATTCAATGTTTTTGGGTTGAGGTCTAGGTTGAAAACCTCTTCCTCCACCACTTCTTGCTCCTTCTCGGGTGTATCTTGTACGGAGTCTTCTTCTTACCAAATTTGAATGGTGTTGGTAGTCCGATGCCTATCGCCTTCTTCGCACAACTTGAGACCCTTCTCCCAAAGTACAAATCCCAAGCTTGGGCTATAGACATGTTTTTGAAGTAACCTTCGGATTCGAGCGTTTTAAATTCTTCAATCGATCTTGGCTTGTCTCCGTCATCCGGAATGGCATCTGTGTCCTTCCTGCCGAAATGCCACCGAATCAAGCTTTTCATCGCTTCAACGCGGGCATCGTATTTTTATCAAACTCTAATTGATCCGCTATTACAATCTTTCTTTTTTCTCGACATGGGCACAACAGAGTGTTCGATCGCAGATTCTTTGGAAGTTTTTTGAGTATCAATGTTGTGACATGACCTTCTTTGAGGGGTTTTAGCAAGCATTAAAGTCACATCCTTTGACCTTTCCCCTTCAATGACTTTTCCCTTTTCCTTCTTCCTCTCAACGGATGTTCGCTCCTTCTTCTCTTTCTTCTTCTCAATGAGTTGTTTCTTCCTTCAACTTCCTCGGGTATTCCTCTTCCCCCTTTTTGGCATCATCGAAAAGAGAGGAACCCCCCGAAACATCCCGAGCATGAAATCTAGTAGTGAGAGCCGAGTTCGCTTGAGTCCTTTGCGGCATGTCTTTGTTTGAAATTCGAGCGAGTGGCTTTCGATTCACCGTGCCACGCCATTTCATTTCACCATGAGAAGGCTGAACCGTGTTCATGTTCTCCTCAACACGCAGAATTTCTTTTCGATGAAATTCAGACTCCATTTTAGTTGTGTGAGAGGCATGCATTTCATTATTGGCTGCATCCCTCGCTTCATATCAAGCATTGTCGGCACTCCAAACCAAAGATCTTGTTGTACAATGCCTTGAAATATCGGACTTGTTCGTATCGCATTGTACTCTCGCTTGACACCATTCCCTAATCCGTACCACAATCCCTTGTAAGTCTGTTTGTGAAGGTGACATCTCTATTGTCCGGACACATATCTAGTGAGGCTGGTGTCGTTCGATCTTCTCAATCTCTCCACATATTTTCTTGAAGACTTCACGGATCTCAATTGTCACTTGATTCGGTGGCGCCCATTCGACATCAAAATCAAAGTCTGCTTTGGAACAATGGGTCGGTGGGAATTCTTGGATCTGCTCGGATGTTGAAGCGGCGCGCTCTTGAGTTGTCTCTTCTTCAAGATCAGGCAACTCAATTGAGAAAGGGAATGTTTCCTCAAATGCATCATCTTGCACATATGGGATCGATTATACGATTGTTCGTGCCTTTGATGATCCGGGTTGAGTCGATCTGCTGCGACTTTGGGAGCTGCGCAGATGACTCGGTCTCGGTGGGCCTGGTTGAGTGGATTGGCGGTGGATCGAGCCTCATTTGTCTTAACACTTCTTCGGCCTCCGTAGATTCTGCTAAATGAATTTCCTTGTCCTCGGCTACATCATCGGCTTCATCGGAGGATGATGAAGCACAGGGGGCTTGGTTCATCATCAAAGTTGAACTTTTGACGAGAAACTTTAAAAGTTGTCGACTCGTCTGTGGAAGAACATCCTCGGTTGAGTCTTTTTGATGAGCAACAGTGTGGACTTTTTAGCCGTCTTGAGATCCCGAAAGGATATATCGGGGTTGTCCGGGAATCATGAAGAGCACTAATCGCACCAGATTCAACAATGATGACGGGAGGGATGCTCTTATCTTCTTGCGTTTTACCGGGAAGTCTCAACCTCCTTGGGCTTTCAATACCTCCGGTAGTCTCAAGCTGCGGCGAGGTCTTCTACAATCCCTTCGACAGACGATCTTTGTCTCGGGGTCTTGGACGATGGCAGACGAAGGAGTCTCAACCCCTTGGATTGCACTTTCGGTGCCAGTGTTAACTCTGGGGCATTTCCAACTTGTGCCTTAAGCGCAGCGATTGGCACTTCGGTGGACAGGACTCAATTGTCCGAGCTTCGTCGGCCGTCGATCTGTTGTGGTTCTCTTTCCTTTTCCACTTCTCCTCCTTTTCGCAATGTGGAGTCATTTGTAGCATCCTCCGACCTTGTTGTAGTGGAGTGAGTTTCTCCCTGGGGCACACCGGTGAGTAGTGATGGTGGGGTCACTCTTCTCCGGACTCATTTGCCGGTTTAGTTCTCGGTCGTGGGGGCGGTGGTAAAACACTTTCAATAGGGGTTGGCTCAACTTGGGTGCCCAAGTTCCCGGTTTCATCGCCAATTCCTCGAGAGCCACTTGGTGAGTGCTTCGGGAGGTGGTTGCGGCTACGATTGTGGCAATTTGTTGTACCACTCCTAAAGGATCCAATTCTAGGTGAGCACGAGATGATTCTCCTGGTCCTTCCATCATCTGCTGCTCATGCATCAACCTGGATTTCTTTAGAGCTTGCTTTGCATGTCCGACTTCTCTGTTGCGGTAGTGGGATCAAGTCTTCATCATTCTCGAGAGCATATCAAGATGAGAGTGAGCGTGATCGGAGTTCTAGTAAAATGATAGATATTTTCCTTGTCCGATTGCGGGCTTGCTCTTGACTTTGTCCTTCTCATCCGCCTTTATGATACGGAGGAGATCCATGCGATGCCCTTCATCAAGAGCCGTTCGGACATTGGTAACTCAAGGAATTGCATTAATTCCTCTTCCTCTCAATAAATTCGGGCGTTCAACCGCACTGGAATGATTTAGCTTCCATGCCCTCCATTCACGTAGACGGCAAGTATTTGGATGTCGGGATATACGGGGAGAAACCACAATTACATCATCCTCTTCATCCTCTTCATGTCCTTCCGTTTCGGGGATGGAAGGTAGCATTCTCTGCTTTGCTCTTCGCCAAAGAAAGACATCGTGGCGGTGGAGAGACAACCTTTTCAACAGGAGATTCAGTTGTCTCGATTTGTTTCTTTGGTAAGCCTCTGTTGGTCACCTTCAACGAGACTAAGTGGTTTCATTGATTATTTCAGGAGACGCACTTCCTCGGCGAGTCTCGAAGTTTTCTCGGTGAGTGGCAAACTGTTTGTCTTTTCAAGCTCAAAGCTTGGAGATTCTTCTTTTTCTCTTAGTTCTCATCGGAGGAATTTAAGTTCGGATTCCTCTTCTTCAGGTTCCTTGGCGGCAAGGGTCGGAGCATATTTCTTAGATAGCGCTGCCTTTCTAGGCTTGACAGTCCTCTTCTTTCTTATGGCCGGAGAAGGTATTTGGGCTTCCTTCCGCCTCGGATGCGGGCGGGGAGACACACGGTACATTCGGGCAAGTGACTCGGCATTGCAGGGGGGAGCATCCATTTTCTTTGTTGCGGGCGCTTTCTTCTTAGCATTTGCAGGGCAGTTCTCTTCTTTGGAGGGGAGGAGGACAGTGTGTCCTCGGGTTGGTGATTCCCCATCACTAGTATCCGCCCTCTTCGCATGGGCTCTTTTCGGGCTCTGAAAGATTAGCCACGAACATCTTCTTGTTTACGTGGAAGGGCTTTCCATGTTGAAGAGGAATGCCCTTCACTTCCATCGGATGGCCAATGACTAGGACATATCCGAGTGATCCTCCAAAGGATCCATCTTCCTTGTACGATTTGTTCGGCGTTCGCGAGTCTGGCTGTACGAACTTCGGCTTGATTGACTTTCTTTCCTTCTATGATCGCACCATGACGATCGGCTTTATCTTTGTGATTGATTGAAAGCGCCAAACTTCATATCAACACATTTTGCAACGACGCGTCCATCAACTTGTGATAATCGTCCTTCGACTTCTTCTTCATTTGTGTAGATAACATTCACACTCCGGTTTGGCTACTTCTTTCCATGCAATGACCAAGTTGACATCGACTTGACTATCTCCGTCATGCCCTCCGACGACAATAAGCAAAGTGCTCGCAAGGTCCTTAGTAGTAATCAAGATGTCCTTGCGTTGGACGAAGGACTTGATACCTTCGTCCCTATACCTACCGCATTTTCATAGAATCGCGCCACTTCTTGGCGAGGGTCCGAGTATTCCATCGTTAGAGAAGGCACGAGACCGGACTTTTCCAGCAGATCGATATCTTCTTCACTAGGGTTTCATTGGAACCTGCTTTATCATTCCTGAAATCCACGGTCGATCCGAGTGGATTTGCTTCGATAATTTAACAAAATAGAATTTTGGTGCCATTTTCAGAGAGTTTTACCGAATAAAACTTGATAAACACGCTTGTGAATTCGTAGGGTTTTTGAGAGAAAAGAACTTGATTGCTTACGCTGCGGATGAACAGTTTGAGTGTGAGAGAGAGAAAGCGAAAAATGAGTATATAAGGGTTATGAAAGGACGTGTTTTTATTTTTGAAATTTGATCAAGATCAACGGCTCGCATTTAGCACGCCGAACCGCATTTAATTTTCGCATTTAATGCGGCGGCATTTATATCCAATCATATGCTTACTATGCGACTTTTGGTGCACCCGTCATTATTACGCCGACGTCATCCTTAAAGACATTCCCGCTCATTAAAAATGATTGTGTTTTTGTTACTTAGCTCATAAATGACTAAAACTTATGTCAAAGGTGACTTAAATCAGCTTCTCTCCTTTCATTAAGTGACTCAATTTGTCGCCTAACTCAATACTGGTGACTTTCCGATATCGTTGTTTCACTTGGTGATGTGAAAATCTTGTTCATTTCTCACTTTCTATATTCCATCTCTTTTGATTGAGTCTTCGAGTATTAACTCAGCTCAATTAACCCTAGCTCATGCTTAAGCTCTTCAAATCTTGATTCACATAAGGGCTTGGTTGAATGTCGCCTAAATGTTTATCGGTTGAGATGTATTCCAAAACGATATCTTTCTTTTTCAACATGATCACTTATGAAATGATATCGACATCAATGTTCTTTGTTCTTGAATGCAACACAGATTCTCGAGTAATTGCAATAGCACTTGTGTTGTCACACATAATTGGAATTTCTTTTTCTTCAATTTCATAATCTCTCGGCTATTGTCTCATCCATAAGACTTGGGCTACAATTTGCCATGACTATATACTCTCTTGATTGTGGATGTGGCTATTGAGTTTTGCCTCTTGCTAAACCATGAAACTAACTGTTTCCAAGCATTTGACATGTACCGAAGTACTTTTTTTCATCAACTCGCATCCAACATAGTCGAATCAATAACCAATTAGCTTGAATCCACCTTCCTTTGGATACCATAAGCCAACTTCTTGGCAACCCTTCAAATATCTTAGGATTCTCTTAGCTACGGTCATATGGCTTTCTTTAGGTGCGATTGGAATCTTGCACATACACCTACCAAAGGTGATGTCCGCCCTTCTTTGTTAAGTAGTAAGCGATGAACTAATAAGTGCTCAGTATCTTGTTTGATCTGGGTTTGCCATCCGCATCCATGTCCATCTTGGTGATGTATTCATTGGTATTTTCTGAGAATACTTCTCTTCCATACCAAACTTCTTCATTAAATCTCTGGTGTATTTTCTTTGACTTACGAAGGTTCCATCCTTCAAACCGCTTAACTTGAAGTCCTAGGAAGAAGGTTAGCTCTCCCATCATGCTCATTTCAAATTTCCTTGCATGAGGTTTGAGAACTTATCACATGACTCTTTGTTTGTGGATCCAAAAATGATATCATCCACATATATCCGAACAAGCGTATACTCTCTCCATCTTGAATTCTCAAGAGTGTTCGCCCACTTTGCCTTTGGTAAATCAATTATCGATTAGAAATTGAGACAATGTATGATACCATGCTCTTGGTGCTTGCTTGATCCATATAGAGATTTCTTGAGCTTGTACACCTTATCTCCAATGGTCTTCTACTCAAATCCGGAGGTTGCTCAACATAGACTTCTTCTTCCAATCCATTTAAAAATGCACTTTTCACATCCATTTGATATACAATAAAGTTCTTGTGTGCAAGCATAGGCAAGAAACATCCTTATTGCTTCTAATCTAGGAACATGAGCAAATGTTTCATCAAAATCTATTCCCTCTTCTTGGAAATACCCTTTGGCTACCAATCTTGCTTCGCCGTTTCTTACTACTGAGAACCTTCCTCATTCATTTTATTTCTAAAAACCCATTTTATGCCAATAACATTCGATGGGTTGGTCTTTGGACCAATTCCCATACCTTGTTCCTTTCAAACCGATTGACTCTTCTTGAATGGCTTGAATCAATGTGTGTCATCCAATACTTGGGACACATCTTTTGGCTCAATTTGGGAAATAAAATAAGTGAACATTGCTTCTTGATGAGCTATGGATCGGTTCTTACACCATCTCTAACATCTCCAATGACTAGCTCGGCGGATGGTCTCTCGGCCATCTCACATCGAGGTTAAAGCAAATCATTTGGGTTCACCTTCTTTTGTATTGACTTGAGCGACTCTCTCATATTCATTTGCAAATTTTCCAAATTGTCTTTGAGATTCAACTATCTCATCTTCATCTTGGTTGATTACTCTTGTTTCACCTTCAACATAAGGACTCTTTCGCATAGTTGGTTGATTGACTTATCGGCTAACTCTTCATTGTCTTTTCCATTCACATTGGGTTCATCAAAAACCACATGTATAGACTCTTCTGTGACCATAGTCCTCTTGTTCAAGACTCTATAGGCTTTGCTCTCGGTGAGTATCCCAAAAAGATACCTTTATCGACTTTACCATCAAAAGCCTTTAGATTATCCTTGCCATTGTTATGAATGAAGCATTTACATCCAAATATTTTGAAGTACCCAACATTTGGCTTTCTCCCCTGTCCGGATATCATAGGGAGTCTTTCTCGATTGTCTATTAATCATGCATCTATTTCCGAGTATAGCATGCAAGTGTTGATGGCTTCAACCCAAAATCTTTTAGGCGATCCGACTTGACTAACATGGTCCTTGCGGCTTCCTTGAGAGTTTTGTTCCTTCTTTCGGCTACTCCATTCTCTTTGTGGAGTTCTTTCCCAGATAACTCATGAGCAATACCATTTTCAACGTAGTCTTGAGTCATTATTCCATTGACAAACTCGGTTACTCTATCGGACCTTATCTTTATAATGGTTTGGCTCTTTTCATTTTGAACTCTTTTCATCACCGAGGTAGTTTCTGTAGGGTTTCTTTCTTTTGCACATGAAGATTGTCCACTAAGGTGTATTTATTCCCACTTATGTTGGCTGGTTCAACAGGACCAAATAAGTCCATATGCAACAAATGTAATATCCTTGTTGAAGAATGACTAGATTTCTCTTTGAATGATGATTTGATCGCTTTCCCATCCGGCATGCATCACAAACACTTTCCTTCTTGTACATCGAAAAGTCCGGCAATCCTTCCACAAGATGACTCCTTGCAAGCTTGTTGATTATCTTGAAGTTCGGATGACTCGACTTCTTGTGCCACAACCAACTTGATTTGGTTGTACTTTGCAATGAGACAAGTGCTTGGTGTGGCAAAAGAGACGATCAACCACATACATGTTCTTCGTATGGATCCTTGCGGCACTATTTCATTTGATTCAAGATATCTTTAATCGGCACACTCCCATATCGAATCCAACATTGTAGCCCTTGTCACGAGTTGGTGATGTTTAATCGGTTGAAGTTGAGGCCTTTAACATATGCAACATCGGTGATTTATAATCAATTTTTTCTTGATGGATCCAGTGCCTCTTATTTCCCCTGGAGCTTCATTTCCTCCAAATATAACTTTTGCGCCTCTAATCTCCTAGAACTTTGACAGATTTTTCTTGTTTTCTGTCATATGTCCGGAACGACCACTATCCATGTACCAGGTTCCTTGGCATTCATTTGTTCCTTGAACGCAATCAAGGAAATTAGTTTTTAGGTACCCATGCATGTCCGGGTCCCGAGGGGTTAGTGCTATAAGATGATCCAACCAACCTATAGCCAAATGACTTGACTCTAAGGGGTTGCCATCTATCTCGTGCCATAATCATAACTCACTTTGGCAATTTGCTTGGGGGTTTTAGGTTCATACATCTGTCTCTTTTGTCTCAGTATACATGTGTGTGAGTTTTAGCGATTGCCTTCTTTGGGTAGTTGTGATGTTTTTGAGTGTAGTGCCTGTGTGCAAATGTGTGCGATAATAGCTCTTTTGCCTTTGGAATGACCTTTGTTGAGTTCTAGGTCTTTGCCATTTAGGCTTGTATTCGATAGGTCTTTTTGATATTTCACATTATTCCAATCAGCTTGGCTTGGATAATTTCTACCATTCCCATCATATGTGTTTCTTTGATAAACTTTTGGGGTTTTTGGTAGCTCTGTTTATTCTTCACAGAGTACTTCCTATTTGGAGTTTTTGAGAAACTCTGCTGGATTTCTTCTCGGATGTCCTCTCAACACACTCAACTAACTGTTTTATTTTTCCTTTATATCCAAGGCCATTTTGTTTGTGATTGTGCTCTGGAGTGAATGTGGGTGCAACATTTGCTGTTTTGGATTTTTGAGATGCTTCATTACTTGAATATCCTTTTTCCAAAATCACTCTGGGGGTTTGATTTGTGCACAAAGGAATTGAATCATATGTCTGTCTTATCTCCACACTCTTTTTGGCTCATAATAAGGTCATCCAATGATTTAGATGCCTTTGTAAATGATGCAATCACATTTTTGAGATCATTTTCCCTCTTTTCTATAGCAGCTATCTCTCGCTATTTGTTTAGCATTTTCAGCCTTGACTCTTTGTTCTCATCGGCTATGTGACTCGAGTACTCGGCTCCTTAGTCATTTGTGATTTTCGCTTTTGAAATGGCTGTTTTCCTAATTAAATAGTGTGTGTGAGGATTTAATATGCTCAAAGTCTTTCATCATTTTGCCTAATGAATCATAAAGATCAGTGGGTGATGAAGTGTGTGTGTCACAATCACTATCACTAGAATCTGAGTGAGATGAGTTAGAGTGTACCTCATCTTCTTGGTCTAGTTGATCTTGTTCTTTAGTCATTAGACAGGATCATTGCTTCTTCTTGAGAATCACTTGAGTAATCAGCTTCACTACTCTCTGAGTCCGCCGCTTCTTTAGACTTAAATTGTCTCAAGTGAGTCTCGTAGCTAACATAGCCTTTTTCTTTTCTTGTCTTCTTTCTCTCAAGACTCTTCTTTCTTCTTCATTCATGTATTTATTGACTCATCGGATATGGACGGATCAATAGCGAAGTGTCCTGGTTGTCAGCGGTTCAACACAGGTTCTCAGCTCTTTGGTCATTTCTTTCGATCCTTGAATTATCGCTCTCACGATATTCAACCTTTTGATGCTCGACTCTCTTGGGTGGCCTATCTTCCCTTGACTTAGAGGAGAGTTTGAATGTCTCCGGAGGTTTCACCCTTGTTTTTCTTGTAGTTCTTATTAAAGAACTTGTTGAATCTTTTAACCATAAGGGATATTTCCTCCTGTTCTATAACTTCCTTGACTTCAGCTTTCTTTCCATCCTTGACTATAAGTGCAAGTTGTTTTGGGTACAATTGTCTCCTCTTGATCTTTTCTTCTTAGCTCAAACTCATAGGCTTTGAGGTCCGAGAATAGCTCATGATTGGATGTTGTTGTGAGATTCATTGAATTTCTTAGGGCCATGACTTTCATTTCCCATTCAGCTGGGAGGCTCCTCAGAATCTTCATACACATTTCCTTCTGTGTATATTCTTTCCCAAGTGTTGATAGCTCATTTGTGATTTCAGTGAATCTAGTATCCAGTTGATCCAAGGTTTCACCTACAAGCATTTTAAAATTTTCAAATTTCTCGTACATCAACAGACAATTTTTTTTTCTTTAATTTGCTCGAGATCCTTCACAAATTATAGTTAATTTATCCTGCATTTGTTTTGCGGTTTGGCAAGATTTGACTTTGTTGAACATTGCTTTGTCCAAGGTTTTGGAAAGTATGTCATTGGCTACATTGTCCAAGTTGTATCTTTTTCGTCCTCGTTTGTCCACTCAGTCCTTGGTTTCTCAACTAGAGCTGGTCTTGCCTCAAAGAACAACTTCTTCTCCTTCACCATTTGCATGCTTGCTCTCCTTACGTTTGTGTTCACTTTCAAAGATTTGCAGTGGCCCATCCTCTATCACTATCCACATTTCATCATGTAAAGCAGATAGATAAGCCTCGCATACGAATTTTCCGTCATCAAATTCCTCAATAGTGAACATGGGAATGTGTGTCGATTTGCTTCCATGATAATACCTTTGCAAAAAAATAACTTTTGAAAGAGCAAGTGTTAAAAGTTTCTTTGAAATATTTGAGATCTAGTTAGGTAGCTATTGCGAGAAGGCTCAATGAACCAACCGCTCGATACCACTTGTAGGTTCCAAGGGATGTAAGTAAGGTTTAGAAGGGGGTTGAATAAACCTCACCAACTTTTCGATTTTAGTCCTTTTAAAAATATTACGAGTTAATACGGCTAAGTCTTTGAGGGATAGCTAAGTTAGTTAATCGTGAGTTAGCCACTCAACGGACTCTATAGAGTGTTGATAGAATAACTCACTTATTTAGTCTAAACCTTAACTTGGCTTTGATGATTTTTTCAAATAAAGACTTAACACCCTTGAATTTGATTTAACTTTGTTTTAACACTTGATTTTTAGCACTTAGTTATTTATCAGTTGGATAGCAAATTATCAGCAGATATGAAATGAGTATGCAGAAATGTAAATATGTTGAAATGTAAATGACACAAGTAATTTTTATAGAGGTTCGAAGATGGGGTAATTCTTCTAATCCTCTCTTCTCCAACTCCTGGAGGAATCCACTAAGTAATGATCAATTCACAAAGTGGTTATCGCCCAGAGACAAGTCTTGATCACACAATCGACTTGCTCCTTGGACTCGATCTAGAGATGCCTTGGTCACACAGTTGGCTTCTCGTCCGACTCAGCTTCTTCACGGCGGTATTTTGTCTTGCTACTTGAGCTCACTTTCTTAAGCTTCTTGGATTTGATCACGAAGCCCTCCAATAACTTGAGATTGGTTCGACCTTGAACCTTCCTACAATCCTCCTTGGAAAGTAGACCCCTTTTGATTCTTCAAAAGTTTCCTCTTCAACAGTTTGAAGTTGTCTTTCCTTCACAGCTTTGTGTTGGATCGATTTCCTTCGAGATTTAGGCTTGAGGATTTTGCTTGAATATCTTGAGAATATTTTGCAGGTTACAATTTGAATAATGCTTGTTCGTTCGTGGTTCAGGTAATCAAGGTAACCTTTTCTCAATGAAATTCCTCAGCCTTTTATAGTGAACTTTCAAAAATCTGCCCGTTGAAGAGATAGGCTGATTTTCAAAAGTCACTTGTGTTCGTTGGCTTGTCTTTTCTTGGTCTTGATCTTGAGATGTAGACCTTTCCTCGTATTAAATGAATGTCTAGCTTTTCGAGGTTCGACACGAGGTGCGAGTGCTTCCCATTGGTTTATTCCTTTTGAACGCTTTTGGGATCGAGCACTTTAAGACATGGTAGCATGGAAGTATTACTTATTTAAGTAAAGTTCTTGACTTCAGGCAACGGATTCTTTTCAGTTAACTCCTCTTTGCAGCTGCCTTTTCCCCAGGTGACTTGAGTCTGCTTCAATCATTGAAAGACTCATCTGTCACTTCAACTTGTGACATGGCTTCTTTGAGTTGACTTATCCGACTCTTCACATAGTTGTCCTCATTTATTACATCTTGATCGAGTCCTTTGTCCTCTTTCTTGGCTATACTTAATTATTCCATAGCGGAGTCTTCACTTCACTCCTACGAGTTGACTTCTTGTATTTCCAGGCATAGCTCACTTGACTCGGCTCATACATGACCTATCTATTACAATAAGAATTACAAAGAAAATGGGGTGCCAACATTCTAATCTAAGTTTTACATGGCATTCATCAAAATATACAAAATAATTTCCCAACACAGGTCTTAAAGTGCTTATCCGAAGCATGCAAAAGGAATAAACTAATGGGAAGCACAAAGACACCTCGTGTCGAACACGAAAAGTCGCAACTTCATTTAATACGAGGAAGGGTCTACATCTCAAGAATGAAGACCAAGAAAAGACAAGCCAACGATCTTAAGTGACATTTGAAATTAGCCTATCTCTTCAACGGGCAAAATTTCAAAAGTTCACTATAAAAGGTTGAGGAAATTCTTTGAGAACAGGTAGACCTTGCACACCGAGAAATCAAGCATTATTCAAGCTATTAACCCGCAAATACTCTCAAGAATATTCAAGCAAATCCTCAAGCCTCGAAACTTGAAGGAAATCGATCCAACACAAGCTATGAAGGAAAGATAACTTCAAATCTGTCGAAGAGGAAATTTTTGAAGAATCAAAAGGGGTTTACTTTCCAAGGAGGATTGTAGGAAGGTTCAAGGTCGAACCAAGATATCTAGTTATTGGAGGGCTTCGTGATCAAATCCAAGAGCTTGAGAAAGTGAGTTGAAGTAGCAAGGCAAATGCCCTATGAAGAAGTGAGTCGGAAGAGAAGCGGATGTGTGACCAAAGTTGTCTCTAGACTATTCACCACTTTGTAAATTGATCACATTACTTAGTGGATTCCTCCGGGAGTTGGAAAAGAGAGGATTAGAATAATTACCCCATCTTCGAACCTCTATAAAAATTACATGTGTCATTTATTTTTCAAAGACATTTACATTTCTCGCATACTTACATTATATCTTTGATAAACTCATATTTGCTATCCAACTGATTAATAAACAATTGCCTAAAATCAAGTGTTAAAACCAACACACCAAGTTAAATTTCATGTTAAACAGTGAGTTATTCTATCAACAACTCTATCGAGTCCGTTGAGTGGCTAACTCTATTTGAATAACCAATTTAGTTGTCCTCAAGGACAGTTGTTTGAGTTAACTCGTAATAGTTTTAAAAGGACTAAATTCTAAAAGTTGGTAAGGTTTATTCAACCCCCTTCTAAACCTTACTTACACCCTCTTGGGACCTACGATCTTAGCCGAAGGAGGTTATTTATGAGGACCCCGTGAGGAGGCCCCTCCCATCTAGGGCTTTAGTCGGACGGATGGGGTTTACTTAGAAGAGCGCCCACATAGTTATTGACCGCGGTCGTATTTGGCCATTAATCGCATTTAGAAAATCAAAGTAGAAACATAAAAGTACTTTTTATTTATTGATCGAAAATGACAAAGTTTTACGCCCTATGGGCAAAAATAATACGGGAACAAAATAATGACATTTAACGCCTCCGGGCGGAAAATTCTTCAAGGATAATATTTCGTAGGTTGTCTATATTCCATGTGTGGGGAACGCTCTTACCATCTAGATGTTGCAGTTTGTAGTCTCCTAGCTTTACCAATTCAATCACCTTGTATGGCCATTCCTAATTAGTGTCCAATTTTTCGATGGTCCACAGACTCGACTTTCCCCAATACGAGGTCTCCCACTTGAATGCTTCGGGTCGTATTCGAGAGTTGTAAGCTTTGGCCACTCTTCTCTTGTAAACTTTGGATTTGGTGAAGATCTTATCTCTAAGTTCTTCGATCAAGTCCAAGTTGATCCTCATGTTGTTATCATTATGTTCCTGAGAATTGCTCGTCTCCTTAGGCTTGGTTCACCTATTTCCACAGGGATGACTATTTCGATTTCATAGGCCAAATTGAATGGAGATCACTTTCGCCATCCGAGGTATTGTCCGGTATGCCCATAACACGGCGGGGAGTTCTTCGTCTACTTTCCCATAGCCGCTCCCAGTCTAGTTTTTATATAGTGGAGTATGGTGTGGTTAGTCACTTCGCATGTCCATTAGCTCGGGGTTTCCTACCGATGTGAATCGCTGATATCTTTCTCCTGGCACCATTATTTTAACACGGCTCCTAGAATCGAGTTCCATTATTGGACACCAATGCTTGGGGATCTCGAACCGACAGATCATGTTCTTCCACGGGGAAGTTGATAACAACCTTCTCTCGAGTGGCTGCCTCCACCCATTGGTGAAGTAATCGACCGATTTCTTCTAGTCGAGCTAATGGGAAAGGTCCAACTATGTTCACCCCCACTGCGCAAAGGGGCAAGGACTCAGAATCGTTGAAGTGTCCCAAATGAGTAGATGTGTTATTGTTGCATGCTCTTGGCATGGGCATCAATGTCTCACCAATGTCTTGGCATCCTTCAAGAGAGTTGGCCAAAAATAGCCTTGCCTTAAGATCTTCGTAGCTAGTGCCCTTCCGAATGATTGGCATAACTTCCTTCATGAATTCTCTAAGTACATAGTGGGCTTCTTCGGGAGCCAAGCACTTGATATGGTTGGGAGAACCCTTTCTTATACGATTCTCCATCCATCATCACAAAGCATGAAGCTTTGTTCCTCAATCTTCGGGCCCATGGGGAGTCGGGATTATCCCAAGTTCTACTTAATGATCTCATCCTTCTATGACGGGTTTGTCGTATGGTATTAAGCACCTCAACTTCGGGTTTCTCGATTCGGATGACTAGCTACTAAGAGGGTGATGGATCTATCGCCGATGGTGGCCATAGAGTGGCCAGGACGTCCGATCCGGATGACTAGCTACTAAGAGGGTGACGGGTCTACTATCGATGGCGGCCATAGAGCTAGCTAGACGAGCAAGTTGGTGGTCTTTCGTGTTTTTCCCATGTGGAATTGTTGTTACCACGAACTTCTCGAATTTGTTAATTAACTCCTTGACCGCACCGAGGTACTTGACCATCTTCTCCTCTCTAGCCTCATAAGTCCCATCTCTTAGCGGCCCCACGAGTTTAGAGTCAATGAAGCCCATGATCCTCTTGGCTCAAGCGGCAAAGGCCGATTTTCCTCCTATCAATAAGGCTTCATACTCGCCTCATTGTTGGAGGCGAGAAAATTCAAACTTCACTTTGCATACTCGAGTTGGTCTCCCGTGGGCTCTCCAAAGATAATTTTGGCTCCACTTTCCAAAAAGTGGAGGCACCATCTATGGTCATTGTCAATTCGATTGATGGATTATGTATCTCCATTGCGTGCATTTCCACCAAAAATCGACCAAGACTTGGGATTTGATGGCGGTCTCGGCCTTGAAATTCAATTCCATGTTTCTTTGAGTTCTACTACCTATTTCACCATTCTTTCGAGGTGGGGAGATTAGTGAGCGCTTGCTTCAAAGAGTGATTAGTCAAGACCACAATTTGATGCAATTGAAAATATAGCTTTGAGTTTTCGAGCACAAGTAACGGGGCAGTGCAGCTTCTCTATATGTGTAGGTCCCATGGGGTGATAATGTAAAGTTTAGAAAGGGGAGGGGAGGGGGTTTCATAGGCTTTGCCAAATTATTTATTTTAGACCTTTTAAATCATAGTTTAGTCACAAGTCGGTTGGGTCCTTGATAGACGACTTAGTTTACCTTCACAAGAGAGTTGCCACTCAGCGGACTCGATTGTTTGTTGATAAGATAACTCGGTGATTGATTAACTCTTTTAGAAATTCGGTATACTTGGTTTTACATCGGAAGACTTTCACCCTTTGATAAAAATATGTTTTCAACACTTATTTTTAAGGTTGGTTATTATCGATTGACTTAGCAAATATAACAAACAACAATTAAGATATGCAAGAAATTAAAGTCTTTGAATGTAAAAAGAAGAGCAATTTTTATAGTGGTTCGAGAATGGGGTAATTCTCAAATCCACTCTTCTCCAACCCTTGGAGGTAATCTACTAAGTAACGTTGACTTAATTTGTTACAAACGGATGGTAGTCCGAGACATCCTTGATCACACAAAGTTGGCTTCTCCTAGACTCGGCTTCTTCACAAGACGGTTGTCCCGCTAATTGACTCCTTCGGACTTTTGGATTTGATCATTTGGCCCTCCAATAAGTCCAAAGCTTCTCGGTTTGAACGAGCCTTCATCGCACTTCCTTCAACCTTGGATGTGTAGACCTCTTGTCTTTAAACAAGATTTCCTATTCAACAGAGTTTGAAGTTGTCTTTCCTTCATTGAGTGTGTTCGATCGAGTTCCTTCAATTTTAGGCTTGAGGATTGTATTAAATGCTCAAGAGTATTATGCTTAGATTGTTTGATTTCTCTTGTGTGTCTCAAATTGCATAAGTGTCATCTTTCTTGAATTCCTCGGCCTTTTATAGTGCCTGTTTGAAAAAGATATCCGTTGAAGAGATAGATGTATTTTTCCAACTACACTTTAAGGTTGTTGGCTTGTCTTGTCTTGCAAAGATAGATGTAGATTGATCCTCAAAATTAATGCTCAGCAAAGATTTTCTAAATCTCTGTAGGTTTCGGG
This sequence comes from Rehmannia glutinosa, assembly GCA_016081115.2. Lineage (NCBI taxonomy): Eukaryota > Viridiplantae > Streptophyta > Magnoliopsida > Lamiales > Orobanchaceae > Rehmannia > Rehmannia glutinosa. Next base: position 32,272,919 of record CM071924.1, on the reverse strand, counting down.
AACATCCCATTGGTTCCTTGATTTTTGCACTCTTTCAAGAAAATAGCTTTATCGTACTCGATCGGACATTCCTACTTTCAAAGCAAAAATTTGACTTTGCTCGACAATGGATCTCTTGACTTTCTTGAGTCTTTTTTTTGCATAACCATTTAGGTAGTCAACTCTACTTATCCGGGAGTGACTCATTCTATCATCTATTTGACCGAGATAACTTTTTCGCCACTTGATTGAGTCTTCACTGTACTACTCGGCTAACACACAAGAGAGTCTTCACTTTGATCTTGATCAACTTCTGCAATCTTCAACTGGTTGCTTCAACTCGCCTAATAGAACCTTATCTATTACATTGACTTTACAATGAGTTGGGGTGCCAACTTCCTAATCTAAGTTTTACATGGTATCATCAAAATCTATTACATAAATTTTCCCACAATTTCTCTTTTTTGATGATGCCAAAACTTAAAGAAAACAACAAAGTAAATATTGCATAATAAAGAATGATTGTATGAATATGTCATTTTATTGAACATATCATTTTTGTACTTTTACAATGTATTACAATGTACAATGAAAAAAATTTCAAAGTACTTACAAGTTTTTGTGTATTTACAATGAAGTAAAAATACAACAAGAAGGTGTCCAAGCAATCTTCATCGCCTCTCTGCCGCTTCCTTCTTCTCTCTTCCTATTTAGCTCTTCTTCTATCATCTTCAGCTCTCTTTCTCTTCTTCTCATCATCCTCTCTTCTCTTCTTTTCAAAAGCTTTCCTAGAAGCTTCATCTTTCCTCCTTCTCTATTCCCATTCTTGCTCTTTCCCGATGTTTTCTCGTTCTTGGTGCTCGAGTTGCCTCAAAGATTCTTTCTAGCAAATTCTCTTGTTTTCAAGCTATTTAGTCCAGCCCATTATAGATGGTCTTTCTTATGGGGATTGATTTATATATGTAACGTGTTTAGGCCTTTGTGGTGGAGTGCCTCGCCTCTTCCACCACTTCTTCCCCGCCTCTTCCAGTCCGCTCCTCCCCTTGGAGTGTCTTGCCGGTGAGCCCTTGAAGTCTTGATCGCTACCTTGAGTCTCTTGCTTCTCGGTTGTTTGACAAATTTCTAAGCCTTTTTTCCAGTACAAATCCCATGCTTCTTTTGAGTCAATCTTTCGAAAAATCCTTCTTTTGGAACTCCTTAATCGATCTTGGCTCGACCCGCATCATAGTTGTTTAAAAATATAAGTATAGTATGATTTTTTCTACCATCTATCGCATCATAACCCTAGCCGGATTCCTCAACCTGAAGTCATGATAATAATAGGTGTGAGCTTCAACTCGCTCAATAAGGATACATTTGTCAATATTTAATATAACATGAAGGCATTCACACAATTACAATAATTAATTCACCAATTCCCTCTTTTTCCTCCTCGATGGCGATTCGCATATATCATCGGGTTTAGCCCGATGAAACTTTTGATTTCGGACCTTCTTACGACCTCGACTTATATGAATTTATTTCCTCTTGGCATATATTTGAAATAACGAAATATGTAACATGAAACAAGAATAAAGACAAATAATATAAAAGCTCTACCTTTATAATTGCATATATTCATTGTAGAAAAATGAATGATAAAAGCCCTAGACCTCGATCTCTTATTTTCTACATTAAATAATAAAATTATAATTAATATGTGATTTTAACAAATTAGACTAAATAATGAAAGGTATTTGTAAAAATTTAAATTGAAAGAAGGCTTGTGAATTGGTCAAAGGCTTGGTCAAAATCATTCAAAAATACCTAATTAAATAAAACCCTAATTCTATAATAAAAATTATCTCATTTTTTCTTCCTTCCTCCTTTTCTCTTTTTTCTCTCTCTTTTCTCACTACAACTTCCCCCTCCCTTTTATTTTTCTTTTTTTCTCTCACTACAAACCCCCCCCATTTTCTCATTCTCCCTTTTCTCTCCTTCCCGCCATTTGCTTTCCTCTATTTTTTTATTTTTTTATTTTCTTATCTCTTCACCCCAACCCAACCCACACGTCCCTAAACGCAGCAACCCTCTTCCCTATTCTTCTTCTTTTTCCAAAATAATCGACCTTCCGCTCTCTATCAACTCCTTCACACAATATCAATACATATCCCCATGCCCCCTTTCATATATCACGCCACCCAAAGACCACCACTCGAGAGGCCATCAAAGAACTGTGGGTTAAGTAGCGGGCGAGTGGCGGCTCGTCGATCGGTGGCATAAGGCATCGTGGTACTCTTCTTGTATCTCCTCTCTATTTATTTTTATTTTTTCTGATTTGGGTTGATAAAATTGGAGTTTGTTTGGTGTGGCTAATTTGGTTTGGTTTAACAATAGAAGACAGAGAAATAAAATTTACATGTTCGTAGATTTTTTTAAAATTGAGCAAAATATTTGTGGGATATTCATGTGTTTATAGGCTGATTTTTTTAATTTTAATCTCCAAATTAGCTCCCCAATTAAAGCCTTAATCCACTATATTAATTCTTCCCTACTAATTAAGCCCTAATCTCCCAATTAACTCTAGTCTTAGTTGTATAATTAGATATTAGAATCCCCAAATTTATAGGTGTCACAAGATTATTGGAGGAAAAGAGTAGGAAAAGAGAGTGAGATAATGGATGAATTAAGAGAGACAAAATTAACATTAAATGGAAAAATAAACAACTATTAATGGGAAAAATATAATTTATTATTGACATGACCAAAATACCTCGCAAGAGTCCCCTAAAATTTGATTTAAGTTGAAATTCCACTCAACATTGGTATAGGGTGCATAGTCCAAAGAAACACAATTTTTAATAGTGAAAATGCCTAAAATTTTATTTTAGGGTGCATAGTATAAATCAGTGTATTTTTCGTGGTGCAAGTTGCCAATACCTGAATATCGTAAGAGACACAAGGATTAAGAGAATACCCTAGATTTTTAATTAAATAATCAACCACCCTAAAAATAATAACAAAGCAAGTGATTATCGGATTAAGCTCCTACTACCATAAAAACTATTAACTATTGAAACTCTTAAAAGATAATAACATAATCCATTCAAACTAATCCTAATATATATTTAGATCTAATCTTCATCATTCTCTTAAGGGGTCGAATACCACCATTAGTTACGTATGGATTATCATACATTGGTTGGCTAACGCATTGTTCGATTTCAGCCCAAAAAGCGGAAAACCACAGAGTAAGTTGTGCAAAATAACTCCAAAGACTCCAAACGTTCATTTTTCCCAGATCTTATTAAATTTCGTGACACACTTGAAGAAAACCGACAACCTAAGATCGATCTCCTTAAGTGACAATGTTTCTGTTGGGAAAATTTATATTTAGATTTTGATAATACCATGTAAAACTTAGATTAGGAAGTGGCACCCTATTGCAAATGTAATTCAACTTATAATAGATAGGGTTTTATGAGTGAGTCAAAGATAGCCAAGTTGAAGATTACAAGACGATCAAGATTGAAGAAGACCTACTTGTGTGACAAGTGAGTGAAGTGAAGTGAAGGTTGATCAAGTGAAAAACTGTCTCAATCGGTGACTAACAAAGAAAGTTATTCCAAAATGATTGGAATCGATTGTCAAAGGGGTATGCAAACGAGGACTCAAGAAAGTGAAAAGAGATCGATGTCAAGCAAAATCAATGTTTTTTGTCGAAATAGGCATCGTCGGCCAAAGAATAAAGTTGTTTCTTTGAAAGAGTGCAAAAGCAAGGAACCATTGGGATGTACTAAAGTGCGAGAGGCTAAGGAAAGGCTACGGATCATTAAATTTAAGTGCGAGTCTCCATCAATGCCGCAAGACAAGATAAGCCAACAACCTACAAAGTGTGGTTTGAAAAATGTGTCTATCTCTTTAACGGACATATTTTCAAACATGCACTATAAAAAGGTCGAGGAGTCATTTGAGAGAAGGTTACGAATGAACACAGACTATCAAGCATACAAGCTTTCAAGTAGATAACCTGCAAAAATATCTCTCAAGCTTTCAAAGAAAATCCTCAAGCCTAAACATGAAAGAAATCGATCCAACACACTCGTCAAGGAAAGACAAATTCATCAGTTGAAGAGAAAAAATTGTTTTCAATAATAAGGGGTCTACTCTCTAAGGTTGAAGGAGGTGTAGTAAGGTTCCAAATCGAACCAGTGCTTTGAACCTATTGGAGGGCTAAGTGATCAAGTCCAAAGGTTTGAAGGAAATCAAGTAGCAGGGTAGCCGTCTTGTGAAGAAGTTGTGTCGGAGCGAGCGGCTATTTGTGTGATTAAAGCCGACTCGGATCGATAACTACTTTGTACCCAAGTCAAGTTACTTAGTGTATTCTGCGGGGATTGGATAATAGTGGATTAGAGAAATTACCCCATCCTCGAACCACTACAAACCGCTTGTGTCCATTTACTTTACTTTCAAATAAGACTTAATTTCTTGCATCATCTTTATATCTCTTTGATAGTTAAATTGCTTAAGTTTGCTTATAATAACCATGCTAAAACAAGTGTTGAATAACGTATTTAAAATCTAAGAAGAAAGTCTTTCATTTGTTAAAAACCAAGTCAATGCTCTTTAAAGTGTTAGCTAAAAACAACTACGTTTCTACTATCAACAACTCGATTCGAGTCATTGAGTAGGTAACTTTGTTGTGTAAGCCAACCAAGTTGTCCCTCAAGGACTTAGGTGACTTGAGTCAACTCGAAATTGTAAAAGGGCTAAAATCAAAAAGTTGGTAAAGTTTATATAACCCCCCTTCTAATATTTACTTATCACCCCTTGGGACCTACAAGTGGTATCAAAGCGGTTGGTTCGTTGAGCCTTCCACACTAGTTCTTGAACTAGATCTCATTTTTTTTCAAAGGATCAACACTTGCAGTTTTAAAGCTTTTATTTCAAAAGCAAAATTATTATCATGGAAGCAAATCTAACTCGCATTCCAATGTTTCTTTGTTGAAGAGTTTGATGACTAGAAAATACGTATGCGAGGCTCATCTTTTGGCACTTTGCATGATGAGATGTGGTTTGTCATTGAGGATGCCACTACAAATTCTAAAATTCAATACAACTGGTATAAGAAGGGATGCTCTATTTGAAGGAGAAGATGATGCACTGCAGAGCCTAGATGTGGACAAATGAAGATCGGAAGAGATATAACTTGGACAATATGGCCAATGATATACTATATAAAACTCTTGATAAGGCCATGTTTAATAAAGGCAAATCTTGTAAAATGGTCAAAGCGATTTGGGAAAAACTCACCTTAATTTGTGAAGGGTCCGATCAAATTAAGGAAAATATATTAATTGTTGTGTTCAAAAATTTAAAAAATTTAAAATGCTTAGGTATAAATCTGGATCACATTTGGATGCCGTTTATAGAGACAAATGAGCTATCGGCTCTAGGGAAAGAATATGCACAAAAGGAAATGTGTATGAAGATTCTAAGATCTCTCTCACCGGTGAGTGGGAAATGAAGGTTATGGCTTTGAGACACTCCATGGATATTACCAGAACATCCAACCATGAGTTGTTCCATGATCTTAAAGCATATGAGTTTGAGCTAAGAACGAAAGAACAAGAAGAGATACTTGTACCCAAGACAATTTGAACTCATTTGGTGAATCAAAGAGAGTTGAATCCAAAGAAGCCATATACCAGGAGGAGATTGCCCTTATGGTGAAAAGATTCAATAAGTTCTTCAACAAGAGCTACAAAAGAAACAAGGGTGAATCACCCATGAGACACTCATCACCTTCCAATGTAAGGGAGGACAGGACCACCAAAGAGAGTTGATCATGATCAAAGGATTTGAATATAAGAGCCGATAATCGGGAGCCGAAAGAGGGACTTACAGAGAGAAAACCTATGTTAGAATTGCAGACAACCAGGACACTTTGCTATTGATTTTCCATATCCACTAGTCAACAATTATAGAAATGAAGAAGAAACAAAGGTCTTGAGAGAGAGAATACAAGAAAAGAAGAAAGCGATGTTGGTTGCGGAGGCTGCGACACAACCAAGTGCAAAGAACCAAGAGAGTCGGATAGCGGTGAAGGCGACTACTCGGTGACACGAGAGGAAGAGGCTTTGATATGCCTCATGGACAAAGAACAAGACTCTAGAGAACAAGAAGATGGGATATACTCTAACTCATCTCACTCGATCCTAGTGATAGTGACACAAACACTTCATCACCCACAGATCTTTATGATTCTATTGGCAAATGATGAAAGACTTTGAGCGCATAAAATCCTCACACACACTTTTAAATGAGGAAAACAACCACTCAAATGTCAAAACTCACAGTGACTAAGGAGCGAGTACTCTAAGTCACATAGTCGATGAGAATACAAATCTTAAGGCTAAAATAGCTAAGATCCAAGGACATATAGTATGAATCGAAAAGAGAGAAAAAGATTTTAAAAATGTGATTGCATTATTTAATAAGGCATCTAAATCATTGGATGAACTAATAATATTTCAAAAAGAAAGTGGAGATAAGACAGGACATTGGATTTAATTCCTTTGTGCATGCCTAAGTCCCAATATTAGTTATGGAAAAAGGATCCACAAGCGATGAGGCGGTCCAAAACTCCAAAGCACCTTGCACCTACACCCACTCAAAAACACAATCACAACCATGGCCTTGGATACAAAGGAAAAGGCAAAAAGCCAAAGCAGAGTATCTTTGAAAGGACAACAGTGAAATAAAATCAGAATAATCCATCGTGAGAATCCAAATAGGAAATACTGTTGTAAAATCAAAACAGAGCTACCAAAAGCCCCAAAGATTTTCTCAAAGAAGGTCATATGATGGGAATGGTAGAAACTACCAAATGTGAGGTGATTGGAACACTCAAATGATATATTAGCCAAGTCTAATGGGATATAAGCCTAAGTGGCAAAGACCTCGAGACTTAAAATAGGTCATTCCCAAGGTAAAATGGGTATAATCAGCACACATATGCACCCAAGAAAAAGCTCAATATGTACAAAAGTTCTACTATTATCCCAAGAAAGCAAATGCACAAGCTCACACACGGGCATACGGATAAAAGAGATGAGGTTGTATGAGCCTAAAGCGCCCTAAGAAATTTGCAAATGTTCATTATGATTATGGAATTGATTGGTGGCAACCTCTTATTGTCGACCATTTGGCTATAGGTTGGTAGGATCACCTTATAGTGCTAACCCCTCGGGACCCAGGCAAGTATGGGTAACTAAAAACTAATTTCCTTGATTGCGGAGTTCAAGGAACAAGCGAGTGCCAAGGAACCTGGTACATGAATAGTGGTTGTTCCGGACACATGACCGCAACAAGAAAAATCTTTCAAAATTCAAGGAAATCAAAGGTGCTAAAGTCATATTTGGAGGAAACGAAACTCGGGGAGATCAAAGGCACATGATCCATCGGAAGAATGGACTATAGATCACAGATGTGGCATATGTTGAAGGCCTCAACTTCAATCTATTCAAAGATCAACCAATTTTGTGACAAGGGCTATAATGTCGGATTCAACATGGGTATTTGCCAAATTAAGGATGTTGAATCAAATGAGATTGTGCTACAAGGATTAAGCGAGAAAAACATGTATGTGGTGGATTGGTCAAGCTGCGCACCAAGTACATGTCCGCTAGAAAAAAGTACAAACCGAATCAAGTTGGTTGTGGCATAAGAATCTCGAGTCACCGAACTTCAAGACAATCAACAAGCTTGCAAGGAGACATCTTGTGGAAGGATTGGTGACTCAAAGATATCAAGAAAGAAAGCATTTGTGATGCATGCCGGATTGAAAAACAAATAAAGTCTTCTTTCAAGGACAAGCCAAGTCCTTCTTCAACCAGGATATTGCACTTATTGCACATGGATTTGTTTGGTCTCTTTGAACCGGCTAGCATTAGTGGAAAGAAATACACCTTAGTGGTGGTGGATGATTATTCAAGATACACATGGACAATCTTTATGTGTAAAAAGAAATAAACCCTACGAAGCTCCTTTAGTTGATGAGAAAAATTCAAAATGAGAAGAGTCAAACCATTATCAAGATAAGGTCGATAGAGGAACCGAGTTTGTCAATGGAATTATAACTCGATATTGAATAGAAAGTGGTATTGCTCATGAGTTATCACCGCAAGAACTCCTTTGCAGAATTGAGGGGTGAAAGAAGGAACAAAACTCTTAAGGAAGTTGCGAGGACCATGTTAGTCAAGCCGTGGATTGCCTAATGATTTTGGGTTGAAGACATTAGTCTTGCTTGCTACACTGAGAATAGGTGTATGTTCAACAGGCAGCTATCCAAAACCCCTTATGAAAATTGGGTGAGGAAGCCAAATGTTGGATATTTTCATATCTTTGGATGCAAGTGCTTCATTCACAACAATGGCAAGGATGACCGGGAAGCTTTTGATGCTAAGGCTAATGAAGGTATCTTTTGGGATACTCGGTGATAGTAAAGCCTTTAGAGTCTTGAACAAGAGGACTATGGTCATAGAAGAGTCTATCCATGTGGTTTTTTATGAATCCAATGTCAATGGAGAAGACATAGATGAGTTAGCGACAAGATGAATCAACCAACTATTCGAGAAGAGTCCATATTTTGAGGCGGATATGAGAAGACTCGACCCCGATGAAGATGAGATAGTCAATCTCGAGAGATAGCTAGAAAGTCTATATTTGAATGATGATGAAGAAGGCTTTCAAGACAACTTAGCCGTGAGACGATCGAATCCAGCGACTTACTCCAACGGATGTGAGATGGTGAGAGACCATCCTCCGAGAGCTTATCATTGGAGATGTTAGAGAAGGAGTAAGAACCAGATCGAACTCAACATGAAGCTATGTTCACTTGTTTCATCTCTCAGATTGAACCAAAAGATGTGTCTCAAGCATTGGATGACACACATTGGATTCTAGCTTTGTAGGAAGAGTTGAATCAGTTTGAAAGAAACAAGATTTGGGAATTAGTTCAAAGGCCTACCCACCAAAATGTTATTGATACTAAGTGGGTATTGAAACAAGATGAATGAAGAGGGATCTATAATAAGAAACAAAGCAAGATCGGTATCCAAAGGGTATTGCCAAGAGAAATGCATAGATTTTGATGAAACCTTTTTTTGTTGCAAGATTGGAGGCAATTAGGATGTTACTTGCTTATGGTGTACACAAAAACTTCACGATTTATCAAATGAATGTGAAGAGTGCATTTTGAATGGAATTTTGGAAGAAGAAGTCTATGTGGAGCAACCTCCAGGTTTTGAGCAGAAAACTATTGGAGATAAAGTCTACAAGCTCAAGAAAGCATTGTATGGATTGAAACAAGCACCAAGAGGCTAGTATGACACATTGTCCCGATTTCTCATTGACAATGGATTCACAAAGGCAACGTTGAAAGAAACTTTTCACGATTCAAGATGGGGATAGTATATTGCTTGTTTAAATTTATGTAGATGACATCATCTTTGGATCCACAAACAAAGATGTGTGTGACAAATTTCCAAATCTCATGCAAGGGAAATTTGAAATGAGTATGATGGGAGAGTGACTTTCTTCCTTGGTCTTCAAGTCAAGCAAATGAAGGATGGAACCTTTATAAGTTAAGCCAAATACACCAAAGATTTAATGAAGAAATTTGGTATGAAGAGAAGTCATCGTGAAGATTCCCATGAATACATCGGTCAAGATGGATATGGATGCAAATGGCAAAGTTATTGATCAAACCGGATATAGAGCCCTCATTAGATCTTTGCTCTATTTAACAAACAAGTAGGCGGACATCACCTTTGTTGTAGGTGTATGTACCGATTTCAATCGCACCAAAGAAAAGTCACATGACTGCAAAGCCCAAGAGAATTCTAAGGTATTTGAAGGGATGCCAAGAAGTTGGCTTATGGTATCCAAATGATGGACGATTCAAGCTAGTTGGCAACTCGGACTCGGACTATCTTTGGTTGTAGAGTGGACAGAAAAGTACATCAGTACTGTCAAATGCTTGAAATTGATTGGTTTTTTGGTTCACAAAAAACAAAATTTAATAGCTACATCCACAACAAGTAGAGTACATAGTTGCGGCAAATTTGTTGTGCCCAAGTTTTATGGATGAGGCAACGGTGAGAGACTATGATATAGAACAAAAGGAGATTCCAATTATGTGTGATAACACAAGTGCCATTGCAATTACTCAAACTCGATGTGCATTGAAGAACCAAGCACATTGATGTCGGATATCATTTTATAAGAGATCATGTTGAAGAGAATGACATCACTTTGGAATACATATCAAGCGATAAGCGAGTTGTTGATATATTCACTAAGTCATTATATGAATCAAGATTTGAAGAGCTTAAAAATGAACTTGGGTTGATTGAGTGAGTTAGAAGGCTCGAGAAGACTCAATCGTAGAATCATTGAAGAGAGAATTGGGAATCAAGCAAAGTTTAATTTTTCAACAAAGTGAAACGACCAAGACGGCTAGTCACCAGTCGAGTTATTGGACAATTGAGTGCTTATTATGTGAAGAGAGAAGCAGAGTCAAGTTACTTATGATAATAGTGTTAGTCTAAGTGGCTACGATAAACTGGAGGGGGTTGAATAGATAATGCCGATTTTTTATTTTCGCTCTCTTTTTCGAATGTAGAAATGATTGCGAAAATATAAGTGCGGAAAATAAACAACATGCATTGATTTATAGAAGTTCAACACGGCTAGGGCCTAATCTTCTACCACCCTGGTATATTCGAAGTGGATTTTGAAAAAGAAAAAGGATTTTATTAATAGATACCAACTATTACACTTTCACATTGAAGAGCACATCACTCTTCTTACAACACCACCTATGAAGATTACCACAATATTCTTACACCAATGAAGAGTACCACACTCTTCCACAATTAAAATCACCAAGTGTGCTCTTACCACAAGAACACTTAACAATGATGTCTTGTTTTGAATGATTGAAAAAATTCAAGATTACAACTCGATTGAAGTATACAACTTTGAAGTGTAAGTGTAATCAAGAATGAAGCCTAGTACTCAAGATGTGCAAGTGAAAGACTTAGGCTAAACACAACAAGAATATAAAAGTGAAGAACAAGAAGTTGGCTTGTATTTGTATAGCTTGTGTTGTTGTTTCTTGTTACTTCAATCCTTCATTTATTTATAGGAGAGGTCTTGGATTTAATTTTCAGATATAGGCTCCTCCTTGGAGATTGATATCTCGTAAAAATTACAAATATACTTGGTGGACAGTCGGGGGCTCAACCAACGGTCGACCAACCCATCCAAAATGAGAGACAGAGAGTTTTGCTGCAAGTTTATGTTTCTTGAGGCTTGAGTCGACCTCTAGTGATTTTTCTCCGTCTCTTTTCTGTTTGAGAAATTAAACTTTCAAGCATAGGTTGCCCTCTAAAGTGTTGTCCAATTTTTTTCAAAAATAAACTTAAACAAATACTCCAAAAAATTAGTAAAAATAGTTTAAATCAATTAAGAGTATTTGGACAACACGGACATTATTTTGGTGAAAAACTCGAGTTAAATAAAATCATCAAAATTACGATAAAAACATTTATCTAACAAACTCCCCTTTTTGATGATTACAAACCAAAACAATTTTAAGAGGTTGATTATGAAAACAAAACACGTTTTTCCAATTAAAAATAACTATCCACTTTGAACGACACTTTTCATGCATAAGAATAATAAGGATGGGAGTAAAGATTTTTCAAAACATTTTGTAAAAGCTCCCTTATCAACATGCACAACCAGAGTAAGTATAGAAGCAAACAACTAAAAGCTAAAAAGCGAGCTTTTACACTTTGAGCTTGAAAAACAAGAGCTTAGAAACTCCCCTGTCAAAAAGAAATCATTAGTCATATATAAAAGTCCATTATTCATCCATTGGACTAAGTTTCATCCTCATCTTTGGCTTTTTCATTCACGACTTATAGTTTTTTCGCGAGCTTTTTCTAGCTTATGAGCTTATTTCATGTTTCTTTAAGCTTATAAGCTTATTTCATGTTTCTACCCCTTTGGAATCATCAAATAGAATGTTAGCACGATAAAAATATCATAAATATATATCAAAGTGCGCTTTTCAATCGAATTATCGAGCTTTTGATCAAAAAGCTTAAAAGTCCAAATAATAAGGGAAAATTTTAGAAGATGATTTGTAAAAGCTCATTTGATTGATAAAACATGATCTCTATAAACATATAAGACATTTGAAATCAAGAGAATCATGTAAGGGATGAAATTTTCATTGAAATATTTTGTCGAACACTTGGCATGCGAAGAAAACGAAGATGTATATAACACTTGTAAATGTACTCATGTCCAAAACTTCATCACCAATCACGATTCGTAATCATATTCCATCAACAATCAATAATCCCAACACAATGATACAACAAATTCATCAAAATACCAAGTAAAAGCACTTTCTCAAGGGTTCAACTCAATTGAGATTGAAAGAGGAATTAAACTAACCAATTAATCGGAGAAGTCGAGTAATATAGATGATATACTCATAATAGAAGTCTAATAATGTAGAATTTACAAGAAAGAAATCATTTTGAGTGAATTGTGTGTGAAATTTGCAAAGGGGTGGGAAAGGGATGAAAAACGAGTGAAATGAACAAGTCGAGAACAGAATCGAATATAATCAAATTTAGGCCTTTGGTCGACCGAGTTGAGAGGTGGTCGACCGGTCGACCCTCTTTATCTAGTCCTTGGAGCCTTTTTTTCTTGTTATGTCCGAATTTGAGTTAAAAATCCGATTTTTCACCCCTAAGTTTTAAAAATGCACAAAATGCAATCATAGACCTTATTCGATATGCATTGTGCCTAAACGAGCTCGAATCGATGCAAAAGACTTGGTGGTTAAAGGTTTTATGAAAATATCCGCGAGTTGATCTTGAGGCGGAACGAAACACATCTCATTTTTTCGTTTGAAAACACAATCCCTTAGAAAATGATGACGAACCTCAATATGTTTTGTTCGGTTATGATGAACCGGATTTTGAGCAATATTTATAGCGGACGTGTTATCACAAAAAATAGGGACATTTTCAAAAGAACATTTGTAATCTGCTAAGGTTTGTTTCATCCAAAGGAGTTGTGTACAACAAAAGGTCGCGGAAATGTATTTAAACCCGGCCGTTGATAAGATACACAATTTTGTTTTTTTAAACTATGATACAATGCAATCGCTTAAAAATTGACATGATCCGGAGGTACTTTTGCAATCATCAATATTTCCGCATAGGCGAATCACTATATCCTTGAAGAGAAAAAATTCATTCTTTGGATAAAACAAGCCATATGAAATAGTGCCTTTCAAATATCAAAAATTCTTTTAATGAAACTCATATGAGATTATTTGGGATTACTTTGAAAACGAGCACATAGGCATACGACATGAAGAATATCGGGTCTACGTGCGGTTAAGTAAAGTAAACTACCAATCATACCTCGACATTTTGATTCATCAACTAACTTGCCTTTTTCATCCTTGTCGAGCTTGATGTTGGTTGCCATTGGAGTAGTGACGGTTCTTCCTTCTTCAATTCCAAATTTCTTTAGAAGTTCTTTTGTCTACTTTGATTGTGATATATAAATGCCTTCTTGCCATTGCTTTATTTGGAGTCCAAGAAAGAAATTGAGCTCCCCATCATGCTCATCTCAAATTCTCCTTGCATCAACTTGGAAATTTCTTACAAAGAGATTCATTAGTAGCACCAAATATAATATCATCGACATAAATTTGAAATAATAAGCAATCTTCCCTTTTTCAAAAACAAAAAGAGTAGTATCCACTTCTTGTAAATCCATTTTGCAAAAGAAAAGAGTTAAACCTATCATACCATGCTCGGGGTGCTTGTTTTAAACCATATAAGGCCTTTTTAAGTTTGTAAACATCATTTGGCCTTGAAAAATTTCAAAACCGTGTAGGTTTTTTTTACATAGACTACTTCTTGAATAAAACAATTTAGAAAAGGGGATTTAACATCCATTTGGTAAAGCTTGAAATTTTTGAAATAAGAGTAGGCAAGTAAAATATGAATAGCTTCTAAACGTGCTACGGGTGAAAAGTTTCATCATAGTCAATATCGTCTTCTTGACAATACCTCTTGAGCTACTAACTTTGCCTTGTTTTGAACGATGTTGCCTTGGTCATCGAGTTTGTTCGGAAAACCCATTTTGTACCAATAATAGTTTGTGATGGAGGACAAGGTACCAATTCCCAAGCATCATTCCTTTCGAATTGATTCAACTCCTCTTGTATTTCTAGAAACCAATCCTCATCTTCAATTGCTTCCTTTGCATTTTTGACTCTTTTGAGAAATAAGAGCTTTCTTGGTAAATTTCCTTCTAGTCATAACTTTGTCTAGAGGGTCCCCAATTATGAGAAATTTTGGATGATCTCCTTTGAATTTTAGAGCAGGGGAGATCCAAATTATCACCTTTTTCTTCTTGTGGAACATTTGAAGTTGAATGTTGATCATTTGATGTGGAAGGATCATTTTGAGCATCATTTGGAACAATTGGTTCAATATCGTCTTCTTCATCACTTTCATCATTTGGTATCATTTCAACACCCGAAGGCTTCATTGAATTTGACATGAATAGATTCTTCAACCACCATGCTCGTCTAATTGTAAACCTGATATGCTTTGCTCTTGGTTAAGTACCCATAAATATTCCTTAATCGGTCTTAGGATCAAGTTTGTCCAATTGATCCTTGGTATTCAAGATAAAACACTTACACCCAAATATTATGAAGTAACTAATATTTGGAGTTCTTCCTTCCCAAAGCTCATACGGTGTTTTATTCAACTTAGGATGAAGGTATACTCGATTAATAACATAACAAGCGGTACTTACGACGGCTTCGGCCCAAAAATATTTTGGAAGTGAAAATTCATTGAGCATTGACCAACTCATTTCTTGAAGTCCGATTCTTCCTTTCGGATTCTCCATTTTGTTGTGGTGTTCTTGGAGCCAAAAATTGTGAGCATATCCGTTGGTTTCACAAGACTCTAAATTCACCATCAAATTCACCGCCTCAATCACTTGAATAGACTTAATAGTATTTTCCTTTTTATTTTCAATAAGTCTACATAACTTAGCAAACTCATTAACGTCATCGCTTTTATTAGCAAGAAAAATAGCTCAAGTATATCTAAAATAATCATCGACTATAACAAAAGTGTAATATTTTCCACTTAGACTAGTCGTACCAATATCCCCCGTACAAATCAAGATGAAGTAATTGTAGAGGCTTGGTTGTGGAAATTTCATTTTGGGCTTAAAACTACTTTTAACTAATTTTTTCTTTTGACAAATGTCACATAAGCTAAGATTTTAAAAACTTAATTTGGGTAGTCCTTTTACATGGTTTTTGTAAATATTTTGCAAATTTTTGTATCCAAGATGTCCAAGTCGCCTATGTCATAAGCTAGTTAAATCATTATTGGTGACAAGACAAGAAACATGTTGACTAACCAAATCACTTGTGCTGATTTTGTAAAGATTGTCTTTTCTATTTGCTTCACAAATAATTTTATTATTTTTAGAATAATGCATTTTTCTCTATTGAAAATAACATTATAATTTGAATCACAAAGTTGGCTAACACTTATCAAATTGAACTTAAGTCGTTCAACTAATAAAACATTACTAAGAGAGAAAAAAGAGTTACCAATTTCTCCATTTTCAAGAATTCTTCCCTTGCCATTCCCGAATATAACCACTCCTTTTTCTTGGAGCTTGATGTTGGTAAAAAGTTCTCTCCTTCCGATCATGTGGCATGAACACCCGCTGTCCACGAGCCATTTTGAATCTTCCGAAAGGGTTATAGCCCCTAACACCTACAAATGAATCATTTCCTCTTTACTCACAATGAAGAACGAGATTTCATTTGTAGCCATGGATCTTTCCTCTTTACTCGCAATGAAGAACGACCTTGCCAAAGAGTTTGGCTTTGATACCACTTGTTAGTCCAAATGGCTAAGATAATCTAGAGGGGGTGAATAGATTATGCCGATTTTCGCCCACTTTTTCGAATGTAGAAATGATAGCAAAAATATAAGTGCAGGAAAATAAATAACACGCGTTGATTTATAGAAATTCATCCCACCTAGGGCCTAATATTCTACCACCCTGTTATATAAAGTGGATTTGAATAAGAAAAAGAATTTTATTAATAGATACCAAACTATTACACCTTCACTTTGAAGAGCACCTCACTCTTCTTACAAGACCACCTATGAAGATTACCACAATCTTCTTACACCAATGAAGATTACCACACTCTTCAACAACTAAAATCACCAAGTGTGCTCTCACCGCAAGAACACTTAACAAGGATGTCTTGTTTCGGATGATTGAAAAAATTCAAGATTATAACTCGATTGAAGTATACAACTTGAAGTATAAGTGTAATTAAGAATGAAGCCTAGTACTCAAGATGTGCAAGTGAAAGACTTAGGCTAAACACAACAAAAATATGAAAGTGAAAAACAAGAAGTTGGCTTGTATTTATATAGCTTGTATTGTTGTGTCTTGTTGCTTCAATCCTTCATCTATTTATAGGAGAGGTGTTGGATTTGATTTTGGACATAGGCTCCTCCTTGGAGATTGAAATCTGTAAAAATTGGAAAATCAAATGGAGATTATAGCTGTTAGAAATCAATCCCTTAAAATCATGAAAAGATGTCGATGCGCATAACGGATAGTTTATCGATAAAACTATAGGTCGTAGGTTGACCTCTAATACAAAAATTCGAATAAAACTTCAAAAATACTTGGTGGACAGTCAGGAGGGGCTCGACCGATCGACTATGGGTTCGACCAGGTTGGCCCCTAGTTGGACCGGTCCAACCCGGGAGAGTCATCTTCGATTCTAATCTCTCCTAGCCCGACATTATGGAGATGGTAAGGGTGATCGATGCTACTACCTCACCAAAGTGCACTCACGAGGGACAAGATCTGGGATGACTTGCGATGAAGCTAAGGATGGAGAAGAAGAGGGCACCATAGCCAATCCTAACCCTAAAGAAGGTGTTGAGACACCCGCCCTCTTGGTGATCATTCACATGGAAAAAAAAAAGCCGAGTCTTAGGTTTCTTGTGACTCCATTGCTCGAGACTCGGTGGTGCGCAAGCCGAGGAGAAATTGAAACCACCACAACCGGTCGGAGGAGTGCGTGGGAGACAACACTTAAAAAGAGTTTGGAGGTAAAGGTGAGAACATCAACGCACATCAGTGGGGTTAATGATGCTCAAAGCGGTTTCAACTGTCTCTCGATGAAATCCCAGTGCATTGCAGGCTTATGAAGTCTGGCTTGATGCAGCCAAGGCAAAGGATGGAATGGAAGCCACGGGAGTTGTGACTTTTGGCTCTAAAAGTGCAATCGAGAGGTTGAGAACTCAAAGGATGCCACCGAAGACCCTAAAGCATCTCGGTCTACTAAAGGGATTGTTGAAGACCCCATTGCGGTTAAGGCGCAAAGGGATCGTAGAAGGCCCATAGCGGTTGAGACTACTAGGGTAAAGAAGGCCTAGTGGAGGTTGAGACTTCCATGCGTAAGAAAGGCGAAGAAGAAGTTCCCCCTCAAGAAGAATCTGCCGAGAACGAAGAAATAGTGCATTACATGACTCGTAGGAACACGTCTCGGTGGAATTCTGGGGACACGGATGATGAACCTGAGTCCGTCCCCTAAACACAAAATCGAAGAGGACCCGCTATTGAGGAGGTATTGGCACACCGAAGAAAGGCAAGTGACAAAGCGGCCTTTACAAAATTCACATTGATTGATGGCCCACCACCTATGGTGTCATCACCCATGCCATGATCTTGATAAACCGGTAGGAGGAGCGGACTGCGATATGAAAGAACCAAGCGATGCCAATGACGCTATTAAGACGGTCGAAGGTTAGTTTGCTCGTGAGCTAACACAAGCTGCGAGAAGATGCCAAGGCACACAGAAGTGAAAAACACTTAAAGGGAAAGGGTAAAGCTCTGAAATACAAGGGGAGAAATTCCCATTTTCCATGAAGATCTTTTGCGAGAATACTTCCCGTTTGTGGCGAAGTACCCTTGGAGGTAGAGTCAGTGCTGAAAGTGCAAGATACAATGTCCAAATCCCTCTTCAAGAGATTGGAACTCGGATGATCATACGGTTGTACCATTCGATTTTGATTTTGATGTTGTATGGTCAAAGGAGCGATCGTGATGCGGCCGACTTTAGAATAGCTTTCAAAGCCATATGTCTTTGAGATCGAAAACATGGAAAGAGGATTTAAAAGACTTAACTAGCGATTAGACAACGAGTGATGCAACGATCACAAGAGATATCCGATGGATTGTCTTGAGGATCGAGAGAATGGGCAACCTGAGACAAAATCACTCGGGCGTGAGCAAGTTACGTGTTTCAAGTCTCTATTTACCAAGATGGTAACTTGGAGCGCAGAGAACGCCAAATTTGAGAGATGGAGGGATCATATCTTTAGGATGGACGATCGCATAAAACCGATATGGAGTCATTGAAAGCACAATATAAGGAAAACCTTCTAAAACCGAAGCCACCATGAGAACGAGAAATAATGGTCTTTGAGATAGGAATGAAGTGAGTGCGATTGAGACGAAGGCTCTGCGATCGAGTTTAGAACAAACACACTCCACAAGTCATGAGAAGATGGACATGACTAACAAGAAACTAGATCTTATCCTGGGTGTATCCTCTCGATCGACTCTCCCTCCCGGTGATGATGCCAAAAAAAGGAGAAGATGGTAGCAAGGGGAAGATAGTAGTAAGGGGAATGAAGTGAGATGAAGAAACCTCCTTGAAGATTATGCTTGCCCAAACCCCAACTTGGCTCGATCAGCTGCCTCTCTCTTAAGTCAACGCCACAAGATCTATCAATAAAAGAGAAAGCTGCATTGGCTTTCAAGAAATCTCGAGAAGCCATTGAAGCCGATTTTGAAAAAAGGAAGTGAAAAAAGCGACATGACGAGGATCGAAAGCTTAAAAGCTAAGTTCAACGGCCCCCATTTGGGACGATTGAAGGACTCCTGTGATGAAGCCCCCTCGGGAGTTGGTTGTCCTTGATGCGGGATCGAGCCAATATCCTTAGAGGAATTTCAAACTCTAGCATCGGAAGGATTTTTCGAGAGGAATGACTCTACCACGGGCGTGGGACTTTCTTTGGAAAAAAAGGTTTAAAGCTATTTCAAAAGGGAGAAGCGATCTTTGAGTAGTCGTAGACTTCTAGGGCACAACCCGTGCGAAGACACTCCCAAAGGACGAGCAAAGTCAGAAGGGAATGGGTAGGCTTGGTGATGGTGGAAGAGGCAAAGATACTCCACCACGACCAAGGCTTCAAGATGTTCGCTATGTAGATCCCTATAAGAAAGGGCTGATCTCTTTGGCTGGGTTGGATGAACTATCTAATAGAGAAGTGATCGGGAAGAATGAGGAAGCTAGAAGAAGGCAAAAGGAAGAAAATGCTAGGCTTTATCGCGAATGGAAAGAAAGAAGGCAGAGGGAAGACCTTGCTACAAAAAGAGCCTACAAAAAGAAGAAGAGAGAAGAAGAGGAAGATAGAAAGAGGAGAAAAGAGTTGAAGAAGGTCGAAGAAGAGCGAGAGGAGAATCTTTGAGCGAAGAATGTTAGAAAATTTATTTGTTAGATATTGATGATACCATGTAAAACTTAGACTATGAAGTTGGAACACCATTTTCCTTGTAATTATGTGTTGTAATAGATAGGATTGAAGGAGCGAGTGAAGTCGGTCAAGTCAAGAATGCAAGAAGTCAAGCTGCAGACTAGAGAGAAGACTCTGTTGTGTGTCACGGTGAGTATGGCCATGAAGGAAGACAAGGACTCGACTGAAGGAGAGTTAAGCGAGGAACAAGCGTGTGAAATGTCAGTCAAGTCAAATGAAAGAAGCCAAGTCTATTAGTTGAAGTGACAGTTGAGTCAATCTTATGATTGGAGGAGACTCATGTCACAAGGGTAAAAGGCAACAGATCAAGTTGAGATAAGCGACATTGATCCATTGGAAGAAAGTCAAGAATATTACTCGATATAGTAATATGTCCAAACTGCAGGTCTTAGAGTGTTTGGCCCGAGAAACATGCAAAAGGAATAAGCCAATGGAAACATTGCAACTTGCGTCGAGAACTGTAAAGCTGCTGCGAAGCCATTTAATACAAGAAAGGGTCAACAATTCACAAGTGCTACGGACAAGAAAAGACAAACGAGCGAACAAGAAGTGTCATTTGAAATTAGCCTCTCTTCAACGGAAAATTTCAAATATGCACTATAAAAGGCTAAGGAAGCAATTGAGAAAAGGTTACCTTGCATACATGAGAAATCAATCTACAAGCACTATTCAAGCAAACTTAACCTACAATATTCTCAAATCTTATCAAGATATTCCTCAAGCCTAAAACTTAAAGAAACTCGATCCAACACACGTTGTGAAGGAAAGACAATTTCAAACAGTTGAAGAAGAAACATTTGAAAAACAAAAGGGTCTACTCTCCAAGTTGAAGGAGTTGTAGAAAGGTTCAAGGTCGAACCCAGAGATTCAAGTTTGTTTGAGGTTGTGTGAACAAATCCAAGAACTTGAAAGTGAGTGAAGTAGCATGGCGGTTTGCCTCGTGAAGAAGTCGAGTCGTAGGAGAAGCCATTTGTGTGATCAAGGTTGTCTCTAGATTCTTTGCTTTGTAACTTGATCTATTACTTAGTGGATTCCTCCAAGAGTTGGAGAAGAGTGGATTACGGGAATTACCCCATCCTCGAACCACTATAAAAATTACTTGTGTCATTTTACTTTCAAAGACTTACATTCCTACACATATTTCTATATCGATGTTAGTTAAATATGCTATCCAAGCGATAAATAACAAGTGCTAAAACAAGTGTTAAAAACAAGCTTTAATCAATCAAAGAGGGTGTTAAGTCTTCATTGTTAAAAACAAATCAACTAAAGTTAAGTGTTAGCTTAAGTAGCCGAAGAGTTATACTATCAACACTCTATCAGTCTGTTGAGTGGGTAACTTAGCTGAATATAGCCAACCTAGTTGTCCCCAAGGACACATCCGATTTGAGTCAACTCTGTTTAAAATCTTAAAAAGACTAAAAGTTAAAATTTGGTAAGGTTTATTCAACCCCCTTTCTAAACCTTACACCATACCCCTTGGGACCTACAAGTGGTATCGGGCGGTTGGTTCATTGAGCCTTCTCGTGATTAGTTCTTGAACTAGATCTCAATCTTGAACAATGGTTTTAACAATTGTGTTTTTCAAAGCCTTTCATTTTTAAAGCAAAGTTACTATCATGGAAGCAAATCCAACTCGTATTCCAATGTTCTTTGTGGAAGAGTTTGATGTGGAAGATTCATATGCGAGCTCATCTATTCCGCTTTACATGATGAAATGTGGCTTGTGATAGAGGATTGGCCATTGGAAATACTTAAAGTCAATATGGTTGTAAGAAAAGAAGCATTTTGCGGTGAAGGAAGGAAGGAAAACTGCTTTGAAGCTAGACTAGCCATGGTTGAAAAACCACACCTTTGAATGGACAAATGAAGATCGAAAGAGATATAACCTGGACAATGTATCCAAGCATATACTCTACAAGACATTGGACAAGGCAATGTTCAACAAAGTCAAGTCGTGCAAATCCCAAAGAAATCTAGGATAAGCTAACCCGATTTGTGAAGGATCGGAATAGATTAGGGAGAATAAATTAAATGTTCTTTGTTCAAATATTTGAAAATTTCAAAAGGATTGCGGTGAGAGTCCGGATCGGTTGGATGCGATTCACGGAGATAACAAATGAGCTTTCAGCTCTTAGGAAAGAATACACTTAGAAGGAGATGTGCATGAAAATTTTAAGAGCCCTCCCCTGCTGAATGGGAAATGAAGGTCATGGCCCTAAGATATTCAATGGACCTCTCAAGAACATATGATCATGAGCTATTCTCGGACCTCAAAGCTTATGAGTTTGAGCTAAGAAGGAAAGAGCAGAAAACAATTTGTACCAAAGACAGTTTGCACTATTGGTCGGTGAAGGGAAAAAAAGTGAGCAAAGGAGACCATTCACCAGGAGGAGATTGCCCTTATGGTAAAAATACTCAACAAGTTCTTTAACAAGAACTATGAGAGAAACAAAGGTGAAACCTCGAGAAGACATTCAAGACCTTCAAAAGCAAGGAGGACAGGCCACCCAAGAGAGTTGAACATCAAAGAGCTAATTATCGAGAGCGATAATCAAAGGACCAAGCAGAGCCGATCAAAGAGCCGAAAAACTGTGTTGGAATTGCGAACAACCAGGACACTTTCTTTGTTGACTGTTCTATCCACGATCAACAAATATAGAAATGAGGAAGAAAGAAGAGTCTTGGAGAGAGAAGACAAGAAAAGAAGAAAGCCATGTTAGGCCGAGAGGCTGAGCCAGCCAACCAAGTGAAAAAAGCAAAGCAGATTTCAGGCTGAGAGTGAAGCCGACTACTCAAGAAATACGAGAGGAAGAGGCTTTGATCCGCCTCATGGCCAAAGAACAAGATCAAGAAGATGAGATACACTCTAACTCATCTCATTCTCATTCGGGTGATAGTGAGTGTGATACACACACTTCATCACCCATAGATCTTTATGATTCATTAGGCAAAATGATGAAAGATTTAGAGCACATTAAAACCTCTCACACACTCTTTAATGAGGAAAACAGATGACTAGCAAAACTCGCGGTGACAAAAGAGTTGAGTACTACGAGTCACATAGTGATGAGAACACTAAGTGAAAATTTGAAAATGCCAAGATTATAGCGAGAGTTAGGCTGCTCTGAGAAAAAAGAGGAAAAAATATCTCAAAAATGTGATTGCCTCATTTACAAAAGCATCCAAATCAGTGATGAACTTATTATGAGTCAAAAAGAATGTGGAGACAAGACAGTCATAAGATTTAATTCCTTTGTGCATAGCCAAACACCAAGAGTGATTGTGGAAAAGGGATCTTCAAGCAATGAAGGATTCCAAAAACCCAAAACACCAAATGATGCACTCCACAAGTCACACAAAGCGCAAGCACAATCATACTTGCATTGGTTACAAAGGAAAGGGAAAGAAGCCAGAGAGTATCTTTGAAAGGGACGGTGAGAAGAAATTGAGACAGTCCATCGCGGACTCTAACGAAAAATACTCTGTAAGAGCCAAACAGAGCTACCAAAAGCCCCATAAATTTCATCAAAGAAAATATATATGATGGGAATGGTAGAAAATATCTAAACCAAGTGATTGGAATAATGTGAAATATCAAAGAAAGACCTATGGGATACAAGCCAAAATGGCAAAGACCTCAACCTCAACAAAGGTCATTCCCAAGGCAAAAGAGCCATTATCGCACACACTTATGCACCCAAGCACTACACTTAGAAATTTCATAACTATCCCAAGAAACCAATTCTTTGAAACACACACAGGCATACGGAGACAAAAGAGACAACTTTATGATCCTAAAATTTCCAAGCAATTTGCTAATGTGCATTATGATTATGATCTTGATAGATGGCAACCTCTTAGTCAGTTCATCCGGCTATAGGTTGGTTGGTACATCTTATAGCACTAACCCCCAGGACCCAGGTAAGTATGGGTACCTAAAAACCGATTTCTTTGATTGTAGGTTCAAGGAATAGCAGAGTGACAAGGAACCTGGTACATGGATAGTGGTTGTTCGGACACATGTGAAAAACAAGAAAATCTGTCAAAATTTAAGGAGATCGAAGGTGCTAAAGTCATATTTGGAGATAATGAAGCTCAGGGGAAATCAAAGGCACAGGATCCATTAAGAAAAATGGATGGAGATCATAGATTTTGCTTATATTAAAGGTCTCAACTTCAATCTGTTAAGCATCACCAACTCTATGACAAAGGCTACAATGTAGGATTCAACAAGGGGATATGCCACATCAAAGATGTTGAATCTAATGAAATAGTGCTACAAGGAACAAGGCAATAGAATATGTATGTGGTATATTGGTCTCTTGCTACACCAAGCACATGTCTCGCTAGCAAGGAGCACAACCGAATCAAGTTGGATGTGGCATAAAAAGCGAGTCATCTAAATTTCAAGACAATCAACAAGCTTGCAAGGAGTCATCCTGTGGAAGGATTGCGGATTTCGAGTGTACAAGAAAGAAAGCATATGTGATGCATGCTGATTGGAAAGCAAATCAAATCATCATTCAAGGACAAGCCAAGTCCTTCTTCAACCAGGATATTGCATCCATTTGCATATGGATCTGTTTGGCCCTTGATTGAACGGCCAAAGATAAGTGGAAAGAAATACACCTTAGTGGTGGTGGATGACTATTCAAGATATACATGGATAATTTTCATGTGTAAAAAGAAGAAACACTGCGAGAAGTTACCTCAATCGATGAGAAGAGTTTAAAAGCGAGAAGAGTCAAACTATTATAAAAGATAAGATCGACAAGGAACCGAGTTTGTCAATAGGATAATAACTCGAGTATTGTGTTGAAAATGGTATTGCTCATGAGTAATCACCGCAAGGACTCCACGTGAGAATGGAGTAGCGAGAAAGAAGGAATAGAACTCTCAAGGAAGCTGCAAGGACAATGTTAGTGAAAATTTGGATTGCCTAAGAGATTTTGGTGAAGCCATAAATACAACATGTTATACTCGGAATAAATGCATGATTAGCATGCAATTGACCAAAACTCGCTATGAGATTTGGATAGGGAGAAAACCAAATGTTGGATATTTCAAGATAATTGGATGCAAGTGCTTCATCCACAACAATGGCAAGGATAATTTGAAGGCTTTTGATGCTAAAGTTGATGAAGGTATCTTTTTGGGATACTCGGTGAGAGTAAAGCATATAGAGTGTTGAACAAGAGGAATATGGTCACGAAGAGTCTATATATGTGGTTTTGATGAAACTAATGTGAATGGAGAAGACATTGATGAGTTAGGCGATAAGAAGAATCGGCTAACTATGCGAAAGAGTCCTTATCTCAAGCGGATGTGAGAGCACTCAACACTAATGATGATGAGGTAGTGAATCTCAAAGATAACTGGAAGGTCTATAGCTAAATGAATATGAAGAAGCTTTTCAAGACAACTTAGTGCAAGGCGGCTGAATCAAAGCATACTTACTCCAATCGATGTGAGATGGTTGAAAGACCATCCACCGAGTTAATTATTGGAGATGTTAGAAATGGCATAAGAACCATATCCGAGCATAGCATGAAGTAATGTTCACTTGTTTTATTTCCCAAATAGAGCCTAATGATGTGTCTCAAGCATTGGAAGACACACATTAGATTCGAGCCATACAAGAAGAGTGAATCGGTTTGAAAAAAAACAAAGTATGGGAATTAGCTCAAAGGCCAACCCATCAAAATGTTATTGGTACTAAGTGGGTATTCACGAACAAGATGAATAAGGAAGGATCTGTTGTAAGAAACAAAGTAAGATTGGTAGCCAAAGGGTATTGCCAAGAAGAAGATATAGATTTTGGTAAAACATTTGCTCATGTTGCAGATTGGAAGCAATAAGGATGTTTCTTGCTTATCTTTGCACATAAGCACTTCATTTGTATTCCAAATGGATGTGAAAAGTGCATTTCTAAATGGACTGCTAGAAGAAGAAGTGTATGTGGAACAACCTCCAGCTTTTGAGCAAAAAACAATTGGAGATAAAGTCTACAAGCTCAAGAAAGCATTGTATGGATTGAAACAAGCACCACGAGCATGGTTAGACACGTTGTCTCGGTTTCTAATTGACAATGGACTCACCAAAGGCAAGGTTGATAGAACACTCTTCAGGATTCAAGATAGAGAGAGTATCTGCTTGTTCAAATTTAGTGACATGTTCTCAAACCTCATGCAAGGCAAATTTGAGATTAGCATGATGGGAGAGTGACTTTCTTTTTAGGACTTCAAGTCAAGCAATTGAAGGATGGAACCTTCATAAGTCAAACCAAGTATACCAGAGATTTAATGAAGAAATTTGGTATGGAAGAGAAGTCATCGTGAAGATTCCTATGAACACATCGTCAAGATGGACATGGATGCGATGGCAAAGTGTTGATCAAACCAGATATAGAGCCCTCATTGGATCATTGCTCTATCTAACAAAGAAGCGAGCCGGACATCACCTTTGCAGTAGGTGTATGTGCTAGATTTCAATCGCACCAAAAGAGAGTCAATTGACTGCAGCTAAGAGAATCTAAGATATTTATAGGGTTGTCAAGAAGTCCGCATATGGTATCCAAAGGAAGGAGGATTCAAGCTGGTAGGATATTGAGACTCGGACTATGTTGGATGTAGAGTTTATAGGAAGAGTACTTACTGGTACATGTCAAATGCTTAGAAATAGATTAGTTTCTTGGTTGAAGAAGAAACAAAATTCAATAGCTACATCCACAAGTTAAAACAGAGTACATAGTTGTGGGCGGGTTGTTGTGCCCAAGTCTTATGGATGAGACAAAGTGAGAGACTATGATATTGAAGAAAGAGAGATTCCAATCATGTGTGATAACACTAGTGCTATTGCAATCACTAAGAATCTAGTGTTGCATTCAAGAACAAAGCACATTGATGTCGATATCATTTTATTAGATTTCATGTTGAAAAGAAAGATATCACTTTGGAATACATCTCAACCGATAAGCGATTAGAATGACATATTCACAAAGCCATTATGTGAATCAAGATTTGAAGAGCCCAAGAATGAGTTAGGGTTAATTGAGTGAGTTAGCATACTCGGAAGACTCATTCAACAGAGATAAAAGAATATAGAATGAAAAATAGGCAAGCTTCACATTTGACCAAGTGAAATAGCCTAGTCGGGAAGTCGGTATTTGATCAAGTTAGCGTGACTAAATGATATTATGTGAAGAGATAAGCAAATTTAAGTCACTTTGGATGACAGTTGAATCATTTATGAACTAAGTGACAAAAACGCGATCGTTGTATTCAAGCGAGAATGTTTTAAGGATGATGTAAGTGTAATTATATGGTTGTCGATACAAAAGCTGCACAATAAACCATATGATTGGATATAAATGTTCTTTGCATTTAATGTGGGAAAATTAATGCGGTTTTGAAGAGTCAATCCTAACCGTTGATTTTGATCAAATTTTTCAAATTCCAAAACCGTCCTTTCGAGTCCCTTATATACCAAAATTCATTTTCTCTCCTCACACAAACATACTTGTCTTGAAGAAAGAAAGAATCTTCTCGCAACCTGTTCGAAACCTACTCTCTTAAATCAAGTTTTTCGCTTATTTCACTTTGTCCGATCATTCTAAAAATGGTGCTACTCATGATTTCTTAAAGCTTTCGAGAAAATCCACACTGGTGCTTCAGTGGATTTCAAGGGCATGATCAGGCGGCGATGAGTCCTTGGTGAAGAAGATCGCAAATAAGCTCAAAAAGTCCGGTCGAAGGACTTTCTGCGATGGAGTTCACGCACATGTATCCGGGAGGAGGTCGCCATATTTTACGTGAACACCGAGGTGCATGACGATGAGATTTGCTCATCCGTCCATGGCAAGGTCATCAAAATCACCGCAAATGACCTTGTTGAGCACTATTTTCTACCCTCTCGAAGGTTTGAAGGACATCACCGAGAAGGATGTCAACTGGGCCGCAGACTTGGAAGGAAGTTGCGGACGGAGTATGCTACAAAAGCTTTGTATATAGGTAAGAAGGATTTTCTTAAAGAAGATTACTGAAGTTAATGGACATCGTGTCCAAATGTGTGGATATGAAGTTTGGGATCTTCAACCGGCTATCACGGACAAAAGCGATTGTGATGGTTGTGATCATGCATGACAAGAAAGTGAACTAAATTTGAGTTTGTCTTCACCGAGTATACGAGAATGTGATTAACAAGTCCTACATGGAGGATGGGACTTTTGGATGTTTCTAGGGTATGTCCTTGTCATTGGCCATTTGATGGAGATCAAGGAATTGCATTGCGTCATGGGAAGCCCTTCCATACGAATAAAGAGGATGTTCAAGGCGAACCCCTGCGCACGTAAGAAATCCCATGCGAGGAAGGGCGATAAGTGAGGGGAATCGGTGACCTAGAATAAGAGATAGTGCGTCCGTCGCTCCAGCTCTCTCCCAAAGCCAATCTCTAAGAAGAGAGATGCGGCGGCTAAACCCGCTTCTTCCCAGCCCAAACCCAAGCACCTACCCCAAGCCGATGCCCCCCCCACAAGCGAGACTAAAGAAGAACCCCTACCTTCCTCTCCGGTCATGAAGAAGAAGTGCATTGCCAAGTCTCGGAAAGGCGGCTGATCGAAAAAAAGATTATATTGAAACACAGGCCTTCACCCTTGAAGAGCATCAAAGCGTTGAACAGAGATTCCTTTGGTTCCCACAAAGAGAAGATGGTTGTTCAAGAAGTATGAAGTGGAGAAGATAGCCAAGTCTAGTACTCATTCGTAGGAGAAGCCCATTGAGACTGTTGATGCTCAAGAGGAGCGATCTCAAGAGAAGGTTGATGAGTCCGATAAGACTGATGATCTTTGATAAGTAGGGTATTGAAGACCGATTCTGCGGAGACAGAAGGAACCGAGATAGCCAAGACATAGGAAGAAAAGGTTGTCTCACCCCCTCGGATCGATGCAAATCGAATCCGAGAAGGAGTAAGCTCCGTTAGGGACTATACTAGTGGCGGAGAGGATGAAGATGTCGATCTTATTATGTACTCTCCAGTTTATCCGGATATTCGGCGGCTAAGAAATTGGAGGAGTTGGAAGCTTGATTACTCCGGACATTAGTTCACTCGTCAGGAGTTTATTGAAGAAAAGAGGAGCTTCTCGCCTTCCTCGGAGATGTCTCTATCCAATTTGCTCGAATGAAGAATCTTGTATGGATGCCCTCCCCCGCTATCAAGGAGGATTAAAAGGAGAAGGCCCAGGAGAAAGCTAAAGCCTTGGAGAAATCCAAGATGTGTATGCAGACTGGAACCCATGAACATCTCATGGAGTCTACTAACAAGAAGCCGATCTTGAGGAGATGGACCCACTTTGCAATGATCGAAAAAAGGCCGAGTTACAACGGCCGTTAGAGAATCTCGAGCCATGCATGAGCAAAACCTTCAAGAGGGTCCAAGAGAGTCTTCCGAATCTCTCCTCGATCCGACCCATTGGGAGTGGCGCGGGAGATTTCAACTGTCATTGCAGCGACCACATCCCCCATTCATTCTCAAGATGGCTCTTAAGGGAATGGCGATGAAGCCGGGAACGCGGGCACCAAGCCAAGCCCACCCCGTAAAAGGTATTATGACACCGCCCCAACGGCCGGTGATTACTCAACAAGAAACACAGTTGTGTCTAGGAGCCGAGTAACCCCACCATCGTTCACTCGGTGGTGCGCCAACTAAGGGGGAAGCTCTCTCTACCACAAAGCAGGTCGGAGGATGTTGTGGGAGACAACTCAATGAAGTTTGGAGGTGAAAGCGAGAACACAATTGAGAAGCGAGTGAAATTAATGACGCTCGAGACAGTTGAGACTGTCTCAACCGAGATTTCCTCCGATATACATGTCGATGAAGTCTGTTGATACGACTAAAGCAAAGGATGGAGAGGCCACGGGAGTTGACACTATTGGCCATGAAAGTGCAATCCTAGGAGTTGCGACTCGAAGGATGCCACCGTAGAAGACCTCAAGACGGTTGAGTGCGTCGAAGGGATTGTAGAAGGCCCCACAGTGGTTGAGGCGCTAGGGGTAAGGAAGGCCTAAAGAGGATAAGACTTATTTAGGTGAGGAACCGAGAAAAGGAGAGCATTCCTCAAGGAAGGAGCGATGCGAGAAGAGGAGATCGCACCCTTCATGATTCTCAAGAACACATTGATACATCTTTTCTGGGATCCTAGGATGAAGTCGAGTCCACTCAAAATGAAGATTCTATGATGGATGAGGTGAGGATGTTCTTAACTCACGGAGTAATGTCGGTGATAAGACGGCTCAATGAGATTCAATTTTGATGATGAGCCATTGCCTTAGGCCACATCACACTCGAGGGCGTTGTTAATACGATTGAGGACCCATTACCTTAATAGGAAAAACCTACTAAGATCGAAGACGTTAAAATAGTGAGGCTCGGTCGGTGAGCAGATCCATTCAATCGCTCAAGCTAAAAACACACGATCGGCTATGCGGCTACCAGTGCGGCAGATAGCGACTCAACTCCAACTCCGTCGTAGGCTCCCACAAAGTGCGTTATCGCCAATGATGTTGGCTCGGCCGAGGCACATAGAGCTGTGAATTTGCAACAAAAACAAGGAATGGCCCCCAGCGTGGACCCTCGGGATTCTTTTTGTTAGAGACGATGTCTTCGAGGGCATATTCCTATTCAATCCGAATCGCCGACATGGAAGCCGAATCGCCCGAATATAAGAGAAATATACCATGCGGGAAGAGCCCATCATTCCTACCGATACGATTGTGCCAATGGGTTTTGATTTCGATGCGGTGTGGCTAGGAAAGCCGAGTCGGCTTCCACAGTGAGTTCCGTAATGCCTTCAAGAAAATCGTGATGAGATTGAGAAGATGGAACGCCACCATGCATCTTTGGATCTTTGTTTGGACAATCGGGATGCAACCTCGGTGCAGATTTGAGAGGAGTTGTCCTACGATCGGGAATGGGCTGCTGACAAATGATCGCCATGCGCTCAGAAAGCAGTCCGTTATGTCAAGGCTTTATTTGCAAAGATGTTGGTATGGAGTGCGGATACATCAAAGTTTCAGCAGAGAATGAAGGAGTACATGGTAAGAATGGAAACCTCGCATAAGTCGGATATGAAGTTGGTGGTAGCCGAGTCGACGGCTACTCGATCGAGTTCCGAATGACCCATTACATCGCAGATATCAAGCAAAATTCTACTATCACCGATAATTTGGATTTCTTACGAGCGGATTGTTCCCGTGCCTAACCCTTCCATTTGGTGATAATGCCAAAAGGGGAAAGATGAGGCATTAAAGGGATCAAGGAAGTTGAAAAATCTTCATTTGAAATCGATGTTTGCTAAAACCCCACAAAGAAGCGATGTCACGCTTTGATTCTCAACAAGTTCCGAAAGAGTTGACCATTGAGCGAGAAAGTTGAGATGACAATGGAAGATGCAAGAATAGCCATTGAAGCCAAATTCGAGAGAAGGTAGGCGAGAAGCAATCTACATGCATCCAAGATATCGAAACAAGATGATGGTCCTCCAGTAGGAAAGGATCACCCACCATAAAGCCCCCAAAAGAATATGCACGATACTAGATCCGAGCCCGGATCTCTAGAGGAATTCTAGACTCTAGAAGCGAGAAGGTTATTTTAGAGATATGAATCTACCTCAAGCATGGGATCTATCTTGGGAGAAGGAATTGAGCTATGCAAGATGGCGATAAGCGACCAAGTTCAAGAAATCACTCGTTTGGAAAGTCAAAAGCTTCAAGACAATATACTCCCGGAGGAAGGAAGCCGAGTCAACAAGGGGGTAGACATGGTGGCAAAGTGGGAGAAGTAGTCAACCATGACCAAAACAGGAAGATGTTAAACGTGGATCCACAAAAGAAGGGACTCATATCTCTTTTGGGTTGGATATGATCGTCTTGCTAACATGGAAGTTGCACGCAAGATTGTTGAAGCAAAGAAGAGGCATGAGGAAGAGAATGAAAGGATGAATCGCGAATGGGAGGACAGCGGTGAAGGGATGACCCCTCTTGCTAAGCGAGCCTATGAAAAGAAGAAGAATGAGGAAGAAGAAAGAAAGAGGAGAAGAGTCAAGAGGACAGGGAGGAGAGGCGATGAAGAAGAGAGAAGAAGGAAGCATCAATGGCATTGAAGACAGTTGCGACCCTTCATGTATTTTACTTTGTTGTAAATACATAGGTGTAAGTTTTTCCCTGTAATAGCTCGAGAGTTTCCTTATAATGTTCATTCTCCTTGTAACTTAGCTTAGATATACGATGTAAAGTTTTACTTGTATAAAACTCGTTATTTGTTGTAAAATGACTTTGTAAAGGACAAGAATGCTATGATTAAGAAAATTGATTATTCAAAAGCAAACATTTTTTATTCTTGCACCTTTGCTTGTGTTTGTTGTTTACTTATTTTGTGTGTTTTAAGTTTTGGCATCATCAAAAAGGGGGAAATTATTAGGAAATTTATTTGTTAGATTTTGATGATACCATGTAAAACTTAGACTAGGAAGTTGGCACTCCATTTTCCTTGTAATTATGTATTGTAATAGATAGGACTAAAAGAGATGAGTGAAGTCACCAAGTCAAGATTGCAAGAAGTCAAGCTGACTAGAGAGAAGATTTTGTTGTGTGTCGGTGAGTATGGCCATGAAGGAAGACAAGGACTCGATCGAAGGAGAGTCACCGAGGAAACGACTATGTGAAGTGTCAATCAAATCAAATGAAAGAAGCCAAGTCTATCTCAATCTTATGATTGGAAAAGACTCAAGTCACAAGGGTAAAGGCAAATCAAGTTGAGACAAATCGACATTGATCCATTGGAAGGAAGTCAAGAATATTACTCGATATAGTAATATGTCCAAACTGTCAGTCTTAAAGTGTTTGGCCCGAGAAACATGCAAAAGAAATAAACCAATGGGAAACACTGCGGCTTGTGTCATAACTGTAAAGATGCGAAGCCATTTAATACGAGAAAGGGTCAACATCACAAGTGTTGCGGACCAAGAAAAGACAAGCCAACAAACAAGAAATGTCATTTGAAATTAGCATATCTCTTCAACGGGCAAATTTCAAATGTGCACTATAAAAAGGCCGAGGAAGCAATTGAGAAAAGGTTACCTTGCATACCCGAGAAATCGATCTTCAAGCACTATTCAAGCAAACTTAACCCGCAATATTCTCAAAGTTTATCAAGATATTTCTCAAGCCTAAAACTCGAAGAAACTCGATCCAACACACGTTGTGAAGGAAAGACAACTTCAACCAGTTGAAGAGGAAACATTTGAAGAACAAAAAAGGTCTACTCTCCAAGTTGAAGGAGTTGTAGGAAGGTTCAAGGTCGAACCGAGAATTTCAAGTTTGTTGGAGGGTTGTGTGAACGAATCCAAGAACTTGAAAGTGAGTTGAAGTAGCATGGCATTTTGCCTCGTGAAGAAGTCGAGTCGCAGGAGAAGCCATCTGTGTGATCAAGGCTGTCTCTAGATCCTTCACCGCTTTGTAACTTGATACATTATTTACCGGATTCCTCCGGGGAGTTGGAGAGGAGTGGATTAGAAGAATTACACCATCCTCGAACCACTATAAAAATTACTTGTGTCATTTTACTTTCAAAGACTTACATTCGCACATATTTCTATATCTCGTTAGTTAAATCGCTATCCAAGCGATAAATAACAATTACTAAAACAAGCTTTAATCAATCAAAAGAGGTGTTAAGTCTTCCATTTGTTAAAAACCAAATCAACTAAAGGTAAGTGTTAGCTTAAGCTAAGTTATACTATCAACAACTCTATCGAGTCTGTTGAGTGGGTAACTTAGTTGAATATAGCCAACCTAGTTGTCCCCAAGGACACGGTGATTTGAGTCAACTCTATTGAAAATCTTAAAAAGACTAAAAGTTAAAATTTGGCAAGGTTTATTCAACCCCCTTCTAAACCTTACACCATACCCTTGGGACCTACAAAGAAGGAAGAAGTCGAGGTGTTTGATGATGGTTGAACCCCTTCATGACTACTTAATGTAAATACACACATTTGTAAGTACTCTGTATATGCTCTTAGATATGTAATGCTCTAATATTATGTATTTGTTTATACATTGTAAAAGCTCAGTAAAGTGCAAAGAATGATATGTTCAATAAAATGACATATTATACACAATCATTCTTTATTTTCTCGTGACTATTTACTTTGTTATTTATTTAAGTTTTGGATCATCAAAAAGGGGGACTTTATGGGAAAATTTATGTATAGATTTTTATGATACCATGTAAAACTTAGATTAGGAAGTTGGCACCCAATTTCAAATGTAATTCAACTTAGAATCGATAGGGTTCTATGAGTGAGTAAAATACAACCAAGTTGAAGTGAATATTGAAGACTCGATTGAATATTGAAGAAGAAGACCCAACTGTGTGGTGAGTGAAGTGAAGTGAAGGTTGATCAAGTGACAGAAAAGCTATCTCGGTCACCGATCGACAAAGAAAGTCATTCCAAAATGATTGGAATCGATTGTCAAGCACATGATCAAGGTTTTCCGGAAATAGGCATGTGTCGACTATGAGCAATAAGGTTGTTTTCTTTGAAAGAGTGCAAAAAGCAAGGAACCAATGATGTACTTGAAATTCTATAAAGGCTAAGGAAAGGTTGTAGAGCATTAAATTCAACGTACGGTCTTCATCGATGCTACAATACAAGACAAGCCAACATCCTACGAAGTGTGGTTTGAAAAATGTGTCTATCTCTTCAGACATATTTTCAAATGTGCACTATAAAAGGCCGAGGAGCCATTTGAGAGAAGGTTACTTAACGGACACAGACTATCAAGCATACAAGATTTCAAGCAAATAACCTGCAAAATATCTCTCAAGATTTCAAAGAAAATTCTCAAGCCTAAACTCGAAGGAAATTGATCCAACACACTCGGTGAAGGAAAGACAACTTCATCAATTGAAGAAGAAAATTTGTTTTCAAGAACAAGAGGTCTACTCTCCAAGGTTAAATGAGGTGTAGTAAGGTTGCAGATCGAACCAGTGCTTTGAACCTGTTGGAGGGCTAAGTGATCAAGTCCAAAGGTTTGAAGGAAGTCAAGCAGCAGCGGCCGTCTTGTGAAGAAGTCCTGAGTCCCAGGATCGCCTAGATGTGTGATCAAAGCCGACTCGGATCGATAACTAGTTTGTAACCAAGTCAAGTTACTTAGTGGATTCCTCCAGGGCTTGGAGAAGAGTGGATTACAGGAATTACCCTATCCTCGAACCATTATAAATTGCTTGTGTCCATTTACAAATAAGACTTAATTTCTTGCATTATCTTTATATTTGTTGATAGTTAAATTGCTTAAGTCTCATTGATAAAAACCTTACTAAAAACAAGTGTTGAAAAACGTATTTAAAATCTAAGGGTTAAAGTCTTCATTGTTAAAAACCAAGTCAATGCTCTTTAAAGTGTTATTTAAAAAAAATTAAGTTATACTATCAACGGCTCGATCAGTCTGTTGAGTGGGTAACTTTCTTTGTGTAAGCCAACCTATTTGTCCCTCAAGGACTTAATGACTGAGTCAAATCTGAAATTATTAAAAGGACTAAAATCGAAAAATTGGTAAAGTTTATTCAACCCCCTCTTTAAACTTTACTTATCACTCATTGGGACCTACATTTCCTTTTTATTTTATGTAGACCCCAAGGGATTTCAATGTAAAGTCTAGAAGGGAGGTTGAGTAGGTTTTACAATTTTTTAATTTTTCGAAATCGAGGTTAGTAAACATTAACTCATTCATTCGACGAGTTAAGTCGATATTGATAGGAGAGTTAACCACTCAATGAGATATCTTAACAGAGTTGTTAATAGAGTAACTCAATTTGAAAAATAACTCCTTTTACAAAATCGTTTTCTTTTAATAACGGAAGTCTTACACCCTTTTGAGTATTAGCAATCAATATTTAGTGTTTTAGAGAGTTATTTAAGCAAGTTAATAGCAATGTAAATGACATGGAACCGATTCTTGAGTCTTTTGAGTTGTAAGTCTTACGAAAAAGTGTTCTACTTCAACTCGATGTCAATCTTCCGCTTTGACTTGTTTGGTATAACTCTTTGAGAGTCTTCAAACGTGATACTCGGTTGAGAGTCGTTGAATCTTCATTACTCGGTTGTGAGTCTTTTGAAATGCCTTCCAAGTCTTTTGAACATTTAAGTTGATGTTTTGAGTCGGCTAAGTCATATCTATTACATAAGCGAAATTGCATAAATATTGGGGTGCCAACTTCCTAATAAATAATTTTCTAAGCATCATCAAAATCTATACAATGAATTTCCTAGCATTTTCGAAAAAAGAAACTTTCGGGCTTTAGACCAAATTGCATGACCGAATACTTATGGCGAGTTCTCATTTTCTTTGGCGAGAATTGGTGGTTCGTCATAAATACTATCCTCCTCATCAAATTTTGGCGGTTTTTTATAGTCAACCGTCGAGATTGCGTCGTCACCTTCTTTATGAAAGGTAGGTGGACTATCATAACCACCAATCTCCTCGTCAAATTTGGAGATTCTTCATAGCCAACCTATGTTATAGTGTCGTCATTTTCTTCATCGAAAATTGATAGTCCATTATAGCCACCATCATCAACGTTCTTTAGAGAATAAATCACCCATGTATACGTGGAATAGGTTTTTAACAGGGTGAATTGGATAGCACAAATCATAGGCAACATCACAACCACCAAGAAATTATTTTTCAACAAGTCTCTTGATTTCTTGATATTGAATGCGCACGATATCGAATTTTTTTGTCGGTGAGTCCATCCGCTAACAACCGAAAGCAAAGTGCCATTGTTTGTAGCTTCAAAACCTAAGTGGTGTCGAAATTGCATATTAAGAATCGTAGCGGTATCCGGAAATGAACTCTCAAATTAAACTCTCAAATTTCTTTCCAAATTTTCAAATATAAATTTTCACCACTATTAACTTAGAAAATAGAAATAAACGAAATGAAAGGTCATCCAATCACAGTCATACAGTTTTATATGATAAGTGAAAAGGTAAAAACATCTTTACCTTTTGACCTCAAAAGCCTAAATAGATATTTTCCTGTCACAAAACATGTCTAAATAGATATTTAATTCGCATCTTTCATTTAAATAATATATATTGATTTTAAAAGTTGGTATGCCATTTGTCATTTTAAAAGATTCAACAAATCATTAAAGCCCATTTTATTCGGCCTTTTAACAGAAGGCCCATATGATATCAGCCCAGTTTATGCTTTCCTCCTCTATTCGGAGCAAAGTTTCCTTTTCATTGTATTTCATTTTCAGTTGCGCCAAATTGCTAATAACGATAGCTTCTTCCGACTTTTGGAAGTTGAAACTGTTCAGAAATCCATAGGCAGGCAGCCATCAATATCTGCTCATCACGTACAATCTAAGGATTTTCTCTCTTTCTATGCGCATATATATATATATATATATATATTTGTGTGTGTGTGTGACAAAGTGTCTGCACGCCGCAGTATAGAAATTATATTTATGTTGTGATTCATTAAATTGAGGAGATTTAAAACGTGGTGTTTTATGGATCTCTTGCGGTTGATTTACCAGAATTTCTATTTTATGTGATTTTTGTCTCCACTTGGGGAAAAAGAGTGATTACTTCTCTCTCTCTCTCTCTCTCTCTCTCTCTCTCTCTCTCTCTCTCTCTCTGTGTGTGTGTGTGTGAAAAATTCTTTTCTAAATTGTGTTCTGATTTGCAGTGGTGTAGGATTTCAGTTCGAGTTTAGCCGACAAATTGTAGCATATTGTGTTGAATTTGAGTTGGCAAAAATGGTGTCCTTCGAGATGAACGATCGAAAAAGTAAGTTAATTCCGCTCACGTTGTCTATTTTTATTCAGTTTGTTGTACACAATCTTCTCCTGCTTTTTGAGCGTGCTTTGGGCAAATTATGTATGAAGACGTTT
The DNA here is from genome assembly GCA_016081115.2 of Rehmannia glutinosa. Taxonomy (NCBI): domain Eukaryota; kingdom Viridiplantae; phylum Streptophyta; class Magnoliopsida; order Lamiales; family Orobanchaceae; genus Rehmannia; species Rehmannia glutinosa. Next base: position 32,235,225 of record CM071924.1, on the reverse strand, counting down.
TTAAATTGAGTCGTTCTAATAAAATATGATTGCTCTGTGAATATTACTTGGTGTTGTGGCATGTGCTTGTAGGTGTGTGGATGAATTTATCGGTTCATCCTAAATAATTGGATATAAGCTATTACGGATATCTGTGTCAGCTTTTGTGCAGTCAAATTTACATTTGAGTTATGCCTTTTGTACCTTTGATCTTTATTTCTTTTTATTATGCTCTAAATGCACTCTAGTTAATTTAAATGGTGTTTTAAATCATCGTAGCACAGAGAAAGTTTTGAGTGCTTTTTTTTTTTGGTGCTGTAACAGAAATTGGACTTGGTTTAACGGGTTTTGGAGTTTTCTTTTCCTTTTTGGGAATTATTTTCTTCTTCGATAAGGGACTACTAGCAATGGGAAATGTAAGTATATTTTCTGAAGCAGTTGATCAAGTGTTTCACGTTGAATACTTCACATCTCTCATCTTCCTAATGTTTTCTCATTTTACTAGAACAGATCCTCTTCTTGTCAGGGGTGACATTAACAATTGGACTCAAGTCATCCATGCAGTTTTTTATGAAACGTTCTAATTACAAGGTTTCATTTACTTGATAAGACTCTGTTTGACTGTTGTCACCTCCCATTCTTTTTGTTGTAACTTTTTGGCTTTTGTCGTATTAATGGCAGGGTACAATATCATTTGGTGTTGGCTTTTTCTTGGTCATCATTGGATGGCCCATATTCGGAATGATTCTTGAGGCTTATGGTTTTGTTGTGCTCTTCAGGTTTGAGCTGGTTATCCTTTAACATACCAAATAATCTATTTTGTTCAACTTTGATTTACTTTCCATCTTCGTAATTTGGAAGAGGGATTTACTATTTTATTCATAAATGCAGTGGCTTCTGGCCAACACTGGCTGTTTTTCTGCAGAAGATTCCTGTTGTTGGTTGGCTTTTCCAGCAACCTTTTATCAGATCGGTATGTTTATGTAGTCATATGAAATCTCCGGTGTGGGCCGTGTGGCAATTAGAAATCCCATCCAATGAATCTTCCTGACACAACTTTCAGAGTGTAACTTTAAGATATTATATCGCACTCGCCAGTACAAGGGCATACACAGCATTTCACATAGAAACTCGAATCTAATATCATAAAAATCATTGCTCTCATTCCAAAAACAGAACACTGATGTCATTGTTCTAGTAAAATCTCATGCAACAAGTTAATGCTTGATATAATCACATGCATCATATCCAATTTGAGCAGTCGCTTTTGTATTATTTCTTCTAAATGTGCATTTAGGAGTACATTAGCTCACCATGTTGTAACGCCAAATGGTCATCTATCTGATTCATTTCACAAAATTCTAGGTGGAAACTTGAAAGAAATCAAAATATGGTAACATTTGTTGTATCTTTGTTTATTGCATGTGGGTATGTATTGTTTGAGCCAATCAGCTCTTGTTCAAATGAGAATGGCTGTAACTAAGTCAAACGAAAGCAAAAGCAACGGCGAAGTGATTGGGTTTTTCAAGCTTGCTAAAGCCCGATAGATTGTGCTTAATGATGACCGAGCATATATACTGTATTAACAACATGTATGCCGAGCATATATACTGTATTTATGTTGTTATTTTGCTTTTAGGTCCAGTGTTATTGTAAGTTCTCCAGGTTTAATTAATTCGTAATTCCAGTAAGATTGTCTGGAGAGTCCTGTGTTATGTGTTATGGATCTGTTACTTCATTGCTGAATCTGATGAAGGAACACTTCAATTTTTTTTTCCGTAGTTTCCTTTTTTGGCAATGAGCGCATGCACGTTCATGTTACATCACGTAACATCGTTGTTTGACTGTGTGTATTGCAGTTTTTTGATCGTTATCGTGGAAAAAGAGTACCTGTATAAGTTTAAAATAGGAAAACGCGAGAAGCGACACCTGGGGCCACTTGTAAGTGTTTTGAAATACTACTGTCTGTCCAAAAACTTCATTGTAAACTGATGACAGTATGGTGCTCAGTTGGTGATATGGCTTGATTAATACATGTTGCTTTTCCGACATTGGTTTTTCGTTGCTGGCAGATTGGAAGTCAAATTCTTTTGATGGAGATTTAACATCCACCCTTTTTGTTTTCCAGTTCAACACAGCATATTCATTCTTTGAATTTCTTTTCCTTTATATGAATGCAATGTGATTGGTTGTATTATTTTCTGTTCAAAGCCATGTTTGATTGGGAAAGATGAATATTAGCATGTTTGGAAACCCATTTGATATGGACTTTTAGGTTTAGAAGTCCATTTGGAAAAAATAAACATGTTTGGTGGTTATTTATTAGTGGATTTTGGAATAAGTCACTTCTCCAAAAGTCCATCTTGGAGAAGTGTAAATTATGACTTTTGAAATTTATTTATTGCACTTGCATTAAAGTGCATTTCCACCAAACATTTAATAATACATATAAGCACTTTACTTAAATTTCATTTCATGAATGGACCTTTATTGGAAAATGCTCCCAAACATGCATTGTGTCATGACAGAAGGCTGAAATATAGACTACCATATAAATATGTTTGGTTTTTACGGAATTGATTCCTTATGATTCCCTCGCATACATTCAAGCATGCACATTCTTTCATCCGAACAATCAGCCATTTTCCATAGCCATTGTCACCCTCTGGTAAGTGGTCATTTTCATTGTTCTGTGAGGCAATCTTTTTATGTTTTAGGTGATGAGGTGAATTGATATTGATACATTTGCGAAGCCAATTTATAAACCTACAAGTTGAAATCATGCTTATCCTTTTTATTGTGGAGTGAGCTTATAGACTAGAGTGTACGAGATGATGCAGAAGTTGTGCAGGAGTGTATGTTACCCACAGGAATATTGAACTTATATGGAAGTTTTTAATTCTCCAGACTGCAATATTTTTTTTTTTTTTTGCCTCTGTATTGCATAAAATATTTTCGCCTCTTACAATGACTTTGATCACCTGTGATAGCAAAATGAAATTAGATGGTCAAATTATTTTTTCATTTTTCTTGTATCTTCTAGTTTTGTCCATCAAAATTGATTGCCCACTTATCTGATGCAAATTGAAAATGACTAATTACCCTTATCATCCCTCTAAAATGGATGAATAATTAACTTATTATGTTTTTATAATTACAAAACCTCCTCCCTGGAGTATATGCAATTTTTAAGTAAACTCTCGCTATATTACAATTCTAAGCTGTTTTTTCATGGTTCAGACCGTTTATAGGACCGTGAAATTTTAAGACGACCAAATTCAACTATGGACAACAGCAAAGTAAATTGATTAACAGGTGTTTTAACAGCGCAAGTAATCGTTTTACTAGTGACAGCTCCATGGGAAGAGTTATTTTCTCGAATATTTGGTTTTAGCCCTAACAGGGACAAAATCACAATATATCCAAAACTGAAGTCAAGTCATGATTATATCTTAGTCACATAAAGCCTACAAGTTTACACTTAACTTCAAGCAAGAAAATGCCAAACTTTCAATCGAAGTGCAATGTTGAGGCGTCCGAAGTAGTCTTGAAATCATCAAATTCTCTAAACTTTAGTTCTCCAAATTACATGGAAGTATAACTCCTCATGAACTATAAACACCATTTTCACCATAATGTCGGCCAACTATTTATCCTCAACTGTTTCGACCTATCTGTCATATTACGCAAACTTGGAAGACATTCATCAATTCTGGGAATGCTTTGACTTCCTTTTAGTAGATGGTCTGTCAGAAGCTGCAATATATGTTTCTGAATCGACCTTTTCAGCAGATTTTTGCATCCCAAACTCCTTTGATTTTTCTGTGAAAAATAAATGAATGTCGAAAAAATTAAGTACATTGGCAATGCATAGGGATCTTCTAGGCACAACTTGCTCTTTCGAGTATTGAAGTCTATTTATATATTTTAATGATTATGCAGGAGAATATCCCTTTATTGATTCAAAGCCATATCTCCAGTTATATAAGTCAATATATTAACAAACCGTAGATGTCTGCAACAGAAAAACTTTTGTTTTGAAGATTGAAACGTATTCAACTTCAATAACGACTCAGTACTTGAATATCAAAATCACCCTATCCAAAGCTTACAGTTGCAATCGTGAATATCTAGCACAGGAAACATAAACTACCTTTACAGCTATTTGTGCTCTGAGAATTTTTTAGTTGTTCCTACATTCTTCTTTATGAAAATTATGGACTCTAAAACCCCAATTTGCTTATTAAAGTATTAAAACTCCGACGCAGTTAATGGTCCTTAAACTGGCTCAAATACAAGTACAGATGTACATTCCAAACTATAGATGGGTTTTTGAACCACCTGATTCTCGTTGTCACGTGTATTTCCATCATTCTCATGCTCACCATTTTTTAGGGATAATTACAAAAACTACTCTTGAGATTTGGGTTAATTACAAAAAAAATATAGGTTTTTGAAAATTACAAAAATCCTGTGAGATTAGATTTTGTCTTACACTTTGTCCCTATATAAGCAAAAGCATTTCGAAAACACACACAAACATTTGTGAAAACATTGCAATTACCCTCTTATATTTAGCACAAAATCCAACCTCAATGGTCAGTGTTCTCTAGGGATGTTGATAAGTTGTTATGTTGTTTCATCATCCAAAAGATAAGGAACTCTGTAATAACTCTAATCTCCCAGGTTCCTCGTCTTTAACATTCATTGGATGTCTAACAAGATTTTGTTAAATCTTCAAAATTCATGTGAGTAGTTACAAAGCCATCACAACCACAAAAGTGAAACTAGTTTTTGAACTTGGCTCGTTTATATTCAAGCTATCCCAAATCCAAGGCAAGCTTTTCCTAATTTAGTTTAGTATTTCATACTGATTTTCTCACTCAACTAGGGTAAATAATAAGCTTATGAATTCAGAACCAATTGAAACCTATTTACATTTATGTAATTTAATTTCATCCTAAAATTAAAAGTCACATTGAGATCTGGTGAAAGTTAAATGAATCGATGCAATTCACCCTTAAAAAACAAGCCCCATTGGGGAAAAGAAATAAGAGCTCCAGATAGTCATATATCCCGTCTGTAATGAGACAATTTTGTTCATAACAACAACGGTCAGTATAATAAAAAGTAGTTGGAGCACGGATTACAATCACCACTATATATGTACTCTATGTTGGGAAGCGTGGATGGGCTCCGATTAAAAATAATAACCGCATATACAAATAATTATCTCAAATAAAATGAAGACCAAGAAAATAAAATGATAAGCCAATACACCAAAGTTTAACGTGGAAAACCCCAAAAGAATAAGGGGAAAAACACACGAGGCAAATACCCACAAAAATCAACTAACATATAGTGATTACAAAATAGCACAAGCTTTTTGCCCAAAGCTTGTGTTAATTACAACAATGGGAAAAATACTCTCTTTTGGTGTATCTCTCAACACTATAAAATACCCCAAAAGAAAACCCACAAATTTCCCCAAAGCTCACACAGTGTGGAGAAACTCAACCCCACTATCTTCTGACACACAGTCAAATATTTATAGTGATCTCTATATCACTACTTTTTGGAGCAACTACTTCCCCTCAATTGGAGAAAACTCTCCCACTCAAGAAATAAGCCAAACTCTCTCTTAGCTACTCTAATCTCTCTCTTTCTTGGTGCTCTTTGTTCTTCCATGGGCATGCCTATTTAAAGGCTAAATCTCTCCATCATTTGTCAAAGTTTTGGTGTCATTGTTGGCCATCACCTAATTCCTATTTCTTAGTGGCCGTATTTGATAACCAAAGCCACAAATGTTGAATGCCCCTTTTTCAGTTGTTGGTGGCTATCCAATTACCCACAATGTCAACAATTTCTCCTCCATTGCTATTGTGGTGGACCCCAACAATCTCCCCCTCCACCACATGTGGAAAAATAATACATTCTACTTGTACGGTAGAATAAACTCAATATGCACACAACATATTCACCTTCCGGGAAAAACTTCTCTGCGAACACATCGCACTGGTCTGCTACAAATCTTTGAAGCCATGATTAACTATCGTCGAGGAGCTACTCTCGTCATTAGCAAACCAAGTATTCGCATGGCCTCCACATCTTCTTTGGACAATCTCAAATATCTCTTGCTCCCCCTCAACAAAAATGTGATGTTCCTTGATCAATCAACCAAACTCTAGCGCGCTATTTGGTGAAGGGTACAACTCCCCCTCGACTCAACACCCCAAGTGAGTAGCATATCACTGGTGTTGCAAGCATCCAGAACATCATCCTGAAAACCTTCTTTGATCGGACACACCTTTAACTAAGAAGAACATGGAGCAAGATCTGACACTAAGTCACGGCTGTGCAGTCTCCAACATCCCGGCATCTCTGTGTCTTCTTATACACTAAATCTCCCATAACCTTTACATTACTCACACAAAATACATGAAACGACATCTCAATCAAATTCTTTTCGCGACTCTTATGTGCAAACACATTGCACCTAACACACTCTTTTTTTTAAGCGAAAAAGAAACTCTTCTACTATCTACCTATCAGAAGAACAATTACAAAAAATCAATGGCATACCTTTGGCAAAAGAAATGAGGGTTTTACTTGCCAAAATTTCTCCTTCTCACTAAGAGTTCTCACTTGCCACGAATTTGATGAAGACTCGCCCTTAGCTGTAGTTAGTCCAACAGAACATACTTTGACATGAGTCTTGTACAAATTACCGATATAGCTCCTCTCGCAACCACCATTGATCTTTTTGTAAGCTTCCATCTTTCATTACCGAAACAATCGATATAACATTGACGGTCAACTCCACTCCGCAAAATCGAGATGCGATCGCAGATCCGCACATGGCGAACATCCTTTAAAGTCAACGTGTAACCAGTATTTGTCCGGATACACACATCACCAACACCAACAATACTTGCTTTATTATTATTCCCGAACTTGACAGTACCAAAATCTCCCAATTTGTAGGTCTTGAAAAATTCTTGTTGGGTGTTGCATGAAAAGAGGCCATTTGAATCAATGACTCAATCAAAGATCCGAACTAGCCATATGCGATTATTGTGCTTCTTCAAGAGAGCACAACAACATCACCATCTGGAAAAACAGTGGCGACGTGTCTTCCTCATTGTCACTATCCACTTTTTTCTGGTTTGTCTTTTTCTGATCTCCTTCATCTTGCTTTCTCTTATAGCAATCTTTTATCACGTGTCCAGATTTATTGCAATAATAACACTTCCTTGGATCATGGGATTTTGACCGTCCTTTTCCTTTATCTCGATCATTGCCTTTATGTCTCCCCCCTGACTCAACAGTAAGAGCCTGAGAACTTTCTGCACCTTGTCCCATTCGTCTTGTTTCCTCATTAAACAAGCTATTTTTGACCATATCCATAGTCAAAATACCATCAGGAGCAGAATTGCTAAGCGAGACAACTAATGTCTCAAAACTGTCTGGCAAAGATCCCAATAATAATAATCCCTGCATCTCGTCATCAAACTTTAAGCCCACGGCTGTTAGTTGATTTAAGATGCTCTGGAAAGTACTCAAGTGTTCGACAACCGAACTTCCCTCATTATACTTCAAGTTGACAAGTTGTCTGATCAAGTAAGTTTTGTTTTTGAGCGTGCTTCCTCTCGTACATGGCTTCCAATTTCGCCCACAAGGCTATGGGCATCTGTCTCTTGAGTAAATTGGTGAAACACGCCTCGATGGATGAAATGTCGAATCATACCAACAATTTTCTGTTTAACTTGTTCCATTCTTTCTCATCTTCATTATCGCTTAACTCCACCATTCTCTATTGGATCATAAGATCCCCGCAATAGAGAATATCCTCTGCTGAGATATGTCACTTGTGAGTTGTCCCACATAGATTAAATAAGGGAAGAGAGTCCACTTTATAAGCCAAGTGAGCTACTCCTCCTATCACCAATTGGTTTTAGGATGGAACCTCACTTGGTGGACTTGGGCTCTCTCCCATATTGGGTACGCTTCATGTGTGGGACCGTACCAAGTCCCCCCGAATTTAACATGGTATCAGAGCAGGCCCCATTGCTCGGCCCAAGGTGGGCCGTATCACATGATGTGATTGAGCATGGAGGATCCTGTGATGATTAATGAATTGACGAAGGACTCACAAGTGAGGGGGGCGTGTTGAGATATGTCACTTGTGAGTTGTCCCACATAGATTAAATAAGGGAAGAGAGTCCACTTTATAAGCCAAGTGAGCTACTCCTCCTATCACCAATTGGTTTTAGGATGGAACCTCACTTGGTGGTCTTGGCTCTCTCCCATATGGGTACGCTTCATGTGTGGGACCGTACCAAGTCCCCCGAATTTAACATCCTCCATTCTTCGCTTCCACACCGTAATTATTTGCCGTCAATTTAATCATGGTCCCGTTGTTCTCTCTCAAATCCATCACGAATCGGTACATATACCCAAGTTTTACCCCTGGGCTCGATACCACTTGTTGGGAAGTGTGGATGGGCTCCGATTAAAAATAATAACCTCATATACGAATAATTATCTCAAATAAAATAAAGACCAAGAAAATAAAATGATAAGCCAAGACACCAAAGTTTAACGTGGAAAACCCCAAAAGAATAAGGGGAAAACCACGGGCAAATACCCACAAAGAATCCACTAACAAATAGTGATTACAAAATAGCACAGGCTTTTTGCCCAAAGCTTGTGTTAATTACTACAATGGGGAAAATACTCTCTTTTGGTGTATCTCTCAACACCGTAAAATACCCTAAAAAGAAAACCCACAAATTTCCCCAAAGCTCACAAAGGTGGAGAAACTCAACCCCACTATCTTCTCGACACACGATCAAATATTTATAGTGATTTCTATATCACTGCGTTTTGGAGCAACTACTCCCCTCAATTGGAGAAAACTCTCCCACTCAAGAAATAAGTCAAACTGTCTCTTAGCTACTCTAATCTCTCTCTTTCTTGGTGCTCTTTGTTCTTCCATGGGCATGCCTATTTATAGGTAAAATCTCTCCATCATTTGTCAAAGTTTTGGTGTCATTGTTGGCCATCACCTAATTCATTTTTCTTAGTGGCCGTATTTGATAACCAAAGCCACAAATGTTGAATGCCCTTTTCGAGTTGTTGGTGGCTATCCAATTACCCACAATGTCAACAATTTCTCCTCCATTGCTATTGTGGTGGACCCCAACACTCTAAAGTACCAAAAAACCCAAGTACTAGCTTTACAAACTTCAATCGTGACAATTACAGCAATAACACTTCCATAGCATCATTAGTACCATTCTACACAAGTTAAACTGATACATGATATCAAACGAAATACACTAAGCAAGGTTAAGAAAATGCCTCGGATATTGAAAAAAGTCAGCTTAAACTACCAAACCATATTAATTAGGCAAAGATTTGATCATTCACCTTGATGTTATATACTGGTTGCATTTTATTCAGAATGTACTCTCCCATGGCTGCAACTGCGTTTTCCCTATTCGTTGAAAAGCGAAAGCACTCAACTCGCGTCTTGAAAAGTTTGCAACGAAAAGAAGCCTTAAGTTTTTCTATAAGATGATAGTTTTACTATAATCGTAGGCAATGAATAAGGAGGAACGTGAATATTGACAAAACAAGATGTAGCTTGCCGATTAAAATTTCCGATTACTACGATGTTTTCAAATTCTTGGCATGTATATTTTGGAAAAGAGAAGGAGTACAAATTATTACTATGTAGCATACATCATATTGGAAATAACAATAACCTATCGACAATCTTACCCCCCGCCTCCTTTTCGTGACAGATTCATGACTAATTTCAAGTGGATCACAAAATAAGCAATTCAAGTGGCACACCTTCAGAGTAAAAGTATTTGGGCCAACCAAGTGTTGTCTTCTTTTCACGAAACTTTCCCGTAGACAAACAATAAGTTTATGAATCGAATTCTATTGTTCTGAAAAGAATGGGTCGAACAAGAGTCAAATGCTTGGCTGCTAACTGTGTGTGGTCTGCTTTGTATATTTCCTCCTTATACAATCCTTCCTTTTGAGAGGACAAGTATGTTGACAAGTATTGTGAACAAAGAGAAAAGGATATGAATTGTATTATCATCTGGAAAACTGAATTACAAGATGGAGCTTACATTTTATTTATAGAATCTGGTGACGATTACATTTAATGTAAAAGCTAACTAACTAACTAACTAACTAGAGGATATTCTAAACTAACATGTTGTGACTCTAACTTGCTGACTATACTCTAACACACTCCCTTTGAATCTGAACTGGGGGTCTGAAGACTGAGTTTAGAACATAAATGGTGAAATCGAGCTGCAGATAACGGCTAGGTAAAAACATCAGCAATTTGATCCACGGATGGTACAAAACAAACATCAATTTCCTGAGCTTGAACCTTCTCCCTGATGAAATGAACGTCAATTTCGATGTGTTTGGTGCGGGCATGAAAAACAGGATTGGAGGCAAGAGAAGCTACACCAATGTTATCACACCATAAAACTGAAGGGGTAGAAATAGAGATGCCAAGTTCACGAAACAAGGAACGGCCGGATAAGTTAGAGAAAGCGGAGGCAAGACTTCGATATTCGACTCGATTCAACAACGTTCGCATTTTCGGACTCCAAACCAACAAATTTGATCCTAAATAAATACAATATCCACTTGTCCTCTTAGCCTAATAGGATCAATTCCTATCCATCTGTCAACAAGTTTCAACTGCCTACTAACTGTCTTAATAAAGGATAGTTTCTTTTTTATCTCACAAAGAAACATAATTTCCGGAAGATGGAGTTTCCAAGATTCCTTCAACTGGGATATTGTACAGGGCCCTCCCAACCCACTACAGTTCCACACACATACCTTCATAATGAAATTTGGGGCCATTTGGTGTTGGCTTCCTCCACCATAATATCTTCAGTATCATCAGTTTTCTGTTTGTTTCCTTGGTTAAACCCTCCAACAGTATTCTCAGAACTCACTTCTTCATCTATTAACTGTCTCTCTTTCCTTTTCCCACACCCCACTATATTTTCTTTGTCCACCTTTATCCCATCTAACATATTCCCTGACCCACTACCCCCACTATTCAGCCTAGTCCATCTATTGCCCCATGAACACTCTTTTTCCCTTTCCCTGATGTATTCACCTTATGTTGGAAAAATTTAAGCACAAACAACAGGGATTGTAAATCTACTAATTTAGGAACAAGCAATAATAAAATAATAACAAGTCAAAAGTTAAATAGGAGTTAAGTTTAGGATAGCCTGGGTCGAAGTATGTACGCCGTAGCGCTCTCTTTAGAGAGGAAATGCCCCCACTGCACTAGTAAATTTATTGATAGCACGTCCCTCTCCCAAGATTCGACAACCATTTGGTACTCTCGTGTGCAAGAGGACCCCGAACCACTTGTAAACTCAATGCTCAAATCAATAGGGAAGAATATATATATAAGTTACTGTTGGATTTTATCTTATATTATAAAGAAAACAATCGGCAGAAGTGGAAAAAGGAGCACAAATCTTTAAGGAATAATTTTCACTATATCAAAAGAGGAAAACTCAATTGGAAATGGGAGAAAAAATGAAGAGTAGTTTTGTTCTTGGGGTTTTTAATAGAATGAAGCACGACAAGTGTGTTTCTATATAAGGAACCCAAACCCTTTTACAAATGAAGTCAAAATACATGCCACTAACATATATTAGGCACTAAAATAGGGAAGTAGGTTATTTAGCCATTAGTGGCTTATGACTAGGGGATTTAGTTTTAAATCACAAATAAAAATATTATCCAAAGATTCCCCCACATGAATTAAAACTTAGAAAGAAAATTTTTGAGAATTGAAGTGAGCATATAATACCGCGTAATAGGTGTAGGTACCTTCCAGGTTTGAACCTTACTTAGTGTGAATGTCTTGATCTAAGTCCTTGTGGCTAGATGGCAACACATCACACACCACGGTATGAGTAAACATTATGGTTCTATCGGTGGTGCGCTTTCGGTCATGCGCATGAATCTTGTATCATGAACGTCAATAGGGAGTAGCCTATGCCCCCACAATGGCGACCCCACCACCACGTTCATTTAGGTGAATCCTCAAGGGTGACTTGTGACCAACCACCCCACAAAATTATGCCTTTGGATTCATTAATAGATAAACTCGAACTCAATTGTCACATAAAGAGCACTTAACACCATAGGAATGGGACTCGGAAAAATTCGCAAAAATAAATAATTTATTAAAATATTGTGCTCTTCCAAGCCATCCTTTACGACGCTTTTAACGTAAAAGCAAAAAGTAAAAGCTAACTAACTAACTAACTAGAGGATATTCTAAACTAACATGTTGTGACTCTAACTTGCTGACTATACTCTAACACACTCCCTTTGAATCTGAACTGGGGGTCTGAAGACTGAGTTTAGAACATAAATGGTGAAATCGAGCTGCAGATAACGGCTTGGTAAAAACATCAGCAATTTGATCTTCGGATGGTACAAAACAAACATCAATTTCCTGAGATTGAACCTTCTCCCTAATGAAATGGACGTTAATTTCGATGTGTTTGGTATAGGCATGAAAAATAGGATTGGAGGCAAGAGAAGCTACACCAATGTTATCACACCATAAAACTGAAGGGGTAGAAATAGAGAGGCCAAGTTCATGAAACAAGGAACAGAGCCAGATAAGTTCGTAGTGGCAAGAGGCAAGACTTGATATTCGACTTAGTGCTACGTGCAAGCGACCAACAAATTTGATCCCAAATAAATACAATATCCACTTGTGGACTTTACGTCATCCAAGCAACTGGCCCAGTCGGCGTCTGAGTACCCCTCAAGAGAGAAAATGAAGCAGGGGAAAAATAAAGACCAGTAGAAGTGGAGCCTTTGAGACAACGAAGAATACACTTACAAGCTTGCCAATGATTGGTTGTGGGAGAATGAATAAACTGACTTAACTTGTTACCGGCGAAGCTGATACCGGGCGAGTCAAAGTAAGATATTCGAGAGCTCCAATAGTGCTGCGATAGAGGGTGGGTGATTCAGTGGTATTTTCATTGAGGGCTAATTTAAGACCAGAGCAATAAGGTGCAGCGGGGATTGCAATCGACCATATTTGTCCGTGAAGAAGGTCCAATATATATTCGGTTTGGTTTAAAAGAAGACTAGTGGAGTTCATGTGCGCCTCAAGTCCCGAGAAAATAGTTGACTTCCCAAAATCCTTAATAGTTAATGTAAAATTGAGATCGTAATGATTTTGGTAATTTGGAAGGAATCATCCCATGAGTATGTCATCCACATAAACGAGAACCAAGATGAGTTTATTTCCATTTCGAGATGAAATAATGAAGAATCGAAGTGGAGCATAAGAATCCCCAATTAAGCGAGAAAAGTTTTGAGCTTGTCAAACGAAGCTTTGGGAGCCTGTCTTAAACCATAAAGAGACTTCACAAGTTTGCAAACTTGGGTAGATTTTTTAGAGTTAATGTACCCCTCGAAATGAGTCATAAAAACTCTCAAGAAGATCCCGTGTAAAAAGCATTATTTACGTCCCGCTTGATGAATTTTCCATCCAAAAGTGAATCTTAGAGAGAAGACAAGATGAATTGTGTAGCCTTAACAATCTGGCGGGCGTAGCTTATTAAGGCAATGATCAAGAATTGAAATTTTGGGCCAAACTAAAATTAATTATTTAGCCCAAAAAAATTTAAATAAGCCCTGTTAAGTTTTGGATTGGACCACACTCAAAATTGGTCAAGCCTTATATTAAAAACAATTAAATTTGGTACATTAGTAAAACTAAAATCCCCGGACTAAATCTTTAAATAAATTCAAACAAGAAGAGAGATCAAAAAGAAAAACACACGTACATAAGACAGGAAAAAAATAAAACACGGGGCTAGTGGATAGAAGCTCGTGAAGACCGCAAGGAAGCGCTCTGTTAAGTTTTATCTTTGGTTACTTTTTTTCTTGTTTGTTGCCAACCCACTTAAGCTCGAACCCGAAAGAATTAAAGACTTTGTATGTGGCAAACTATCATTTTTAACTTTTAATTTGTAAAGCCCTAATTTTTTTAGTTTAGACTTCAATTGGTTAACTGGTAAACTGTTATTTTTAACTTTTAATTTGTAAAGCCCTTTTTATATGATTTCATAATTATATTGTTTTTCTTCCTTGTTTCTTTTTTCTGGAAATTTTAATTTGATTTATTGGATAGTTAACTTTTTTATTAATAACATGGCCAAATTGGTGTTTGTGATTTAGTGGATAGTTAACTTCTTGGGATCCAATAGGCAAAATTGATGATTGTTTAAGCAAATATGTTAACTAGAAATTTATACATTTCACAAGCAATTAACTAGAAAATGTCAGGTTTGGGATGATTTCAATTTGATTTAGTGGATAACCATATCCTTGGAATTTCTTGTTGGATTTTGTAGATTATGGAAAGATATTTTAGAAAAAGAACTCTTGAAGAAAGTATAACTGTAGAAAGCACAAATAGAATTTCGAAAAGTATAAACAATGCATCAGAGGCTACAAATAGAGTTGAGGATGGTTCAAACACAATTGAGAAAAACTCAAGTATGCTTGTTGAATTCGATGCTGCACAACTTCCCTATGATCCTAGACTTAGGATTCCAATTGCAAACTACAGCCCTAAAATTAGAGATCAAGTTTGAAGAGTATATTTGCAAAAAGGTCCTTGCCAACCCACAGATCATGCATTCCCAAAACGTAAATTTGGAGCAAGCACATATAGAAGATTCAACTCTTCATGGTTTTCTGAATTTGTTGATTGGTTGGAGTATAGTATATCAAAAGATGCCGCTTATTGTCTCTCTTGTTATTTGTTCAAAGCATGACATTGATGTTTAGAAGATGTTTGTAATTTTTGTCAAAAGTATGACATTGATGTTCTCAAAATGGATGATATGTATATGCGCAATGATATATGTGGGCATCCACAACGTAATGCACCAAAGTTAACAAATTTACATCACTATCGTGTGGATTTATTCTATGATGTGGTCGATTTGCAACTACAAGAGTTGAATGACCGATTCTCGGAGGTAAGCACGAACTTATTGCTTTTGTGTAGCTTGTTTCTGTCCACAAGATTCGTTTTGTGCGTTTGATAAGAAGAGATTGATTCAACTTGTCGAGTTTTACCCACAAGAGTTTTCAAGAACAGATATTAACAACCTTCATGATCAACTTGATACTTATATTTTTATATGCGTTCTAACAACGCATTTAAAGAGTTGAAAGGCTTGGGTGATCTTGCGGAGAGAAGTTAGTTGAGAAAAGAAAAATAAGCTATACCATTTTGTTTATAAGCTTTTGACTTTGTCGTTAATTCTACCGGTTGCCACCGCTATGTTGAAAGAGTATTTTCTGTGATGGGCTTTGTGAATGATAAATTACGCAACCGAATGAGTGATGAATGGATAAATGATTGTCTTGTTTGTTATGTAGAAAGAGATATATGTCACAAACTTGATAATGATGTCATTGTTAAGCGATTTCAGAGTATGAAAACCCGCAAAGAATTATTGTAAGGTACGGCTTTTAACTATATTCTTTTTATTGCAATGTATTTTATTTTCTATTTATTAAAATCTTGGCTCGACACTCGCCCCGTTAAAATAAAAAATATTTGACCACACTGACTCAAAATTATTGAAGGTATCAAAATAGTCCACCCCAGCTTGTTCAAAATCCCGAGCAACCAAACGAGCCTTATATTTATCAATGGAGCCATCAGGATGATATTTTATTCAAAATATCCACTTGTGAGTAACCAAGTTCATGTCTTCAGTATATGGAACCAAAAACCAAGTGTTATTGTGCTGCAAAGCATGAAATTTAGCATCCATTGCTGATTTCCATTGTGGTTGAGAGAGAGCTTGTTGAACAGTTGAAGGAATAGAAGAAATAGGAGTGGTGGAGAGAGAGTAAGCTTTTGGTTTAAAAATGCCCAGTTTGGAGGGAGTGATCATGTTGTGACTTGATTGAGATTGAGATGGTGGAGCAAGTAGAGGTGGAGCAGGGAGAGTAGGAGAGGCTTGAGTGGAATGATAATGAGATGATTGGTTTGTAGATAATGAGGGAGAAGGAGATGAATTTATGTGAGCAGATACAGACTTGGAGCTAACTGAATTTTCATGAGGGAGGAAAGAAGGATTTGGAAGTAAGGGAGGGAGGGATGGGAGAGGTAGTGAAGTGTGTGAAGAAGAGGAAGCTGTAGGAAACAAGGATGAATAAGGAAACTCAGTTTCAATGAAACTGACTGTGCTTGAAACATAAATGCGACCAGATTAGTGTAGACATTTATAACCTTTGTGAGAGGGGCTATATCCAAGGAATAAACATTTTGTTGTGCGAAATTGAACTTGTGAGTGTTATAGGGACGAAGATAGGGGTAACACGCACAACCAAAAACCTTGAACGAGTAATCTGGAATAGACATGAAAATCATCTCAAAAGGAGACACATTTCCAAGGATATGGGAGGGCATTTTGTTGATAGTGTAGGTGGCAGCCAAAAAGGTATCATACCAAAAACGAAAGGCATTTGAGCTTGAGCTAAGAGGGATAAGCACATATCTACAATGTGTTGATGTTTACGCTCAGTCTTGCCATTTTGTTGATGAACATACGGACAAGAGTGTCTGAAAACGATCCCAAGATTTTGAAGAAAATGGGCAAAGGTCTGTATTCACCCCCCCTCCAGTCCGATTGAATGGCCTTAACTTTAGTAGAAAATTGCCTTTCAATCATAGTTAAAAATTCTTTAAAGATGGGAAAAACTTTTGATTTAGAATGAAGAGGATAGAATCAAGTGAATCGAGTGTAATCATCAATAAAATGAATATAGTAAGAGTAGCCTTCACGAGAGGTTATGTGAGTGGACCCCAAACATCCGTATGTATTAATTTAAAAGGTGATTTTGTTTTTGTGGGAACAGGATGGAAAAGAAGAGTTGTGTTGTTTACCAATTTTACAAGCTTCACGGAAGGATAACAAATAAGATGGAATAGAAACATTCAACTTGTGCAATACATGAGACAATACATACTTGCAAGGGTGCCCCAATTTATTATGCCAATTTGTTACAAGTGTGAAGTTGGTGTTGATTTACACTAAGAAAGGGAAACAACAACCTTATTACAAGATAAAGGGAGGGTAGTTTACTAGATTGTAAGCTAGCAAATGAGAGTGATGGAAGGAGTGCGAAGTTTGAGCGGGATGGATGTGAGTGAGAGCGTCTTGGGAGCTCGGAAGGTAGGTGAGATAGATCAACTTGATGCGGATCTCTAAGAAATCCTTAAAGCGAGAATATGATGAGTTTTCTTGTCCTTCACAAGACAATGAGTGGCATGAAATTCTATATACACGAGAACTATCATTTGTAATTTTAGAGATGCTTAATAAGTTCTTTGTAATGGCAGGTACACAAAGTACATGATTTAGAACAAGAGGATGAGATTTTGGAGAAGAGGAAGAAGGAAGATAAGAAGTGCCAATATGAGATATAGAGAGTGAAGAACCGTTACCAACAAGCAATTTATCTTTCCCTTGGTAATCAGAATGAATAACCAAATGTTGCAGGTTTGCAGTCATATGTGCGGTAGCACCATTGTCCATAAACCAATCAGAACTGGAGGCAGGGCCTGAAACAGAATAAGCTTCTGAAGTTGGAGTTGACTCTCCAACAACATGAGCCTGGGGAGAAGGCATAGAGTCCAGGCACGAAAAACTAACATCAAAACGTCTAAAGCACTTGGAAGCTAGATGATTTGTTCATCACGAGTTGGCAAGTCGGCTTAGAACCTCTACCAAAACGGCCACGGCCACCACGAAAACCACCTCAAAAATCACGAGATGGAGGTCTATGCATAGCAACATGTGCTGAGTGAAAATTTGAATTGACAGGGGAAGAAACATTGAATTGTTGCTGACTTGCTGCAGACGCATCTCATGTGTTTGAAGAGCAAACATTACATCCGAAATGGTGAGAGAATCAGATCTAGATGTGAGATTCACAATAATGGACTCATAATCCCGACCAAATCCCCCAAAATGTACGAGAATCAAGTCATCTTCTTTGATTGTTTGTCCTGCTTTGTCTCAATATTGTTTGCGATTCCACACATTTTGAGAACATATTCTTCAACACTCAAATCAGCTTTCTTCTGTGTTTGTAGTTGAAGACGGAGATGCATAATTGATGCCTTAGATTGAGAACAAAATTGATGATCAAGACAGGAGACCACGTTCTCTACTCGCAGATGAAGAACATCGAGAGACATGTCCAAGCATGGATTCGGAGATTGAGGAAAGCAACCGGTGAGCAGGATATTGATCTTTTCGAAACCATAAGGGATACTCTGGATTAGGAGATCGAATAGAGGAAGAAGCAGCAGAATCATCAAGAAATTGAGGTGGTGGAACACCGGTTCAAGGAGATACTCTTCATAGCCGTGAGCTCGAACTTGAAAGAGAATTTGTGTACGCCAATATCTATAATTTGTCCGATCAAGATGAATAGAGAGAGCAAATAAATGATGGTGTAGCAATGGCCATCGGAGAATAAACTATAGACGATGGAGAAAATGGCGGAAAAAATTAGCGGGAGAAGAGGCTGGCTTTAGATACCATATTGTGAACAAAGAGAAAAGGATATGAATTGTATTATCACCTGGAAAACTGAATTACAAGATGAAGCTTACATCTTATTTATAGAATCTATTTGACGATTTACTTAATAGAAAATCTAAACAGAAAAACTAACTAACTAACTAGAGGATATTCTAAACTAACATGTTGTGACTCTAACTTGCTGACTATACTCAAACAATAAGGAGAAGAGAATTACACACTTCCAATATTTTGGGCATACATCATACCGTATTTTACAATAATATATACTAGAACAATTACTCATATCCATGTTAATCTGAATAAAGAAAAACACACCTTGTTGCGAACTAAGTTGCCAATCTTGATGATGTCACTTTGCATCTCACCATTAATGATCTTTATTGCCTGTAAGATAACAATGCTACATAAGCACTTGAAATTGAAATTTTCAAGGAGCATGTCAAATTTCTATCATTTCGATACCAAGACAAGAAACATTCAAGACTTTTAAAGAAATTATGTGATGCCCGGAGCCGAAGAGGGCGGGGATCACCGGTGCAAAGAGAATGAACGTACAATGAACGGCTCTGACATGCTTTTAGGTGGAGGGAACATGAATGAGTTGATCTCACACCTGAAGAAAATTAGATTTGAATGCACAAACAATGAGCGGCTCTGGCATGCTTCTAGGTAGAGGAACATGAATGAGCCGATCTCACACCTAAAGAAAATTAGATTTGAGACTATGCAGTTATGCAAGCATCTTTATTGAGGAGGGCTTAAATGATTTGTTAGGTACTACTCATACCAATAAGATGCATCTTTGTTTTGGGAGCCTATCACATAGAAACTCCAAAGTTGCGTGTTTGGCATGGTGCAATTATTAGATGGGGGGCCACTAGGAAGCTTTTCTAGGGACGTGTGAGTGAAGACAAAGCATGTTAGAAAGACTCGTATTGATTTGTGAGTACATTCATCAATCTTGAAGGTTGAAAACTACAATAATGAACCAATTCTTCACAACGTCCATTGTTTCCTCGTTAGTGCCTTTTGTTTCTTTTTGAATATATGCAAATAATGATCAACATTCTTTGCATCACCCATCTCTCGCAAACATGTTTAATAGATATGTATGCTCGATATCCTCTAACTTGAGGCCTTAAGACTCCATATAGCTCTGAACTTAGTGCATCACTCACTCATAGATTCTTGCACAAGAAATTAAGAAAAAATTCGTATAAGTTTCATTCCTCAGTTTGCTTATCCACAACCCTTTTTTTCCAAGTCTCTTCTTCTCCGCACACAAAAATGCATTTATAGAATTTAAAGCTAACACAAGACCGCCCTTCGCAGCAAGTAACCTCACCAAAAATGTTATCAAACACTAGTTTGGATGCAATTTGTTGTATGCGGTCAATCGGTTTGAATCAAGACGAAAGGCATCTTTTCAAGCTCCTAAATCAATATTGGATAATCCTTCTTTTTGTTTTTTAATAATTTTCAAATTAGTTTTTGTAACATCCCAATTTCATAAAAATAAAAATATACGATTTGCGATTTATTAAAGTCTTTGAAAAAAAAATAGGCCCAAGCTTGAAAACGCAATTGTCAAGAAAAATAAATACTATGACTTATCATAAATGCGGAATACTCATGGAAACCGTGTCCAAAAATTTAAAAAAAAAAAATCCATAAAAGCTATTTAGTTTTTAATATCATAAATAAATCAAAATAAAAGGGCCCTTTAAATTCTTGATTCGAATTTCACCGTCCCCTTTGCCACGCTCCGACTCCTTCATTCATCTCGTGGAAAAACATGGGGTGAGCATACAAATGACCAATGGGGATGCAATTGATAGATAAATGTTTTTATCATGATTTTGATGATTTTGTTCAAATGAGTTTTTATACCAAAACAATGTCCCTAAATGTTGTCCAAATACTTCCGATTGATTTAAAATATTTTTACTATTTTTGGAGTATTTCTTGGAGTTTATTTTCGATATAAAATTGGACAACACTTTTGTTTCAAGCTCGACCGGTCGCCCTTTAGGGCAACTTTGTACTGAGTTGAGTTTTGAAACGAGAAAATGGGACGTTTGAAAAATAGGGGGGGCGGCCAGTCGACCCTGGGGCGGCGACACGTGCACGGGAAGCCCTCCTCAAATGTTGTCTTCTCTGTTTCGATTTTTATCAACCCCCAACCGGTCAAACTTAAAGGCACCGGTCGAACCCCCCTTCGACCGGTCCCCAATGTGTTAAAATTACAAACAAACTCATTTCAAACTTATCTCGCACGATCGGTCGAACCCCTCTTTTATCGACCAAACTATTCGTTGCATTTTGCATGACTTTTCCCTAATTTGTGGGATTGATTTCTAACAGACTATAATCTTGATTTTAAATGGTTTCTTTTGCAGAAAATCACTCCCCAAGGAGGAGCCTATATCCGGAATTCAAGCCAAGACATCTCCTATAAATAGAGGCTTTATTCAAGCAACAAGATACAATACATTACACAAGCAAAAGAGCATACAAGCAAATATTTTCATAAATCTTGTTGTATTAGCCTAAGCACTTGCACTTGCACTTCTTTGAGGTCTAGGCTTTCAATTCTAGATTACACTTGTACTCATATTTTATTTTTAATTATTGAGTTGTAATCTTGATTTTGGTCATCATTCAACACAAGACATCCTTGTGAGTATTCTTGTGGTAAGAATACACTTGGGTGATCTAGGTGATAGGTGTTTGGAGAGTGTGGTACTCTTCAAAGGTGGTGAAGGAAGATTGTGGTAATCTCCTTGAAGGTGTTGTAAGAGGGTTGTGGTAATCCTCAAGGTGTTGTATTAATTTTGGTAATTAATAAAATTTCTTTTTCCTTTTTGAAACTCATCCCGGATATCTTTGGGGTGGTAGAGCACGTAGTCCCTAGGTGGGGTGAAGCTCTTTAAATCGACGTGTGGCGGCGAAAAACAACATGAAGGGGCGTAAAAAACACCACATTATGGTGCACCAACCGCACGCAACTACAATATGTGATATTTCCTCCGTCGACCATCTCTCGCAAATTGACACCACCACCTCCATCGACCATCACCTACGCCGCACAACCATCGATCTATTTGTTCGTGTCGAGCCTAATACGTATTAGTTTATGTCTACATTCCAGCTACTTAGTGGTTAAATCTACATTGGGCAAAAAGCTTAAGAATGTGAGACAATGGAGGTGGAGACAACTTGGAGAATGACGAGAGGTGAATGTCGTATTTTTAATTTGATTATTTTAAAAGGTATTAGACGTCGCATTGGAATGTATTAGTTGTATTAAAAAAATGTATTACATGTATTAAACTTTGCACTGGGTTGAAAGCCTCCTATTTTATAATTAAAAAACTTAAATTTGTGTATTAGTATTAGACATTGCATATCAATGTATTAACTGTATTGGAAAAATGTATCAGACTTTACACCTTCGTGTAAGTCTCTGTTTTATTCTTAAATGGCTTAAATTTGTGAATATGTATTACACATTGCATTCTAATGTATTACATGTATCAAATAAATGTATCGACTTTACTGAGGTTCGCGTAAGTCTACGTGTTATTAATAAATGGCTTAAATTTTTGAATAAGTATTATACATTGCATTCTAATGTATTACGTGTATTAAATAAGTGTATCAGGCTTTACACCTTCGTAAGTAAGTCTACATTTTTTATTCTTAAACGGCTTAAATTTGGTCATATGTATTACACATTGAATTCTAATGTATTACATGTATCAAATAAATGTATCGAGAATTTAAGGTTCGTGTGAGTGTCTGTTTTATTATTAAATGGCTTAAATTTGTGGATAAGAAATAAATACGTGTTATTTCTTAGTTGTTCCTAACTTATATTACTTTTAGGTGTAATAACACTAATGATTCTAGTGATGATCATGAAGAAGGGAATAATGACACGAACAGGGGGGACAACATTATTCCAACAGAGCTCTTTGAAGGTAAAAAGTCCGACACTAATACATTTATCTCAGTAACAACTAATACATTGCGAGTGTAACAACTAATACATTCCTTACCTAATGATTATTTTATTTTATTAATTATACGAAGACTTGATTTGGTTGTCTTATTGGTATGAAGAGGAATAGTGTTGAAGAAATATATACACTGTATCGCAATCATGCTCGACAACTTGGATTTAGTATTCATAAAACAACTACAAGATGCAATGATGTTGGTGTTGTGACGGAAAAATATTTTGTATGTTCCTGCGAGGGATCTACAAGATCCGAAACAAAGTGAAAAAAAAAAAGAAAAAAATTTATAATACGAACGAGGGTGTAAGGGATCATTGAGGACAAAATTGACAGTGATGGTGTTTATGAAATTGTTGACCATTGTATGTTGCACAACCACGAACTCACTAGAAAAGAGTGGAGTCATTTGCATCGTTCTGAAAGGGTGATTACCACTGAAAAGGCTAATGCTATTGGGGAGATGATTTCTTCTGGAATGAGAGCCACTGAATCTTTCCGATACATGGCGCAAGATGCAGGGGGTGAAGAATGCATTGGTCATACAATGAAGGACCACTTGAATTTTGTGAATCGATTCAAAATGAATGCAATTGAGGCAGGCGATGCACAAACGCTGATTGACATGTTGTATCAACAAAGTGCTGAAGATCAAGACTTCTTTTTCGAGTTAAATTAGATGATATGGGAGATTGTGTAATTTATTTTGGAGAGGACTCAATGATGAAGGAGGATTACAAGATATACGTTGATGTTGTTGTATTTGATACGACATATCGACAAATCGGTATAATTTGATTTTTGCCCTTTTTGTTGGGATTAATAATCATTGGAAGAACGTGATGTTTGGTTGTGCCTTCATAGCGGATGAAAAACTTGAATCATTCGATTGGCTTTTTGAAGTTTTTAAAAAATCAATGGAAGGTCAATGCCCTATATCAATCTTCACAGATCAAGATCTAGCAATTGGAAATTCAATAGAAAAGGTAAAAAAATACGATTGCAATTTGTACTTGATTAATGTGTAATACTTTTCTTTGTTAATGGTAACACATTCCAATGTCATGTGTAATACTTTTCAATGTAATGTGTATCGAATCGTGCTCTGTCTTAAACCTGCACTGGACTTCAGACTTCAGTTTATATTCAAAAAATACACTTTTCTGTTATATGTAATACTTTTCTTTCTTAATACTAATACATTCATTTGTTATATATAATACTTTTTTTTTGTTTTTTTTTGTTTTGGTGTAGGTTTTCCCAGGAACGCGGCATAGGTTATGCTTATGGCACCTCTACCAAAATCTTTGTAAAGCGGTTCGGGAGGTTGAAAGGCGACAAATGCTTCAATGACGCATTTACCAAGTGTTTATCGGGGTGCACAACTGAAGCAGAATTCCAGGACTGTTGGGATAAAATGATTACAAAAAATGGGTTAGAAAGCCATCCATGGTTTAAGAGGTTATTCGATTTAAGAGAGAAGTGGTGTACAACATTTAACAAGGACTTTTTCTCAGCTGGAATTTTGTCGTCACAGCAAAGTGAAAGTACAAACTATGCCATTGGATTTAATGCGAAGAAAACAACCGGTTTGACTGACTTTTATGGGATTTTCAAGGAAACAATTAAACGTTGGAGGAGCAATGAAGCAAGGATGAATTTCGGTGTTCAAGGGCTCCTACATCCGTATTGCCATTGATTTGGACTATTGAAGCATGCTTCCGAGGTATACACATTGACACTTTTTAAAGATTTTGAAGATGAATTTTTAAAGTCAATTTCCACTTCTTGTACAATGTTACATTTTGAGAGCGACATTATGTTTTATCTTTGTATCGAATGATGATGGAGTTGGTTCACATACGGTGACATTTTTTGTCTTTGCAACTAAATTGATAAGTTGCTCTTGCAAGAGATTTGAGGAATGTGGTTTCTTGTGTTGTCATTCGATTCACGGGTCCTTCATGTGAATTCGGTGATTTGAAATACAAAATTGTTATATCAAAAGAAGGTGGACAAAGTTTGCAAAAAGGACTTATGGGATAGATTAGATAGAGGTGGGTGAGTAATGAGGCCTAAGGATTACATCCTTGGCGTCATGAAATGGCGCGCAAGTATTATAATCTTGTATTGAAATGCCAAGAAAATGAGGAAGCAAGAAGAATCATTGAAGATGGTTATAACAGGGATTCTATGGCAATTGATGAATTGATGGTCGCTTCAATGAATTCTACAAAATTTGAAACCGAGATTTCTAGTTCTTCTACTAGTATACTAGATCCTACTCGTTCGATTACAAGGGGAAAACAAAGAGCGAAAGGGCATTTTGAAAAAAACAAGAAAAAGAAGAGTCTTGACACATCAAACACAAACACATCAAGGGAGTTCGGGACCAAAACTCCTAATCCTGATCTGTTTTAGAATATATCAAGTAGAGGGTGTTTTAGAATATTTGTTGATTTAATGGTTCGGGGATTATTTGTTTTTGAACAATGTAATTCTTGATCGGGGACTAGTATCTTTCAATATATCTGTGACACATTTCTTATTGAACAATGTAATAATTGATCGGGGGACTAATATGTTTCAATGTATCTGCTGATACATTTCTTATTAGTATGTGATACTTTTTAAGTTATCTCTTGTTTATTATTCAGGGATTATTTGTTATTGAACAATGTAATAATTGATCAGGGGACTAATACGTTTCAATGTATCTGCTGATACATTTCTTATTACTATGTGATACTTTTTAATTTATCTCTTGTTTATTATTCGGGGATTATTTGTTATTGAGCGAGTGTAATAATTGATCGGGGACTAATACGTTTCAATGTATCTGTGATACATTTCTTGTTTGTGTGTGATACTTTTTAAGTTATATCTTGTTTATTATTAGGGGATTATTTGTTATTGAACAATGTAATAATTGATCAGGGGACTAATACGTTTCAATGTATCTGTTGATACATTTGTTATTTGTGTGTGATACGTTTTAACTTATCTCTTGTTTATTGAACACTGTAACAAATTGATCAGGGTCTAATACATTGTAACGTATTTCTTTGATACATTTGTTATTTGTGTGTGATACTTTTTATCATATCTCATGTTTATTATGCGGGATTGTTTATTCATTTGACTTAATGCATTGTAAAACACATACGAACCTATAATATTTGCAATCGCTTGTAAAACGACCCTCAACAAAGAAGTCCGCATAAAAATATTACTCGTTTGTGTTGATACTTTTATCTTTCACATCTAATACTTTTCTATTCAACAACTAATACATTTATACGGAAATTCTTTTTTCAAGACAAACACATAAAAAACCATACATATATTTTCAAGTTTCAATACAAATTCATTAGTTGTACTTCTAATAATCCCTTGTACCAACCATCTTTCCATACATTTACACAAAACTACTAAATGCAAAGACTAATACTTTTTCCATTACATGTTAATACATTTACACATAACTACTAATACTTGCCTAAAATATTCAAATTATTTTTGTAACATTCAAACTATCCGAACACAATCCCCCTGTACCAACCATTCTTGAACACGTACATCATAAAAACATTATGTTAAAAAATATCATTGTTAAACTCATAAAATTGAATCTATGTTAAATAAAATCTTACTTCTTTACTTCATCTCTCTCACAAAATCAAGAACATCTTTCTCGAGTTGAACTCGTTTCTCATTCAACGGGTTCAACGAGAATTCTAGAAACAGAAAGATGCCCTTAAAGCACGCCCGTACATTACGCTACAAAAAAAAACCCAAAAATAAAGACATGAAAAAAATTCATACGAGGAAGGGATGAATATAAGCAATATATGTTTGAAAGGGAACATTCATACCGATTTCAAATCGGCTTTGAGTAGACATGGCCGATAAAATTTTCCATGTGGTGCATTAAAAATACACCACGTCCACATTGTTTCGCGGCTTGCTTGCAGCTAAAGGGAACATTTTCCCAGGGAAAACGCTCAACCTCCTGGGCTTGTGGGTGTTTTAGTTCTTTAGCTTGATTCAAAATAATTACTTTCTTTGGATCAAGTGAAAAAAAAACCATAACAAGATTAACTAAGCGTGTAACAACTAATACTTTAAAATATACTAGCTAATACATTGCGCAAAGTATGAAAACTAATACATTTCGGTGTAACAACTAATACTTACCACAACGAGTCCCAAGTTTCTTGTACTTTTCAACAAGCCTGACCTCGTGGTGGACCAAATTGTCCAGATATTGGACCTTCCCATCAACAAAATTAATGACAACATGACCCACAAAATGGGATTTGTAGCAAATTGGGAAGAAAATCTACATTTTCAACAAAAATAATAATATTTAGCTAATACATTTAAGTTTAACAACTAATACTTTACAATATAGATGGTAATACATTATAAGTAAAAATGATTTCTTACCAAGTCAAAACCACTCAAATCCATCACACCTACTACTCTCATCCGGTCATCCAACAATCTCTCAAACTTTCTCCCTAATCTTTGGGGATTTCTTTGACCATGTTTCCTATGTATAAGCTGTTGAAAATAAAACACAATGTTAAACTTTAATGTATTACTTAATGTAGAGCATGACAATACATCAAATAAAACAACATTGTTTTTTGAGAATCTTTGAGCATAGAAATAAAAGCATTTCTTCCTCTTTGCATCAACAGTTCTTCTATTGAGGAGCAATGCCCATGTATCAATTATGCTTATGTGGATCAGACTTTCATCATTCAACGTGCGCATATCAGCCAGCGACACGTAACAAAACCCACCATGTGCAAAAATTGGTTCATCTCGTGAAAAAAATAACTTATATCAATAATGAAAAAGATATTATTCCAACATAATCGAAGCGGGTAGTTGAAAACATTACTTACTCTTTCTTTGCTTTATGATTGAAGAAACAATAATCACCACATCCTTTTGCTTTCTTGACAAAGACAACACCGATAAAATTCTTACTTTGTGATTTTTCATAAATGAACACACTGAAAGCTTTCTTCTCACGGGTGGGCCTTTGTTCATCTGTTTCCACAAAAACAAATGGTAAAGTATTAGTATGACAACTAATACATTATAGTGTGAATGACTAATACATCACAAAGTGCACCACCTAATACCTAACAGAGTAAAAACTAAAAACAATTCAATGCAAAATGCTAATACATTATAGTGTGACAGCTAATACATTCTGATTGCACCATCTATTACCTAAAAGAGTAAAAACTAAACTACTACCTAATAGAATAACAACTAATACATTATAGTGTAATGTATTAGTATGACAACTAATACATTATAGTGTAAAAGCTAATACATTAAAGTGCACCAACTAATACCTAACAAAGTAAAAACTAATACGAGTTCAATGCAACAACTAATACTTAATTGAATCACAAGCGATAACTAATGGACTAAAAACTAATACGAAGATTGCAATGTGACTAATACCTAATAGAATTAGAACTAATACATTATAGTGTAAACCCTAATACATTACAAAGATCTGACTACTAATACTGATTGACCCACGGCTAAATCCTCCTCATTTTCTCCTCCCGATCATCCTTCTCAAGTTACGCAACACAATCATCAATGGCATCTTGATTCACATGAAATTCTTCCTGTTTATCCTCATCATCCTCCCCCTGTTCCTTCACATTCTCGGTCTCTTCCTTATCATGTTCCTTCTCATCCTCTACCTCTTCCTTATCCTCGGGTATTACATCGTCATGCGCGCCAGCAGGGGACATCTTTATTCATCCAGGTATAACGCCCTCTTAGGGGTCGAGAATCTCAAAGTGCGGCATGGAAGGGTCAATGAATCTCTTCATTTTTTCAAATTTCTTGACAACCTCGTCAACATATTCATGCAACTTTGCACTTGAAAAGAAGCTGTTGAGTCTCGGACAACTCAACAGTGGGGACAATGAAGTCTCTTTTTAGCGAATTGTTCTGCGCACTTCCTAACCCTTTCCATGTGTGCGTGAAATATGACATTCATGTCCCTCCTAAGCAACATGAATAACTCGCTCATTTCTGAAAAACAAAACAGCAAAAATTATTAGAAAACTACTAATACTTTTAAAGTAAATAATAATATATATAACAACATTTATCTTACATCCTTCGCCAATTCGTGGATCACCTCATCCACCATCTCACCCTTAGGCGACTTGTACTTAATCAACTCAATCAACTCACGATCCTCGCTCTCATCATCAATCTCATGCTTCTTTCTCTCCTCTGTCGCGCCCTTTCTTCCCATCCCTGCCCATCTTTTACTCGATCTTCTTCCTCACAAATATTTCCCTCGCCAAGAGGCTTCTTCCCACTCGCCTTTTTCTGCGAGACACGGGATATGTGTGCATCGGGGAACTCTCCTGTCCAAATTCACCGGCCGCAACTTCTTCCGCAACCCTTTTCTTGATTAATGCGTGTCCCAATCTTTGTATCAATGGTAGGGTTATGGGTTCGCAGCGACCTTGCCATTTCAAACGATGAAAATACAAGATCTGCGGAGAACTAAAATGCACGACCACTCACATTCTTAACACTCCTGATTTATACTTATTAACAAAGCAACACACAACCTATTAAGCACATGTGTGGACTAATCCAATTGTTTTATGTTTTCCACCTCAACAATCGAACGTAACACACCAAAATCCACATTCCTATTGGCACTTGGTGTTAAAAATGAAGACAATGAAAATAAAACAAAAAAACTCTTAAAGTCGTCACCACCGTCCACCATACTCTCCAAAATAGACCTAAAATACTTCAAACTAAACGCCTTAAACTTATACCTAGCGTTCCAATCGGTCATTAGAGATAAACTTTCATTATTTCTTAAAACATCACACCCTTCGTTCATTGGCGAAGGAAACAGTCATGAATATCCTCCTCCGTCACAACAAAACTCCTATTTTGATCAATCCTAAGGAGCTGACTTGTACCATTGAAATTGCCAATTAACCACCTCAAAAGTTTTGTTGGGATTGCATTCACCCCAGACATCTTCAGCAGACCTCCAAAGCCAATGGCTTCAACGTCTCTCTTTTGAGCATCAGTAAGTTTGGATATGACTTCACACAGACCACGCGGTCTACATTGTGTGACAAAATCACTGCAAAAAATGTGGAAAAAAAAAGGTTAGTGCTTATACTTTAAATTGCAGACACTAAAAACTGTTAAGAAAGTATAGTACGTATTAGCTCTTTTTCTTTTCAAAGCAAGATTTTTCTCTTGCAGCTTCTTCTTGGGTGGAATATATTCCTCACTTGAGGAGGATGGGTCATCGTATGGAACAAGAGCTAATGGAGGAATATCAGCATTTTTTGACCTCCTCTTCACCGGTCTCTTCATACGCACCATTTTTATTACTGCAAACACATAAAAACACCAAAGAAATCAAAAACTAGACTTATTCAGCATTTAAAAGAAACCTGAACAGCAGCACATAAGCAGGACACTATGGTTATGGACTAATACATTTCAGTGTAACAACTAATACAATTGAGAGTAACAACTAATACAAAACATCCCCAATAATATACACTTTATATAACAGTATTACTATTCAAACAACCTAATAATACATTTAAAAGAAAAACAAAACAGCAGCAAAAAAGCAGGGGAATGTGATTTTGCACTAATACTTTTCAGTGTAACAACTAATACAATTGAGAATGCCAAGTAATACAAAATAAAAAAACATCCAATGAGGAAGAAAACAAACATATACAGTTGCTTGTTCGTAAGCACCAACAACATAAAACACCACGAGAAATAGAAAACTAGCACTATTCGGAGTAATCATTACATTTAGTGTAATGCCTAATACTATTTGAGTAAAGTACTACATTTAAAAGAAACCGAGCAATGACACATAAGCGGGACACTATGGTTTTGGACTAATACATTCGATCCTAACAACTAATACAATTTAGAGTAACAACTAATACAAAAAATCACCAATAATATACACTTCACTACATGCCATAAAAAAAAAAAGAGAAATCATTACTAACACTTTACATAAACAAGTATATACTATTCAAACAAACTACGAATACAATTTAAGAAAAATAGGCAATGAAACATAAAAGCGGGGTGTGGTTTTGCACTAATACTTTTCTTTGTAACAACTAATGCAATTGAGAATAACAAGTAATACAAAAAAAAAAACCTCCAACATAAAAAATAGGTGAAACTTGAGAACGAGGAAGAAAACATATACATCATTCCTAATACTTTACATGATAAAAACTAATACAATATGAACTAACTACTAATACATTTAAGAAAATGTTTGTATAACTTAAATGTTTAGTAACAAAAACACATAAACAAACAGAAAATAACAAAAACCTACGAAAAACCAGAAAATAGGGTTTGGAATTCGAAAAATCAAACAAATCACCACAAAACTTTAAACACTACGGACGAAACTACCGTTTTCAAAGTTAAGCGGAGGTGCATGAATCAAACATTACCTTATTTGATGAGCGGGAACTTCAAAAACGCGAAGAAAATGTGCTCTTCTGTCAAACTCGAACTCAAACTCGAACGAAAATGAACGAAAACTTCACGACCAACGCCACCAACGAACGCACTCTTTCTCCCGATTCGAACGAACGAAGAACTCTGTAGGTTTTTTGCCTCTGTAGGTTTTTGCAATGTTGAGAAGGGGAGGAGTTGAGAAATGATAGATGTAAGCGAGAAGCCACGTTCGGTGAAACGACGGTTCAATGTTTTTGCCCATTTGAAATTGAAAAGCGATTCAAATAACACTTAACGAGAAATTACAAAAATGCCACAAGGGTGAAATAACAAAATTGCCACTATTATGGCGCGGATCCGGGTCGATCCGTCTAGCAGTTCGCACAGTTAGGCGGTCCCCGACAGGGAGTTTTTGTGCTAATTGACCACATTAAAAAGGGATAATTACAAAAACACCCCCGAGGTTTGGGCTAATTACAAAAAATCTAGAGTTCTTTGAAAATTACAAAAAAAAAACCCCTTGAGTTTTGATTCTATCTTACATTTTTCCGTTGATTTTTAAAAATATTTCATAAAATCCCGATATTTACAAAAACATACAATTCCCTTAAATTTAAGACAATCGAAACACTGAATGGGATTTTTGTAATTTTGAAACATCTATGGGTTTTTATAATTAACCCAAACCTCGGGGGTGTTTTTGTAATTATCCCTTAAATAAATTGACCATCCAAATGAGTGTTTGATAACACTTTTGGTGAGATTTCTTGCTGCGAATGGCGATCTTGAGTTAGCTTTTAATCTCATAAAGGCATATTCATATGAGGAGAAGAAGAGACTGGAAAAATGGTTAAAGATACGCAATAAGACTTATATGAAATTGCTTAAATTCTTGTGTAAGAATATACGAGTGAGTGATGCGCTAGAAGTTCAGATCTATATGGAGTCTCAAGGCCTCAAGTTAGAGGACACCGAGCATACATATCTATTAAAGACGTTTGCAAAAATGGGTGATGGAAAGAATGTTTATCATTATCTACATATATTCAAAAATAAACAAAAGGGCATCAATGAGGAAACAGTGGACATTGCCAAGAAGTCTGCTACGAGTCGCTCATTGGAATGTCCTCTTCGGGTGGGAATCGACACATTCATGTTCCATTCGCCTAGAAGTCGCTAAGAGCCGCTCATTGGCCATGCATTCTTTTTGCACCGAGAATCACTCTTGCCTCTTCGACCCGGGCATCACGATTCCTAACCTATAACATAGGAAAATCAGTTTGCTAAGAAGAAACACAAGCAAAATAGATAGAAGAAACAACTTTTATCACATGTATGGCAAGATTCTCAAATGATAAAAAATATTATTCATAAAATGAAAGGACAAAATCTTGTAACCAGAAGATAACTAATAATTAAGAGAAGAAACATGACGAATTAGAAGATATACAACCTGAGGAGCAGGAACACCTCTTGACAAAAGTTTTATGAGACCTCTAGCCTTTACTAGTACATAGGGATCTGGTAGTTGAAACAGTCATACATCCTTCAACCTGAACAGTTATAAGCCATCCAAATATTAGAAGTTCTTACAATTATGGAAAGAAACAAAATGAAAAATCATATATTTTCGCAGCTCTTCGCTCTTCTTTCAAACTGCCTCCTTATGGGAGTTGGTTTTCAAACTCTCAAACATCAATTTTTATTAAGGCATGGAAGCAACATAAGAACATAAAGAGCTAGACTGACACGGGACCAAAGCACGTCAATTCACTTACCAAATTCAACTCTTAAGCAATTCCATTTTCTTTCAGTGCCCATTAACAATAGGCCAGCAGTCTTGTAAATATTTTTCTAGAAGACAAAGCATTATTAACAACTTTCAGAAAGACAATGTATGAATAAAGGTATGAAGAGAATAATCATACTAATTACACTATCTAATTTGGGTAGCTATATAAATTCTTCCAATAGTATCTCTTTCCCCTTCTTTCTTTGAATGTATACAAGTGAAAGCCTCGAAATACAAGTCCATGAAGTAAAGTTTTGGTGAAGGGTTCATCTAATGCCTCTTCCAACAGAAGCCCCATTCTCAAGCCTTATTGCTCACATCAACTAGAACAAAAACATTACACCATTAACAAAACCACATTCACGAAGTACAACTCCGGCTACTAAGATCAGGAGATGCGTTCAAATTCAAGTTCAAAAACACAATAGCACATAGAGCAGTATCTCCGATCACAACAATTCCCAGTTTATTCAAGAACGAGAACGAAACCCTTAAAAAAACAAAAAAAAAAAAAAAGAAAGAAAAATGAAAAGAGCACCTCTGTACTGAGGAAATAGAGTGGAGAAAGAGTTGGGTTCGAGCATGCCACTTTCGTTCCATAACGGGTCGAATTTCTAGATTTTCCACAGATCGATGGTGGGATCATCCCAGGACTTGTCCTTATTGTGCTTCCCCTTGTATCTGGTTCGAGGCTTCTCTACTATTTCACCGTCGGTATGGTTGATTTCTTCTGAGTCTGCCATATTTGCTGTGGCCAACGTTTTTGAATTCCTTTGGGTATGATTGATACTTGATAGACGATAGTTGATATAAAAAGGGTGAATTTCGTAATAAGTCAAATTTAAGAAAATCTATTATTTTAAGATTCAAAATTTCAACTTTCTCAAATTAAAATCTAATTTTTATTTTTTTAAATTGGGCTTTCCTCAAATTTTGGGTTAACTTCAAGACCCAAAATTTCAACCTTTCTCAAATCAAGACCGATTTTATTTTTTCTCAAACATGACCCTCCCCCAAATTTTAAGTTCTCCTTCAATTTTTAGAATTTAACAAAATGAGAAATATTAGTGTAATCTATCACGTCAACCACAAAAAATATTTTTCTTTCTCTTTTTGTTTTTTCGCTCATTCTTTTTACTTGATTTCATACTTATTATCAATTTTGTTTAACGTGTAGAACGAAGATCGTAAATATAAATGTATGTAGCTAACAAGATGAAAAAAGCCGTAAAATATTTATCGGTTACTAAAAAAATAAGATATATCAAATTATTAATGAAAAAGAAGTAGTAAAATATTTTTTAGTTACTAAAAAAATAAGATATTCAAATCATGATTCAATTTTCTGATTTTAAAACAAGTATCGATTAGGAAAAAGGAATGATTAAAAAAATAAAAAGAGAAAGAAAATTAATTTTTGTGGTCGGTATGATAGATTACATTAATATTTCTCTTTTTGTTAAATTTTAAAATCGAATTGAGAGCCCAAAATTTGGGGAAGGCGATTTGAGAAAAAAAAAAATGGGTCTTGATTTGAAAAGGTTGAAATTTTGGGTCTTGAAGTGAACCCAAAATTTGAAAGAGATCCCAATTTGAGAAAAAAATAAAAATTGGGTCTTAATTTGAGAATGTTGAAACTATAGGTCTTGAAATGATGAGACTTTCTTAAATTTAAATCCTATTATGAAATTTTCGCGATATAAAAACCCTGGCGAGAGAAATTGGATGGCAATGGCTAAATTCCATTTATGCTTAATGGGCAAGTTCGGCCCAATAATAGTGATACAAAATTCCGTTTAAATAGTTTAATTAATAAATTCTAATTGTTTTATTATCTATAATTTAAGAAACCGAGAGCCTAAACCTAGCTTCCTTTTCTCTCAACTCTTTTTTTTTTAAGAATAAAACACAGTATTTTCATTTCAACATATATGTCTTTAAAGAATAATAATGTGACAAAATCACCAGAACTTTTTTTGTAAATAAAGAAATTTATTTCCCTTTTTTCCCAATTTTAACAAAATTATACTATTTTAATTTATTTTCTAATTTTAAATACACTTTTATTAAATAAAATAATTTCTAAGAATAAATTATTGAGAACCTTCCCACTAAAATGTATAATTTTCTGCAGACTTATTAAGTATTTATATCAATATATTCCCGAATTAATCGCGTATTATCTTGTGAATTTTGTCACGAATTATTCCCAAGTCCGAGATTTGTTACTATGTCTACAATGGACATCAAGAAACAAATACAAGCAACCAATCCACACAGTTAGGAAAAATTTAACTCCAAACTCGACACTAACCAAGTCGGACGGTCCAAGTAACTGAATCTTCAGATATTACATGAAAACAAGGAAACATCTTTGTCCTTCAATTGGAGGTCACCGGCTAGGAGACGTATCCCTGCCAGTTTCCCTAGGATACTCTGCGGGATATGGACTCCTGCTTCTGCTGCGACTTGGGCTCCGAGCTCTTACCGGAGATCGGGCCCGGCCAAGACTTTGGCTGCGGCTTCTTGAACCATATGGTGATCGTTCCCTCACTGGCCTTCCACTGCGATTACGTGGGCCTTCATAGGGTGGAGATTGCTCTCGCACTGGAGAACGCGAGTCTGATCTCTCTCTACTGTACCTTCTATCACGCGGGGAAATTGACCTGCAAATTAAGTAGCAACATAACATTACTGCACAAGCGCATAGCAGAATTTAGCAATAATCTTCCAACCCATTTAACCAGAAGAAAAATAAACCCAAAAGATCATGAATCAAGAAGCTACCGACCAAACATTTACGGAATGTTCTGTATCTGGAAGGACCACCAGATTCGCACCCCAGAATGCAATTTTTTTTTTATTTTTCTGGGCTGAATAAATCCATACAATAATAAATAACAGAAGGGAATGATATAATGTGATAGGAGGTTCTTCCTATATCACAAAGTACATTTTCGGGCAACAAATCTATATATATATATATGATAAGATAATCACTCATAAATAGTAACTCAGGCTTTTCCGCCTAAACCACCCTCTCGAAATAGTAACATTTAATTCGAGTATGTAAAGTCAATTTTGGTAATTAGTGAAATAATTTTGGAAAATATATAATAACAAAACAATATATAAAAATTAACTTCATAACAAAACAATATATAAAAATTAACTTCCCAAATTTGTGTGTACTGCATTAATTATTATATTTATTCTTTTCTTTTTCTTTTTGAAAATTTAATAACTTTTTCATCTTTTATCCGTGTTTGACGTATAATATATCAAGTTAATCGTCTTTTTTACGATCTTCAGTTTGACACTCATATTGCATATATAAAATAAACAATAAACATAAAAAATAAAAAATATAACATATATTACTCAAAATTTTAAGAAATATGTTTAAAAAACATAACATATATTATCAAAAATATAACATAATAATGCAAATGCATTTCATTGTTGGGGACAGAATACATGGAGGACAATCAGAAAAGCACATGTCAAACAATATAGGAAACAACTAATTGAAGGACGTGTCTATACAACATATATATGTAACATGATTTTATATATATATATATATATATATATGAGTTTTATATTACATATAGATTATCTTATATGCATTCAATTTATAAAATCAAATAAAACACACTTCGTGCATCGCACGGGTCAAAAACTAGTGAAGGAATAAGACACAAGGTTTGTGGTCTGCAACATTTAATTCCTAGAACAAAATTCAGTTTTCCATCGCGAATTAGAAGCAAGCAAAATTCGATAATGTCCAAAGTTCAACTACCAGTAATGCAAGGAAATATAAACTCTTTAGCACAAAGAATTCCGTTGCCATCAAATCATCTGTGGCAACTAAAGCGCACGGATACTGAAGAGCAATAAGAAGAGCAATATTAAGCTGCAACTTTAATCTCTCGTCATAAATGCAGTGAAGTGACAATAAATTCCAGCACATAAATGATAGTAAAACAACAGAAACGTTGATAATCGTGCATGAGAACAAATATATCCTTATGATAGAATCAATTCTCATAAACAAAATGGGAAGTAAAATACAAAACCAAGATGATATCATACCTTGAGTATTTTCTCTTAGAAGGAGAGTAGTAATCACGGCTACGAGAATGAGACCTTCCATATCGAGGTGGGGACAGGGAATGACGGGAGAACGAGAACGAGAATAACGTGGAGGGGATTGTCTTCGATCATAAACACGACCTCTGCAATAGATCAAAAGAAAGTGGAATGGTAATGTACAATTTGTTCTCTACATGGGCTAAGTACCAATCGATATACAACAATCTCAATGGTGATTGATGCGTGATGAGAATGTTTTGCCAATAAACATTGTGACACAGCGAAAGTACTTCCAAGTTAAACTTGCCATAATCAATTCATTTTGTTAATGTATTGCCAATGCACTAGCCAACCTCTGTTTCGATAGAACAAAATCTCAGAATCTTCCCAAGAAGACTACAACTCACAGAAGACACAAGGCAAGAATAGGGTGCAATAGAGAATAACAATTCCAGTTCTCTGTTGTTCACAAGGTAACTACTCTCTTTAATATGTTTCCAATTGTTACTGGCCACTTACAACTTAAGTTATTTACAGTAGACTATATTCATATCAGGCAGATATTAGGATCTTCAAATAAGGATTCATACTTTACACTAAAGTTGAATGGTCTTGTGTTTCGAGGAGATCGAATTTCATCTCAGGCGGTTTAGCAGAATCACTCTTTTTTAAAGTAATTCAAGCACATTGTTATATGTACAAGTATAAATTACCTTCCTCCTCGTTCTCGGGCTCTCATTTCAGTTGGCTTCTTCCTGTTCTCCTCAGCAAAAACAACAGTGAGCTCCCGACCATGCAGAATTTGACCATCCATCTGATATTTAGCTTCAGCAGCATCAGCTGGGTCCACATATTGGACAAATCCAAAACCTCGTGGATCACTGCATGAAAATAAAGGGGTTTCACAGGTAAAGAAAGACAGTCAGTCTGGTGCAGCTGTAAACCTTTCAAGCATATAGACACTAGCCCAAAAAGCAGACTGTTGAGAGCTATTCAAATGACTAAAA
The DNA here is from genome assembly GCA_016081115.2 of Rehmannia glutinosa. Taxonomy (NCBI): domain Eukaryota; kingdom Viridiplantae; phylum Streptophyta; class Magnoliopsida; order Lamiales; family Orobanchaceae; genus Rehmannia; species Rehmannia glutinosa. The sequence goes on along the minus strand of CM071924.1, from coordinate 32,197,106 downwards.
TCATCAACCAGAAGAATCTGGTCAGCCAGCATAAATTTGAAACTGTCCGAAAAATATACAATCATATATCAATTAAATATCTCCTAGAGTAAATAGTTCCATAGAAAGTTCAAAGGCAGCAATCAGTAGGCTTAATCATGGGAAAGAAAAGATAAATCAGTCAGTGGTCGCCACCTTAAAGCCCTTAAACTTTTCACACAGCCTCTACTCAAATTAATAGCTCAAAATAATTCCAGAAATACGAAGGCCATGATAAGCGCATAAACAAGCACTTGGCAGCTGACCTTTGAAAATGACAATTTAAGTTGACTTGAAATTCTTCAAACTTGAAATCTTGATATCTTCACATTGTATTCAAACAAGAACCCTTCCAATCTTCATTACCATTAACATCACCTTCATGCCCTTATTACTTGATTGACGTCAAGAAACCTCTTACTATTAGAATGTGTCAAGAGTACTCTTACTACTTGATTGAAGTCTTCATAACTCTCACTTCACTGCTAAATCTCAATAACCTTAATAAAAATATCCAACTTAGGAAGATAAATATTAAAACAATAAATGAAAAGCAGAAAAGCGACCTAAATACTATTAAGCAAATCAAAGTGCAATAATTTCCAGTGATTAAAGAGATAATAGGGAAGTGTAAATGAAATACATAAAGGATAAGAACAACATTCTAAACAAATTTACCCAGTGTAATAATCCCTTGGCAGATAGATGTCTTTAACAGGGCCAAATTGGCGAAAGGCCTCCTCAAGTCTTCCGGCCTGTATACAAAAATTTAACCATTAGAACAATGAATATTTTGTTTCATTTCTAGTCTAGGAAGTTAGAGGTTGAGAGAGCATGTGTGGTACACAACAGGAATGAAGGAAAAGATGAGCCAATCTTACCTACAATCATGGCGAAGGTTGCGAACTAGAAGACTGGTGGGAGCATCCCTACTACTATATCGTCCTCCTCTTGGAGGGCTCCTTCCTCTTCTACCATAACCTCTTGGGGGTGAAGGGGTGTAGCTCCTTCCCCTCATTTAAACAAGTTATGCAAATCCTAGTCAATGCAAGTATTCAAAACCCAGTTAAATAACAAAAAGTTTAACTGTGACTAAATTACAATTACTAAGCCATAAAAAGGAGAAAGAATAAAAAGAAAAGAATAAGTTCCATAAAGTTATATAGTGGTAGAAACCAAACAAAAAAGGAAATATGAAACCCCCATATATTGATAAATTAAAAAATTAAACAACAAAGAAAAGAAACCACCAACTTAAAACAGAATATTGTAGAACTCAGAGAGAATATAAAAAAAAACAGAAGGTATAAACCAGGAAAATGGTCAACTAGAGCTAATACAAAGTAACTACCATCATATCGGCAATCACCATATTTTTCTCCTCATCATTTCATCTGAAGTCACATATAAACATATGTTACATATCACGTGCCTCAATATATGTGTGTGTGTGTGACCTTAAGGCCATATTTCTCTTCTTAATATCTTAAGGTGGAGGAAGAACTCTTAAATATTACCCCAATAAACTAGGAAAACAAACAAATAAATCTAAAAACAGAAAGTCAAAAGCAAAGGAATAGAATGATCAGCTAGAGCTAATACATGATAAATAGCCATCATATGAGCAATCAACACATTATATTCATCATTTCATTCTTATTCCCACAACCATAAATAGGAAAATAAACAAATAAATCCGAAAACAGATAAAAGGAAAGGAATAGAATGATCAGCTAGAGCTAATACATGATAAATAGCCATCATATGAGCAATCAACACATTATAATCATCATTTCATTCTCATTCCCACAATCCTAATCAGCACTCTCATTTTCTACATGAGGTGAAGTACTAAAAAAACAAAATAACCGAAGCATTAAAGAAAAAGTTAATAGGAAAATAATAGAATGATCAGCTATAGCTAATACATGATACATAACCATCATATCAGCCACAAAACCACTCTAATATCATTTCATTTTTCAAATACCCAAAAATCATAAAGCTGTATTTCAAGATAGAAAATGGAAAATGATTCGATACAACAAACCCCTTCAAGAAAAAAACATAACGAATATTCCGTAACAAGAAGATCGAAAACAACAAAACTAAAGAAGAAGCCATACGGTTGATTACACTCAATCGCATCGACACCCACCACACAACGTGCAAACTCCTGAAAATGACATATTACAAAACCTTAAAATCATAAACGAAAATCTCATTGACAAAACCAGAGTCACGACAGCCAAAAGGTTGACAGAACGGTAACGGGACACAGAATCGATAATGACCAAAGAATAAACCCTAATAAAAGTAATACGATTACTAATATAAAGATTTCACATTGGAAAATCCGTATAAACACATGTTCGAACTTATTTCTGTAAGAATTTGCATACCAATAGTGTATTAGCCGGGGAGAAACTTAAAGCGAAAGGATTCTGAATTCCTGAAAAACACACACACACAGAGAGAGCGGCGGAGGAAGAAGAAAGTAAAGCACCGTTTGGAGGTACTACTTGCTAGGGTAAAAGGGTACTTATACGCGATTAAATCGGGTCAGCACGTCTATATATATATATATAAAAGCAAAATGGTTTCTAAAATTATTTTCCGCCTAAATGACACTTTCAAAAAAAAAAAATCTGATTTTTTTTTTTTTTTTTTGGATTTTGGAATCCAAATTAATATAGTTGACTTTTAAATTTTGGTATGTATATTGAAATTAAGGAGAAAACATATAGGGAAGATTAATTTTGGTATCCAATTCAATAATATATCATTTTCAATTTAGTTAAATATGGTTTAAATTGACTAAATGACTATAAAAAATAAAAATTAAGGCTAAATCTTGATTGCAATCACAAATAAATGTTGAATTTTTTTCTATATAGCATGATTTAAAATCGGAAATGCTTAAACATCTATATCTATATCTATATAATAACAAATCACTTTCTAAAACTGTTTTCCGCCTAAAAGACGCTTTCTAAAAAAATTTATCCGACTTTTTTTTTTTTTTTCCATGATACACCTATATTTTATCAATTTAAACGTAATTGTTGTGAGATAACCATGTTTTTAACCTAAATTAACAAATTTGATTGTTTTTGTAACCTAAATTAACAAATTTGATTTTTTAATTTTGGTATGCATCTTTGAAATCAAGGAGAAAATATAAACAAAAGTTGACCAATCTAATTTTTATACAACTTTGTTTAGTTTTGGTATATAATTCAATGAAATATTCAATTTAATTCATAAATATGATTTAAATTGGTATATGACCGCACTTATGGATCTGAATCTTGATTACAATGAAGAATAAATGCCGACGATTTTCCCAAAGAGGTTTATTTAAATCTTGACATCATTTAAGATTCTAAACAATTTTGGTACATATGATTTAAAGATTCTAAACAATTAAGATAAAAATGATTAATTTAAAGATTCTAAACAATTCTATAAAAATGGCTTAAATTTACAACGTGACTATAAAACATTCTTCAAAATACATAATCACAATTTATTATACAATGTTATCAAATATTTAGATTGTAATGTACTTATTTATAGTAATCACAAATAAATGCTAGAAAAATATTAAAAATGGTAAGTAAGCAATCAACATTGATATGCATATTTAACAAAATCATTTAAATTGTGTACTTTTTTTTTTTTGGCAACAATAAGAAATATTCCAAAATAATTAGAATATGTTTTTGGAATATCTAACCTAGGTACAAAATAATTCATTAACCATCTCTAAGTATTGCCATATATAAATATATTCATTTATTTTAGACGTGTCTATCATAATATATTAATTTGTAATTTCCTTATATAGTTGTTCTTACACCCCTATAAATAGTGGACAATTGAAAAAGTTCATTACAACATTACAATCTCTCAAAGCTGCAATCTCTGATTGCAAATTCTCTCTTGCATCACATCAAAATCAATATAGGAAAAAATACATAGCTCCATTTATTACACTCATACAAGTAAATTCATTAACCTAAAGACATCTCGATTCAAACAAGACGAATTCATCAAATGAAACCCAATACCATGAGAAAGTTTTATGGATACAATATTTCGGTAAATAAACGGAATAGGACCGCAAATTTGACAAGGGTATCATGCTTATTACTTTTTTTTATCAAACCGTGTCTCTTTTTCATTGTAATATTATACTTTATTTTCAAGTATCCGAAAGCTTTTTGTAGATTAAAAATGTACTTATACGTAAGATAGCTTTCACCATTTTTTGATTGTCTTCACCTAATATAATTTCACCTGCATCATATAAGTTACATATATTATACACGTAGTTATGAATGAATATATATTTATCTTTGTATAATCTATATAACAGACTTCTCATTGAATCTAAATGTTTTATATTTCAATTGAAAGCTTTGTTGATCTCTTGATATCACCCTATTTATGCACAAGAATACAAGTGAAATGAGTGTAATGGTCAATAAAATATTATCACTAAAAGGTATCAAAAAACAAATTCTTATATATACCTGGCCGTTATCACTTGCCCCTCCATTGCATTCACTGTAAATATTCACCAAACACATGACTTGTATTTGTTGTGACTCAAAACAAAACCAATATGGTTATCCATTTACCAAAGTCATATTTACATTTCGAGTTACTCGGAGACTCGAGATGACATATATTCATATGTATATCTATACATCGATACTTACAAGAAAAGATCATCACATATATGTCTAAACATTTTATATGATGAACACATGTTAACGGTCCTTTCATAATAAAATTAAGTCTAAAAAACAAACTAAAAAATCAATCTAATAAGTTCATATCGTTATTAGGATGTGTACATATACAAGTTGATTCTTAGCAAACAGAGAGGCATATAGCGAGAAATTGAATAATTAAACTAATCATTTCATCAAAGTAATGCAAATTCAATAAATTGATTATTTTATATTAATATTATACCACTAGAAAAAAAAATCCATCATTTGCACAATATAGTTCGATAACTTATAGGTTTTGTTCATCGGTCATTAATCGATTAAGTATAGTTAATATCCAAAAATATTTTTCATCATATATGACGGATATCGAACTTGAAATTAGTATAATACTGATTAATTGTTCATGACAAAAAAAAATATGCGAAAAACATTTTTTCTAACTACTTTATTTATCAGGAAAAATAAAAAAAATTCTCACATAAACATTATGGTCAAGAAATCAGTTTTCATTTTTGGATTAAATTATCATCTTTAAACTAACAACAAACTAAAACTTATAAGATAAAGTAAAATGCCTACAATTACAAAAGAAGAGAAATTATAAACGAAAAATTATAAAAAATCCTTATCTTTGTTATAAGGACGCGTAATCGATTCAAACAAATGAACCACAACTTGCCTACGAAAAAAATGATAAAAAAACATTAATTTTAAAACTCAAAATAATTTCAAAAGTAGGTCATCAAATTAGGGGAAAAAACACTTATCTTTTAAAAAAAAAAACGTTCAATTAGATCACGTATAATCCGATAATATAGCCAATATATTAGTAAATTTTAAAATATAGAAGTATTTTATAAATCTTAAAAGCTGTCATTTTTAATTAATGGGTTTAAATCTCAAATTAAGTGGTTAGTGATTATTATATATAATGTAAAATTCTTATTTTGAAGATAAAATAAAAAATTTCTAATATAAGTTTTAAATATAATTTAGAAATTTGTAAATAAAATGTTATTTGTAAATGATAGTTAAAGTTAATTTTAATTATTTTTGTATGTTTTGTTAGTTATTTACTATATTATATGCCTATCCAAAGCACACATTGTATAGTTGTAAGGTATTAAACTAACATTCAATATTATTGTATGCAACTTATTTATTTTTTGATCTTACTTTGTTCACATATTTGCGTAGAAATTTTGAAAAACTCATATATGACATGTCAAAAATCGTATGCAAACATAGATTTGCAAGGCCCACTAAAAAGAAAATTTTCAAACCATTCACTTGGTAATATCACAAATACATCTCCGACAATAACGCCAAGAATTGAGTTGCAAGGATCCTCAAGAATTAATATTTATAAAGTGCAAACACATTGTAAAAAGACCTACCAAATGGTAATGTTCAATTACGTGAACAATGATTTTTATGTTTTTAAAATAAAATCATAAAAAAATTAATACTATTTTTCAAATGACTAAAATTTAATTTTTGTTATGAGATCAATTCTTAATTTGTTAGCTTACTAAATCAATATTTTTGCGGTGATCAAATGATATCGAAAGGATATCTTCAAGATTATCTACAATAAATGATTTACAAGGTCTCTCAAGTAGAAATACTAATACATATTCAAATACATCGATAGTGTCATTACGAGATGGTAATATCATTTTCTTATATGAAGATTATTACTAATTTAGTATTAATAAAAATAATATATTTTATATTTATTTTAATAAGTTTACTTTTAAATTATTTTATTTTGTTGCATAGTTTTTGCGAGAAAATCGGACAAAATAAAAAAGATAGCTATGAAACTATTTGGAAGATTTGATTTGCAAGACTCTTTAACCAAAATTGTTTATCCATTGTCGAACACTCCACTTAGTAACATAACGAATGGTACATTCAAAATTATATTTATTTATTTTCTCAAAAACATATATAATTCATGCTACATATATTTATATTCGAGTGCATATAATTTATTATTTATTATTTTTATTTACAATCACAAGACCAATATGGAAATATAATCCGAAATTATAAGAGAACAAATCGTTGAACATTCGAGTCTTCTAACATAAGTTTGAACTCGAAAACAATAATTGATATCATGGTTGATGATTATACTCATATGTTCGAGAAATTAGGCACATTTAAGTATTCCTTTTAGTTGGTTAATGTATATTCATCGAATCGTATTCCTTTGAGTCCGATATAATTCATCCCATATAATTTGCGTAGATTTGATTCCGCGAATGACATTGACACCGTCGGATTTTAGAATTCCATTCAAGTTCCAACGTAGACAGTTTCCTCTCATTGTATCTTATGTGATGACTATAAACAAGATCCAAGGACAGTCTCTCTCTAGTGTCGGGTTGTACTTGAAGAATCTAGTATTCAATCATGACCAACTATACGTTGTTGTTTCCCGAGTTACAAATCGTAAGAGTTTGAAAATATTAGTCTGTGGTGAAGACGAATCAAACAATAAACAATCGATGAATGTTGTGTATAAAGAAGTATTCCAAAATTTGTAATATGTACAAGTAGTGTTTTAATTTGAAAATTTTGTTTCAAATCATTTTTATTTTTTTTGGGTTGTATACAATTATTTTGCACACCCGTTCAAATTATATAATTCAACAAAGGACAACATATGATTCACATATCATATGGTTTAACTTAATATCCGTGCATCGCACGGTCAAAGACACTAGTTTTTCTTTAAAACAAAAACTCGATAGTCTCACATATTAATTTCGTGGGACGGATCCTAATCCATATTAGCTAATTCATTTGAATATGAATCTAACTTGATTTGATTTGTAAAATGGGTTGGATCCGTCTCATGAATTTAAATCCGTGAGACGGTCTCAAATAACTTTTGTTTTTAAGTACAATGGAATAGTATCGAACCAAGTCAATCGCCCTTACAATACAAGACTCTACTAGAGCACAAGATTGGTTGCTGACCCAAGGCTCTACCAGAGCACAAGATTTGTTCCAGGTCAGTACGTTGTTGATAATTGGAACATTCGGAATTTTCAAACACTTATTATAATTACTAGAAAAACATATGTGTATTACGGATCGAATTAATTTTTAAAAATTGAGCTATTTTTCAAAAAAGCAAATTGTATTTTGGCTTGTCAAAATAACGTAAACTTTAATTCTTAATTACATTGTTACAAGCTTTTTCACATTAATTTTTCATAAATTAATTGTAAATTGCAATGGTGATAATTAATTTTTTGTGTTAAAAATATCACTTAGTTAATTGTGCTAATTTTATCAACCAAAAGTATCCAATGAATATATTTTCCATTTTTAGGGTAGTTTATTTTTTTAGATTTAAAGTAGTTTTCTTTTTTACATTATATAGATAAAAGTTTTGATTTTTGGATTATTATTTACTTTTAGATTATAATAAATTGTATACATAGAATCTTTGATTACGAAAATATAGATTGTATAGATAGGATCATTGATTTTTGGATTATTTATTATCTTTTAGATTATATATGAAAAATATCTATATATATATTTTCTTTTTTACATTATATAGATAAAAGCTTTGATTTTGGATTATTATTTACCTTTATATTATAATAAATTGTATACATAGAAATCTTTGATTACAAAAATATAGATTGTATAGATAGGATCATTGATTTTTGGATTATTTATTATATTAGAGATTATATATGAAAAATATCTATCTATCTATCTATATATATATCGGATATACTAAAACAAAAAATATTATTGCCACATGTCATCACCGAGCAATTCAAGACACGTGTCAACACTTTGTGTTCTTCTAAATCCACGTATCGGCTTGACATTTAGCCACATGGAAACCAATATAAATTGGATTTAATTTCACTTGATATGGTAAAAAGTAATAATAATGGTAAAATAATAATTTTTAAAATGACCAGGAAATCAAGATTCACATTCACTTCTAATGCATCTAATAATTATATCTTTGAATTATCATCGGAAAGTGTACAACTAAAAAACATGAATCCTCTCCACCTTCGTCAATGGCGCCCGCACTAAACCCTAAATCCGCTTATTCGTTGCTCTTCTTCTCATCTCACTTCTCATTCAATTTCGATTTCCTTGATCGGTGGTATATCGATCTCTCGGCGTTCAGGGAGGCTATGGAAGCGCCTCCGGCAATGAGTTTGCGAGGACCCTATCATATTTCCTCCTCTTACGCAGACAACACTCCGCAAATCGAAATCACTTCCCATTCGCTTTTCGATTTCCAACCACACACATCAAAACCGATATTCCCACCATTTCTCTTGTTCCGTTGGTTGAACCAAGCCACAACACAAATCCTACAAAGATACCAAGCGTCGCCAATCTTCCGTGAAAATCATTTCTTTGAAATCGTGAATAATTCGACATTCAATCCAAATGGTAATGACATCTTATTGTCTAATTGCTCACAACTTTGTTGGATCTATAATTCATGAGGGTGATAAGAGTATCTTTGGAATTCTCTGAATCAAACATCTAACCTTGCGCAGCGATGGAATTTAGCTCCAATTGGTAAATTTTCTCAGGGAGTTCCCCCCATTAACTATCTTCGCCAGGTTATTTTGGATCTAAAGTTTCATGGTTCGGTGGATATTCGTAGACTAAATGTGAGACATGTTCTATTGCATTTTCACATGAAAGGCGATTTTGCCAAAATGTGGCTTAAACCTGTGTGGATGGTCAATGGCCTTCCTATGCGTGTGTTTAAGTGGAGTCCTAAATTTTCTGTTAATAGAGAGTCATCTGTGGTTCCTATTTGGATCAAATTGCCTGGATTGCTGTCATCATGTTTTAATAGAAATGCATTGGTCATGATTGCTAAACTCATAGGGCAACCTCTTCGCATTGACAAACAAACTCTCAATTGCACTAAATTGTCTGTTGCCCGTTTGTGTGTGGGAATTGATGTCTCCTTACCTAAACAGGAATCCATTTTCCTTCGGTTCAATTCGAAATTGAGGGGAGCAAAAAGTGGTCTATGAATCTTTCCCATCTTTCTGATCTTGGTTGTTATCATATAGGTCATCATGTTGATGCATGTTACATTGTTGGGAATGCTCCGAGACCTCCTAAAAAGTCATCTGGTGAGATTATTCCCCCCACCTCCTCGACTCCCTCTAAGGAGGCTCCTATTTCCCCTAGAGTCAGCCCTCTGAAAGGGAAACAAATTGATAATGCTCGTGACATCGATGATGTCCCCATTGAGGACATTAATCAATTTTCGCCTTCTTGCTTCTAATCTTGATTGGAGAAAATGAAGGAAGTAACCTCCTAACTTCTTCTAAAGTTGAGCACATTCAGATCATTCCTTCTGAAGTGGCATTTCCACTTCCTCCTGAGATCATGAATCATAATTCTGAGTCTCCTCCTCACATCTCTGAGATAACTGTTCCCAATATTACTCTTACTGAACCAAGCTCTACTCTCAGTAAAGCTGATCTTCATCCTAGTGCTGTTGGTCACATGGATAAAACTCCTTCTTATCATCATGAGGCCTCTTCTTCCGAGTTCTAACCTCTCCTACCAAGGATCTTATTCCCCCGATCTCTCGACCTGAAGAGCTTTTTTCCCAGAAAGCTATAGCTCTCCACCAGAGAAGCATTTCTGCTTCTCCTAAAGGGATTAAAAAAGGGTCAGATAAGCCTCAAAGGCCTGTTAGAAATAAACTTAAAAAGTTGAAATGAGTTTAAATATGCTTACTTGGAATCTGAGGGGGATTAATAATAACCTTACTCTTAACCATTTAAGATTTCTTTGTAGAACTCATAACATCCAGTTTCTTGCTGTCATGGAACCAATGACTTCTTCTGACTTTCCCATTTCAAGTAGAAGACTTGGTTTTGTTCAGGTGAGTGGCAATTTTCCAATAAAATCTGGATTTTTGGAATTACGATTTGTCTGTCTCTGTGCTCGAGATCTTGATCAAGTTCGAATGTATCCATTTCTTCTAGTATTTGCACTATTGATATTCATGGGTCTTTTATCTATGCTAAATGCACTTAATCGAGAGAAGGATCCTTTGGGATGACCTCAGAGATATTATTCCTGATAACAATCCTTGGATTGTTGGGGTGATTTCAACTGTTTTCTCAATCTTGAGGAAAGGGTTGGAAGCACTACTAACAGATTGCTTGATATGGAGGAGTTTAGCCAAATGATCAGTGATACTGGACTCATTGATGTTGGCTTTGAAGGTGCTAATATGCACACCTGGACTAGGAATGGTCTCCAAGAGAGACTTGATAGAGTCCTTATTAACACCAAGTGGGGTGATGTGTTTCAAAAATCCACTGTCTCTCATCTTGCTAGGGTTGCTTCTGATCACTCTCCTCTTCTTTTCTTATCCCATCTCACCACTAATAAGGCCCCTGCTGCTTTTAGATACATGCACATGTGGGCTAGGCATCACACTTTTTTGAACATTGTTAAAGAGGCTTGGGAGGGTCCTACTGGTTTTTCTGGGCTTAAAAATCTTCATCATAAGTTGATTAGAGTCAGCGAGAGACTTAAATGGTGGAATAAAAATATTTATGGTAATGTGTTTGATAATCTCAAAAAAGTGAATCAAAGTCATTCTTCTTTGAGAGACTATATGACTTTTCTCTCTGTGACTCACCTTATTGATCTCAAGCACTCCATTCTTGAGCTTATTCTTGCCACTAAAATTGAGGAAGACTTTTGGCATCAAAAGTCTTCCCGCAAATGGATTGTAGAAGGTGAGAGGAACACTAAGTACTTTCATAATCTTGTCAGAGCCAAAAGAATTAAATCTAGAATCCATAGTATCATTGATGAGGGTCAAACCCTTACTTCTGATCATGAGATTCAGAAATCTTGTGTGAAGTTCTTTTCCTCTTATCTCTCTAATGATGTGAACTGCCTTCCCTTTGATGGCCATGACCTTGTTACTCATCTCCCTGCCTCCGTCAGCTTGGATGCTCTTTGTGCCAACCCTACTGCAGCTGAAATAAAAGCAGCAGTGTTTTCCATCAATTCTTCTAGCATTGCTGGACCTGATGGTTTCTCTGCTAATTTCTACCAAACTTGCTGGGACATCATTCATGAGGATGTGGAAGCTGCTGTACATGCTTTTTTTTATGGTTAGCCCCTCTCAAAAAGCTATACAGCAACAACCATTTTCCTCATTCCTAAGAAGGAAAACCCCTCTTATTGGACTGATTACAGACCAATAAGTCTTTGTAATGTTTCCAATAAGATCATTACTAAGATTTTGAATACTAGGCTCTCTAATATCCTTCCTGATTTGATTTCTCCTTATCAAAGTGGTTTCCTTACACACAGGCTTATTAGTGACAACATATTGTTAGCACATGAAATGATTCATTCTATTTCTTGTGCTAATAATGTTGCTTTCAAGCTTGATATGGCTAAAGCTTATGATAGGGTACAATGGCCCTTTCTTAAAGCTATCTTTGTTTGCCATGGGGTTTCGATAGATGGATTGGGTATATTGATGTTTGTATCTCTAATTGTTGGTTTCTTGTTCTTGTCAATGGGAGTCCTTCCGGGTTTTTAAATCGAAGGGGGCTTAGACAGGGGGACCCTCTTTCCCCCACCCTTTTCATCCTTGTCTGCTTTGAGTACCTCTCACAGAGGGCTTGATCATCTTTTTCACCATCATCCTCATATGTACTATAAAAGTAATGGTGGTATCCCTATCTCTCATCTTGCTTATCCGATGATATTATCATACTTTCCAACAAAGAAAGATGATTCCTTAAGGGCCCTTATTCAATTTCTCAACCACTATTGTCTTGTTTTTCGGGCAAGTTTGTGAATTCTAACAAAAGCTCTTTTGTGATGCGAGAAAGGACTCCGATGTTTGCATTGATAGGGTTAAAACTCTCACTCGGTTTTCTAATCGGGATCTTCCCATCACTTATCTTGGTGTTCATTTGTATAAAGGGCACAAGAAAGGTCTCTTTGTTTGAGTGTGATCAATAAAATGCATGCTTTAGAGTTAGATGTTGGGATGGGAAACTTCTCTCTTTTGGAGGGAAATTAATGCTTATCAAGAGCACTCTCAATTCTATGTTCTTGCATATGATCTAGGTTATTAAACCCCCAAATATGTCATTCACATTCTTGAGCAAATCATGGCTAGGTTCTTTTGGGGCTCAGTGAGTAGAGATCAAGAAAATTCATTGGGTTGCTTGGTATAAGATTTGTAACACTATTGGGAAGGTGGTTTAGGTATCGAAATATCTACGATATGGTTGATGCTTGTTAGTCCAAGTGGCTACGATAATCTAGAGGGGGTGAGAATAGATTATGCCGATTTTTCGCAAATCGCCCTCTTTTTCGAATGAACAAATAAATGACAAGAATGTAAATGCGGAAATTAAACAACACTCATCGATTTAAAGAGGTTCAACCCACCTAGGGCCTTATCCTCTACCACCCCAAGTATCTCAGGGATGGATTTCAAAAAAGAAAAAAGATTTTATTAATTTCCAAAATTAATACAACACCTTGAGGATTACCACAATCCTCTTACAACACCTTCAAGAAGATTACCACAATCTTCCTTCACCATCTTTGAAGAGTACCACACTCTTCAACCACCTATCACCTAGATCACCCAAGTGTATTCTTACCACAAGAATACTCACAAGGATGTCTGTGTTGAATGATGGACAAAATTCAAGATTACAACTCTATGAAACCAATACAAAGATTGAGTGCAAGTGTAATCAAGAATCAAAAGCCTAGACCTCAAATATGTGCAAGTGAAAGTACTTAGGCTATTACAACAAGAATGTAAAAATGAAAGCTTGAACAATTTTGCTTGATTTCTTGTTGTGTATTTTCCTTGTATGTGTTGTATCTTGTGTCTTCAATTCATCCTCTGTTTATAGGGAAGTCTTCACCAACATAGGCTCCCAACATAGGCTCATTCTTCTTCACTTTTGTCTACAAAAAGAGGATCACAAGATGTAGAAATATTGTACAAAAATAAAAAGTAAATCTTCTTTGATAAGGATTACAACGATTGGAATTTATCTTTGTCAAAAATAACATAGAGCGTCGGTTGTCTGTAATAAGATTTCGAACGCGTTTTGAAAAAATAGTGCGATCCAGTGCAGTCGAAGGGGGATCGGCCAGGTCGGCCGGGGGTGCGATTGGTCGCCTAGGGTTGGCCGGTCGACCCCATGCTTGACCGGTCCCCCTCTATTTTTTTGATCGAAGACGTTCTCATTTCAATATTTGAGTTCTTGATGTGCGGCCGACGTTATGGGCGACGGCCGACCTCAATATTAAATGTTGTCCGATTTTTATCAAAAATAAAATTCAAGAAATACTCAATAAATTAGTAAAAACATTTTAAATCACTTGGGAGTATTTGGACAACATTTATAAACATAGTTTTGGTGTAAAAACCATTTTAACAAAACCATCAAAAGTGTTGTCCATTTTTATCGAAAAATAAATTCTAAGAAATACTCCAAAAATTAGCAAAAACATTTTAAATCATTTAGGAGTATTTGGACAACATTTATTAACATTGTTTTGGTATAAAAACTCATTTAAACATAATCATCAAAATCTTGATAAAAACATTTATCTAACAAACTCCCAATTTTTGATGATTACAAACCAAAACAATTTTAGGAAGTTGATTTTAAAACAAAACAAATTTTCCGGTCTAAAACATCAATCCATTATAAGCAAGATTCATCATAAGTACAAACACACAAGGATAGGAGCCAAGATTTTTCAAAATCATTTTTGCACAAGCTCCCCCTATCAATATGCATATCAAGAACAAGTATACAAGCAACCATCTAAGGCTAAAAGCTTAGCTTTTACAACTTAAGCTTGAATATCATGAGCTTATAAGCTCCCCCTGTCACAAAAGCATCATTAGTCAAGTATAAAAGTCCATAATACATCACATGGACTAAGTATTATCCATAGCTTTTGGCTTTTAAGAGCTTTAGCTTATAGCTTTTCTTGCGAGCTTATTTACGCTTCTTTGAGCTTATGAGCGTTTTTCTTGTTTCTCCCCCTTTGGAATCATCAAAAATAATGTTAGCACGATAAAAACATCATACAATTAAATCAAAGTGCGCAATTTTATAGATTTATCGAGCATATTGAACATATAAGCTTAAATTCCAAATAAAAGGGAAAAATTGCTCATTTGATTTGTAAAAGCTCATTTGATTGATAAAACATGATCTCTATAAACTTATAAGGCTTTTCAAATCAAGAGAATCATGTAGGTGATGAATTTTTCATTGAAACATTTTGTCGAACATTTGGCGTGCGTCGAATAAAACAAGAGAAATATAACGCCTTTGTGATTCGTTTAAGCCCAAAATTTCATCACCAATTTCAATACAACAATATTCATTCATCATCAATCATCATAAACAACATATTAATACAAGAATTTCAACAAGATATCAAGATACAAGCACATTCATGGGCCAACCCAATTGAGATTAAAAGGAGAAATTCTTACCATTTGAGCGGTAAAGATGAACAATGATGATGATAATCGAGCCTCATGAAGTCCAAAATATAAAATGTATGAAAGAAAATAAATTTTGAGTGAAATTTGTGTGCAATTGGCGAAGGAGACGAAAAATGAACACAAAACAAACCAAAATGACAAATCCGAGAATCGAAACGATTTTATCCAAATTTTGGGCATGGGCGACCGGTTGGGGGGTGGGCGACGGTCGACATCATGGGCGACCGGTCGGCCTTCCCCAATTAGCCCAGTGGTTCTTATTTTTGTGAAAGTTCGAGTTTTGAACCAAAAATCCGATTTTTCGCCTCTAAGTTTTAAAATGTGCAAAATGCAATCATAGACCTCATTCAATATGCATTATGCCTAACCGAGCTCGCATTGACGCAAAAGTCTCGGAAGATAGCGGTTTTGTAAAAATGTCCGCTAATTGATCTTGAGATGGTACAAAAGATATCTCAATTTTTCGTTTTGAAACACAATCCCTTAGAAAATGATGTCGAATCTCAATATGTTTAGTACGGTTATGATGAACGGGTTTTGAGCAATATTTATAGCGGATATATTATCATACAATATGAGAACATTTTCAAAAGAACATTTATAATCCGCTAAAGTTTGTTTCATCCAAAGAAGTTGAGTACAACAAAATGCCGCAAAAATATATTCGCCGCCGTTGAAAGTGAAACACAATTTTGCTTCTTTGTAAACCAAGAAACTAGGCAATCGCCTAAAAATTGACATGATCCGGAAGTACTTTTCCGATCATCAATATTTCTCGCATAATCCGAATCACTATAACCTTTAAGAGAAAATTTTTCATTTTTGGATAAAATAAACCATATTGAATAGTGCCTTTCAAATATCGAAAAATCCTTTTAACGACACTCATATGAGATTCTTTGGGATTGCTTTGAAAACGAGCACATAGGCATACGACATGAAGAATATCCGGTCTACTTGCGGTTAAATAAAGTAAACTACCAATCATACCTCGATACTTGGATTCATCAACCGCTTGCCTTTTTCATCTTTGTCAATCTTGCGTTTGTTGCCCTTAGGGTAGAAACGGTTCTTCCTTCTTCAATTCGAACTTCTTCAAAAGTTCTTTTGTATACTTGGATTGTGAGATGTATATTCCTTCTTGGCATTGCTTAATTTGAAGTCAAGGAAGAAGTTGAGCTCCCCATCATGCTCATTTCAAATTCACCTTGCATTAACTTAGAAAATTTCTTGCACAAGGATTCATTAGTAGCACCAAAAATAATATCATCAACATAAATTTGCACTAATAAGCAATCTTGCCCTTTTTCAAAAACAAAGAGAGTAGTATCAACTTTACCTCTTGTAAAACCATTTTGCAAAAGAAAAGAGCTAAGTCTATCATACCATGCACGGGTGCTTGTTTCAAACCATACAAGGCCTTTTTAAGTTTATAAACATCATTAGGCCTAGAAAATTTTCAAACCCGGAGGTTGTTTTACATAGACTTCTTCTTGAATAATACCATTTAAAAATGTGGATTTTACATCCATTTGGTAAAGCTTGAAATTTTTAAAACAAGAATAGGCAAGTAAAATACGAATAGCTTCTAAACGTCTTTCGGTGCAAATGTTTCATCATAATCAATACCTTCTTCTTGACAATAACCTTGAGCTACTAACCTTGCTTTGTTTCGAACAATATTGCCTTGGTCATCGAGCTTGTTCGAAATACCCATTTTGTACCAATAATGGTTTGAGATGGAGGACAAGGTACTAATTCCCATACATAATTCCTTTCAAATTGATTCAACTCCTCTTGCATTTCTAAAAACCAATCCTCATCTTCAATGGCTTCCTTAGCATTTTTAGGCTCTTTTTGAGATATAAGAGCTTTCTCGGCAAATTTTCCTCGAGTCATTACTTTATCAAGGGGATCACCAATAATAAGATCTTTTGGGTGATCTCCCTTAAATTTCAATGCTACGGGAAGATTCGAAGTATCACCTTTATCTTTTTGAGGAACATTTGAGCTTGAAGGTTGATTATTTTGAGTATCATCTTGAACAATGGGTTCAACAATATCCTCTTCATCACTTTCATCATTGGGTATCTTTTCAACACCCGAAGCTTCATTGAATTTGACATGGATGGATTCTTCAACAACCCCACTAGTCTTATTGTAAACCCGATATGCTTTGCTCTTGGTTGAATACCCCATAAATATTCCTTCATCGGCCTTAGGATCAAGTTTGTCTAATTGATCCTTAGTATTCAAAATAAAACATTTACATCCAAATATTTTGAAATAACTAATATTTGGAGTTCTTCCTTTCCAAAGCTCATATGGAGTTTTATTCATTTTAAGACGAATATAAACTCGATTAATGACATATCAAGCGATACTTACGGCTTCGGCCCAAAAATATTTTGGAAGTGAAATTCATTGAGCATGGACCGACTCATTTCTTGAAGTGTCCGATTCTTCCTTTCGGCTACTCCATTTTGTTGAGGTGTCCTTGGAGCCGAAAATTGTGACTATATCCCTTGGTTTCACAAAAGACTCTAAATTCTCCGTCAAATTCTCCACCTCGATCACTTGAATAGACTTAATAGTATCTTCCTTTTCATTCTCAATAAGTCTACACAACTTAACAAACTCATTAACGGCATCGCTTTTATTAGTAAGAAATATAGCCCAAGTATATCTAGAAAAATCATCGACTATAACAAAAGTGTAATGTTTTCCACTTAGACTTGCCATACCAATATCCCCATACAAATCAAGATGAAGCATTTGTAGGGGTTTGGTAGTGGAAATTTCATTTTGGGCTTAAAACTACTCTTAACTAATTTGTTCTTTTGACAAGTGTCACATAAGCCAAGATTTTCAAAATTCAATTTGGGTAGTCCTTTTACATGTTGTTTTTTGTAAATAGTTTGCAAATTTTGTATCCAACATGTCCAAGTCGCCTATGACATAAACTAGTTAAATCATTATTGGCGACAAGACAAGAAACATTTTGACTAACCAAATCACTTGTACAAATTTTGTAAAGATTGTCTTTTCTAATTGCTTCACAAATAATTTTATCATTTTTGGAAATAAGGCATTTTTCTTTATTAAAAACAACATTATAATTTGAATCACAAAGTTGGCTAACACTAATCAAATTTAACTTAAGCCCTTCTACTAAAAGAACATTACTAAGAGAGAAAGAAGAGTTACCAATCTCTCCATTTCCAAGAATTCTTCCTTTGCCATTGCCGATCATGACCATACCCTCTTCTTGGAGCTTGATGTTGGTAAAAAGTTCTCTCTTTCCGGTCATATGGCGTGAACATCCGCTGTCCACGAGCCATTTTGAATCTTCCATTGTTGTTATAGCCCATATAACCTACAAAAGAATTATTTTTAGGTACCCTATAATTTTGGGGTCCATGGGGTTAGCTTTGAGACCTTTAGGTCTCCAATAATAGCTAAAATTATTCTTCAATTTACAATTGCTAGCATAGTATCCATTCTTACCACAATAAAAATAAGTAATAATACGAGGACTACTAGCATGTACAAAGGTTGGACCATGGTCTTTTTCTTAAAAGCATTTTGAAAAGGTTTGTAACCAAGTCCTAATTTAGAATGCTCACCTCTTTGTGCATCTAAAATTTTTGTGACTTTATCCGTACTTAAATTGAATCGATGCACATCCTTTTTCAAATTTTCAATATCATTTGTGAGCGTTTGTTTTTCGGTTTCAAGAGTACGGACCATAGAGAGAGTAATAGCATGAGCCTTATCAAGAGAATCATAGGAAGTAAATAATTTATCTTTTTCTAGTTTAAGCTCTTTATGCTCCTTTTTCAAATTCTTGTATTTAACAATCAAATTTTGAAACTCATTTTGCAATTCATCAAAATCACATTGTAATTCATCAACTAGAGAAGAAGATGAAGCATTAGAGCGTACCTCGGTATTTTCATCGTCTATGGCCATAAGACCATGTTCGGATTCTCCTTCCTCGTCGGTTGTTTCAAGTAATTCATCCTAAGTTTTGACGTCCGCATTTAACGCCTTCTTTTTGAAAAAGGTTTTTTTTCTTCTTTTGTTTCTCTTCCGCTAATTTTGGGTAATCGGCTATGTAGTGCCCCGGATTTTCCGCATTTGAAACAAGAATTGTCTCTAGGCTTTCTTGCTTTATTTTTGTTTACATATTTTGCAAATTTTCTAACAAGAGCCGTTTCGTTTCTTCATCATCCTCATCACTAGCATAATAAACATTATTAGAAGAAGATGCTAAGCCTTTAATAATATTTTGTGTACTCGGTTTAGAGGTGGATTGTTGAGAATTTTTCCTCTCCTTGAGATATACTTCATAAATGAGGAGATTCCCAATGAGCTCATCAAACTTGAGTGTCTCAAGATTTTGAGCTTCCGTGATTGCCGTCACCTTTTCGGACCATGAGTAGGAAGGGCGTTCAATACCTTGGTCACCTTGTCTTCTTGAGAGATGACCTTTCTAAGAGCCACAAGAGGATTGACAATGTTGTCAAGCCTTTCCACCATTTTTGATATGCTTTCACCATCATGCATATTGAAATTTTCAAAGTCTTTCACAAGCATTGTTTTTCTTGCTTGTTTCACTTTCTTTGTGCCCTCATAAATGGTTTCTAATTTTTCCCAAACTTCATGTGCCGACCGTATGCCTCTTATGCGATTATATTCGGTGGCGGTAAGAGAGCAATGTAAGATGTTTAAGGCCTTACCGTTTAGAGAGAAAGCCTTCTTGTCATTTTCATCGTACTCCTTGAATGGCTTGGGAGTCGTGGTACCATCCTCCAATTTTGTTGTTGGTTGAGCAACTCCTTCAATGACCACATTCCAAATATCAAATCCGCACCCTTGTAGAAAGCACTCCATGCGGTCTTTCCAAAATGCGTAGTTGTTGGCGTCGAATAGTGGTGGCTTGTTGGTGGAGGCGCCGGTGGTGAGATAAGCTTCATTCGTAGCCATGGATCTTTCCTCTTTACTCGGAACGAGCTAGCCAAAGAGTTTGGCTTTGATACCACTTGTTAGTCCAAGTGGCTACGATAATCTAGAGGGGGTGAATAGATTATGCCGATTTTTCGCAAATCGCCCTCTTTTTCGAATGAACAAATAAATGACAAGAATGTAAGTGCGGAAATTAAACAACACTCGTCGATTTAAAGAGGTTCAACCCACCTAAGGCCTAATCTCTACCACCCAAAAGTATCTCAGGGATGGATTTCAAAAAAAAAAAAAAGATTTTATTAATTTCCAAAATTAATACAACACCTTGAGGATTACCACAATCCTCTTTACAACACCTTCAAGAAGATTACCACAATCTTCCTTCACCACCTTTGAAGAGTACCACACTCTTCAACCACCTATCACCTAGATCACCCAAGTGTATTCTTACCACAAGAATACTCACAAGGATGTCTTGTTGTAGGTCCCAAGGGGTGTAAGTGTAAGGTTTAGAAGGGGGGTTGAATAAACCTTACCAAATTTTTGATTTAGTCCTTTCAAAAATTCAGAGTTGATCTTTATCGCATTTGTGTCCTTGGTGGACAACCAATTTAGTTAATCGATAGAGTTAGTCTCTCAAGGACTTAAGCGAAATTTGTTGATGGAATAACTCGGGTTTTGTTAAGTTTAACTCATTGTGGTTTGTTTTCAGCGGAAGACTTAACACCCTTAAGTTTGGTTAAGAGAGATTTAGAGCTTGATTTAGTACTTAGAGGTTATCTAATGGATAGCAAATATGTTAGTAGAATTAAAGTCTTTGAAATGTAAATGACACAATAAGATTTTTATAGAGGTTCGAAGATGGGGTAATTCTTCTACTCCTCTCTTCTCCAACTCCTGGAGGAATCCACTAGGTATTGATCAAGTATACAAAGTGGTATGTCCGGATACAAGTCTTGATCACACACGGTGACTTGATCCTTTGGGACTCGATCTGGAGACGCCTTGATCACTCGGTGGCTTCTCGTGCGACTCGGCTTCTTCACTGCTGGTGTTGCCTTGCTACTACACCCACTTGCTCAAGCTCTTTGGATTTGATCACGAAGCCCTCCAAAAGATCAAGACTTGGTTCGACCTTGAACCTTCCTACAATCCTTCGTGGAATGTAGACCCCTTGATTCTTGATAATTTCCTCTTCAAGCGATTGAAGTTATCTTTCCTTCACGGTGAGTGTTGGATTGATGTTCTTCGTAGTGTAGGCTTGAGGATTGAGCGTTTAATGACTTGAGAATATTTCAGGTTCTGATTCTAATAATTACTTGAATGTTTGTGGTTCGGTCTACTTCTCTCGAGTCATTCCTCGGCCTTTTATAGTTATCTTTCAAAAATCGCCCGTTGAAGAGATAGGCTTATTTTTGAAAGTCACTTGTGGTCGTTGGCTTGTCTTGTTGCGATCCTTGGAATTGCCATTTCCTTGTATGAATTGTTCTTCACCTTTTGAGTTCGACACGGTGTAGTGCTTTCCATTGGTTTATTCCTTTTGCACGCTTCCGGGACTAAGCACTTCGAGAAAGGTATCATGGCTATATTACTTGTTTAAGTAATTCTCTTGATTTCGTGCAACGGATCTTTTTGATTATCTCGACTTGACTACATTTCCTTGCTTTCCCAGGTGACTTAGAGTCGACTTCCAATCATGGATGACTCTTCTTGTCACTTCAACTTGAGACTTGGCTTTTCTTGAGTTGACTTGACCGATACTCCACTCATTTGCATCTCATTTGCTCCTTGATAGAGTTCTCGTCTTCTCTTCTTTGCCATACTCAAATTGTCTTGCAATGAGTCTTCCTTCAGTCTCCGGTTGTCTTCTTGCATGTTTGGGCATAGCCGACTTAACTCGGCTTGACAACCCTATTTATTACAATGCATTTTACAACAAAATTGGGGTGCCAACTTCCTATTCTAAGTTTTACATGGCATTCATCAAAATCTAAACAATAAATTTCCCAACAATTTCCCCCTTTTTGATGATGCCAAAACTTAAAACATTCAAAAATGTAAATAGCAAAGATACATACGAGATAGTGTCTTCACATAGAATGTATGCGTAGAATCAATCCTTTTATTGATCATAACATTCTTGTTCTTTTACACAGCTATTTACAAGGTGTATCAGAGCAAACATTTGTCAAAAAAATTTAGCTTTATTGCAGAAGACTTACATAGTATGTATTTACATAGTAAAATACATGAAGGGGTGGACAGCAACACTTCATCTCCTTTTGTCTCCTTCTTTCATCTTGTTCAAAGATCTTCGCTTTTCTTCTCTTTTTCTCATCGTCAACTCCGCCTTCTTCTTCTTTTCATATGCCTTCCAGGCAGCTTCATCTCTTCTTAATCTTTCTTGTCTTTCCTCCCATAGCTGAGTTTGTCTCTTATTTTCTTCTTCTATTCTTTTCTCATACTCAAGATTACTTTTAGCCACTTGCAAATTGGCTACTTGGTCAAGCCCAGTAGATC
This sequence comes from Rehmannia glutinosa, assembly GCA_016081115.2. NCBI lineage: Eukaryota > Viridiplantae > Streptophyta > Magnoliopsida > Lamiales > Orobanchaceae > Rehmannia > Rehmannia glutinosa. The sequence goes on along the minus strand of CM071924.1, from coordinate 32,174,285 downwards.
CCTCCTTTCTTGCATGGATCTACGTACTCAATGTTTTTGGGCGAGAGGCCTAGGTCTGAAACCTCTTCCTCCACCATCGCTTCTTCCTCTACCTCGGGCGTGTATTGTCTTGGGGTCTTTTTCTTTCCGGTGAGTGACCAGCGGAGTGAGCAGAGTGATGCCGTAGTCTGCTTGCTGTCGCCTTCTTCACATAACGTGAGACCCTTTTCCCAAGATACAAGTCCCAAGCTTGAGCCATAGACATTTTTGCAAAGTATCCTTCGGATGCGGCGTTTTAAATTCATCAACGATCGTGGCTCGGTCCCGACATCCGAGATGGCATAAGTGTCTTTGTCTCTTTGGAATACCTCCATGTTGTTTCAAGATGTTCATAACTCGGGCATCCATTCTTCTTTCCACTTCTTCCATCCTGCTTCAATTGTTTTTCTCTTTTGCCATAGATATAGCGAGTGTTGGAGTGGCGAGAGTCACCGGGAGTTTCTTCTGCGATAATGTCATTTGTGACAAGACCTTGTTGGGGGTTTGTGCAATCATCAAGGTCACATCTTTCGATCCTTCCCCCTCAGCGGACTTTCCTTTCTTTTGTTTTGACACTTCCTTAGTTGTCTTTCCCTTTACTTTCTTCCTCCTTTTCGACGGATCTCTTTAGCGTTTTAAAGTATTCCTCTTCCCCTTTTTGGCATCATCAAAGGAGAGAGGAACACTGAAACATATCTTGCAAGCGGAAGTCGAGCTGGCGATAGCCAGAGGTTGCCTCGAGTCTGCTGCGGTGTATGCGGCACTGAAATTCGGAGCGAGTAGCGTTGGACTCTCTTGAAATTAGCTTCATCTCGGCCATGAGAAGGCTGAATTTTCTATTCATGTTGTCTTCCATACGTTTGTAGATCACTCTTATTTTGCTCACGCAGCACGACTTTATCTCGCAAAGTGTGAGCTTCATGCATGTGCTCAATGTGTTCTCTCAATTTCGTTTTTGCATCAGCATTCTCGGCTCTCCATACCAATGACTTGTTAAACAATGTCTGAAGTATCTAATTTGTTCCACACGCATTGTTTCTTCTTTGTTGCCACCATTCGATCCCCGACAAGTTATACCTCTCAAGTCGTGTAAGGTTGGCATCTCTGTTGTCGATCGCATGTCCATAGAGGCCTGGTGCCTCTCCATCGTTCAATTTCAGCAAATAATGCCTTGAACACCTCCCAAACTTAAATTGTTTCTTCCGTTGCGGTGATGGCCATGCGGCGTCAAAGTCATAGTCATTTGGAACGATGGTACTGACGGAATGACGGGAGCTGGTCTTTGGAAGCGTGCGAGCTCGTTTCTCGACTCTTCGGGGAGGTCGGGTACCTCCAGGAGAAAGGAAATGATTCTACAAAGGAGTCATCACGCCTCACCGGGATTTGTTCAATGATGAGAGGTGCGCGTGAAGTTCCTTTTGGAGTCGAACCTGCTGCTGCACCGGGAGGAGCCTGTGCGAGAGACTCTGTTTCACCGAGGTCTTTTGTGAAGTGGACCCGACTTGTTTGAGCCTCGCCTATCTCAACGACTTCGTTGGTCTCGGTTGGTTTCTCCAATTGAGTGGAATGGTCCTCGGCCTTATTAGAAGCGTCATCAAACGATGATGAGATTTCCATTGGTGGCTCATCATCAAAGTTGAAAGTTTGACGAGTAGTCTTGAGATCGACTTGCTCGTCCGGGAACATCCGCATGGTGAGTCTTTTGGATCGGTCACGGGGATGACTCGGCTTCTTCGTCTCTTCGATCCCAAAAAGGTTACATCGGGGTTATCTGGGAATCATGAAGCGCTTATCTCCTTTTCGGATGGATCAATGATAGCAGGAGAGATGTTCTCTATTTCGGTTTCTTTACCCCAGGAAGTCTCAACCTCCCGTGGGCCTTCATTACCTCCTATAGTCTCAAGCTGCGGTGAGGCCTTGGACCTCCCTTTCGACAGTGTCATTTGTCTTAGGGTCTTCTATGGTGGCATCCATTGGAGTCTCAACCCCATGGATTGCACTTTCATCACCAGTGTTAACTCCCGGGTACATTCCTTCTGCGCCTCATTGCATCGGCGGCGTCATTAGCCTTCGGAGCGGTTGGCACCTCGGTGAGACAATCTCAACTGTCCCGAGTTTCGTTGATGACAACTTTCTTTGTGTACTTTGTGGTTGTTCCTTCTCCACTTCGCCTCCTAGATTCGTCGTGGAGTCATCTGCGCAGATTCTCCGACCTTGCTGCGGTGGAGGAGTTTCCCCTCGGTGGCGCACCCGGTGAGTGACTTGGAATGGGGTCACTCGTCTCCAAACTCGGCTGTTTTCTCGAGTGTTCAGCCGTTGGGGCGGTGGTGAGACACCTTCATTAGGGGTTGGCTCAATGGGGTCCCCACTAACTTGATTTCATCGCCAGTTCCTTAATTCCTTCTTCCGAGTGAGTGGGGAAGTGGTGGCAAAGCAACAACGGTGGCGATTTGCTGAACCACTCCCATTGGATCAATTTCGGTTGTGTTTTGGAGGACTCTCCTGGTCCCTCCATCAATCTTTTCTCGTGAAGGATTACCGGATTCGTGCAATGCTTGCTGCGTTTGCAACTTTTACGTGGCGGCGGCGAGTCAGGATCCTCATCAGCATCGAGATAAGACATCAAGGAGATGATGTGTGTGTTCTGTGGTGCGGTGATAGAGGCGAGATCTTGGCCTTCTCACGTGCCTCGGCTTCCTCTCGCTGTCTTTCCTTCTCCTTGTCCTTGAAGATCTGCAAGATATACATGCGTTTTCTTCATCGTCTTGGACCACGGTGGTCACTCCAATGAAGTTCAGCAGATTCTCTTCCTCTTCTATAAATTCGAGGCCATTGGAACTGTTCCCTTGATCGACTCAATTTCCACTTCCTCCACTCTCGCGAGAGCGATTTTGGATGTCCGGGTAAAGTGGGGATATGATCATCACATCACTATTAGCTTTATCGACTTCTTTTTGTGTCTCAGTCGCGCGGACTACGGTTGTGTTTTCGATTTGCCTCTCTTGATCGTCTTGAGCGAGACTTAGTCATTTTGTTTCATCAATTGTATCACGGGGACTCTACTTCTCCGGCCGAGTCTCGATATCTGCTCGGTGAGTGGTGACTCGGCCCGGTTTCTCAAGCTCGGAGTGCTTGATGATTCATCTTCGTCTCTAGTTTGTACGAGAGGAATTTCGGTTCGAGAGAGAGTTTCTTCGAGTGCGGGGCGGCGGGGGCGTGCTTTGGTGTTTTCTTCGAGGAGAGCCGCCGTCTTGGCTTATCGTTCTCCTCTTTTTGACGATCGGATAAGGTATTTGAGAGTCCTTCTCGACCGCTCTTCTTTGAGGCGGGGAGACACGGCTGCGGGGGCAGTGACTCGAGCTGCACGCAGGGGCGGGAGCGAGTTTGTTTTTCTTTCTTTGCATGAGCGTGATCTTCTTAGCATTGCGCAGGGGCACTTTCTTCTTTGGTGGAGAGGAAACATTTGTATCTTTAGGGTGGTGATTCCCCCTCACTCGTGTCGCTCTCTTGGCGTGGGCTCTCTTCGTGCGCCGAGAGAGGTTTGATCTACGAACATCTTCTTGTTTACATGGAATGCCTTTCCATGTCTAAGAGGAACTCCTTTCACCTCCATCAGTAGGCCAATCACCAGGCCATATCCTAGGGATCCTCCAAATGCACCATCTTCCTTGAAGGATTTGTTCCCTACATTGCAGCGGAAGTCTGCTTTGTAGACAAACTCGGCCATTTATTTTCTTTTCTTCAATGATCGCAACCATTACGATCAATTTTGCTTTTGATTGGTCAAAGCCGCCAAATTTGATGTCTATGCATTTGGCAACTATGTCCAACGATTTGTGGTAATCCTCCTTGACCTCTTGTTTCTTTGTGTAAACTATTTTATCAAAGATAGTCGAGCTTGGCTATTTCCTTCCAAGCATCGGCCAGGTTTACATCAAGCATCGTTGATTTCGATGCTCCTTCCGTCGGTAGTGGCGGTGTTGACCAAATCCTTGGCGAGAGATGGTGAACTTCTTCCGTGAAGATGACTTTATCCCTTCATCGTGAGTCTCGGCGTTCATGTAGAAGCGGGCGACCTCCTCCACATAGGTCATCGGATATTCCATCGTCGAAAGCGATTTCACCTTGAGGCGTTTCCAATTTCTCGACAATTTTCTTCACTAAGGTGTCGTCGGACCCTGTTTCACCATCGTCGAAATCCACATGATGGGAGACCGGTGTGGATTTGCTTTCCTAACTTGACAAAATCATAGGTGGGTGCCATTTTTTTAGGATTTCACCGAAGAAAACTTAGAGGTTGATTTGAATATAGATAGGGTTTTGAGAGAGTTTTGCTTTTTTACGAAAGAAATGAACGGTTTTGGTAAATATGAGAGAGAGAAGAAGGAAAGCTTAAGTATGGTTTATGAAAGGGCGTGCGGGTGGTTTTGAAATGTGATCGAAATCAACGGCTTAGATTTTGCACGCCGATTTAGCATTTAATGTCTCGTATTTAATGCGGCAACATTTATATCAATCATAAGCTTGGTGTGCGGCTTTTGCTGTACACGTCATAATTATCTTTGACGTAATTCTTAAAAACATTCCCGCTTAGTCAAAACGGCTGCGTTTTTGTCACTTGGCTCATAAATGACTCGGCTTTTATCCTTTTTTGGTTTAACTCTTCTTTCTCACAGTTCTCTTTGTGACTCTTTGTCGGTGATTTGGTATAGTTGTCTTTCCGTCGGTGATTTACTTAGGTGATTCGTGAGTTCGACTCTTTTTCTTTTTTTTTTTTTGTGTGTTCCATTTCTTTTCTTTGATTCTTAAGTGTCACTCAGCTCAATTAATCCTAACTCATGCTTGAGTTCTTCAAATCTTGACTCACATAATGGTTTTGTGAAGATGTCACCAATTGTTTATCGGTTGAGATATATTCCAAGATGACGTCCTTCTTTTCAACATGATCTCTTATGAAGTGATATCTAACATCGATATGCTTTGTTCTTGAGTGCAACACGAGGATTTTGAGTGATTGCAATTGCACTTGTGTTATCACACATGATTGGAATTTCTTTTTCCTCAACTTCATAGTCTCTCATTTCTTTGTCTCATCCATAAGATTTGGGCACTTGTTTGCCCATGACTATGTATTCTCGCTTCACGGTGTAGAGGTGGCTATTGAGTTTTGCTTCTTGCTAAACCAGGAAATCACTGTTTCCCAAACATTTGACATGTGCACGAGGTGCTCTTCTGTCAACGACTCATGCAAAGCATAGTCGAATCAATAGCCAATTAGCTTGAATCCACCTTCCTTTGGATACCATAAGCCAACTTCTTGGCTTCCTTTCAAGTATCTCAATATTCTCTTATTCTTTGTCATATGGCTCTCTTTTGGAGCAGATTGAAATCTTGCACATACACCTACTGACAAAGGTGATGTACGGCTGCTTCTTTGTAAGATAGAGCAATGATCCAATAAGTGCTCAGTATCTTGTTTGATCTGAGGCTTGCCATCTGCATCCATGTCTATTTTGGTGATGTATTTATTGGTATTTTCTGAGAAGACTTCTCCTCCATACCAAATTTCTTCATTAAATCTCTGGTGTATTTTGTTTGACTTATGAAGGTTCCATCCTTCAGTTGTTTCACTTGGAGTCCAAGGAAGAATGTCAGCTCTCCCATCATGCTCATTTCAAATTTACTTTGCATGAGGTTTGAAAATTTTTCACATAGCTCTCTGTTTGTGGATCCAAAAATGATGTCATCCACATATATTTGAACAAGCAGTATACTCTTTTTGTCTTGAATTCTGAAAAGTGTTCTATCTACTTTTCCTTTTGTGAATCCATTCTCGTTAGGAATTGTGACAACGTGTCATACCATGCTCTGGGTGCCTGTTTCAATCCATACAGAGCTTTCTTGAGTTTGTATACCTTATCTCCAAGAGTCTTCTGCTCAAATCCTGGAGGTTGTTCAACATACACTTCTTCGTCCAATAAACCATTTAGGAATGCGCTTTTTACATCCATCTGATATATAGTAAAATTCTTGTGAGTGCATAGGCAAGAAACATCCTTATAGCTTCCAATCTTGCTACAGGAGCAAATGTTTCATCAAAATCTATTCCTTCTTCTTGGAAATATCCTTTGGCTACTAGTCTTGCTTTGTTTCTTACCACAGAACCTTCCTCGTTCATCTTGTTTCGAACACCCATTTAGTACCAATAAAGTTTTGATGGATGGGTCTTTGAACTAATTCCCATACTTTATTTCTTTCAAAGCGATTGACTCTTCTTGCATAGCTTGAATCCAATGTGTGTCGTCCAATGCTTGTAACACATCTTTGGGCTCTATTTGCGAGATAAAGCATGTGAACATAGCTTCTTGTTGAGTTCGGATCTTGTTTTGACACCTTCTCTTATATCTCCAATGACAAGTTCTCGTGGATGGTCTCTCGGCCATCTTACATCGAGTTGAAGTAAGTTGGTGGATTCAATCGTCTAGCAAATGTGTTGCTTTGATCGCTCTCTCGTAGTCACTTAGCTGCAAATTTTCCATTTGTTTTTGAGATTCGGCTATCTCATCTTCTTACGAGTTTATAATTCGGCTTGGCTTCAACAGATAGGGACTCTTACGTATGGTTGGATGATTGACTTATCGGTGACTCTTCAATGTCTTCTCCATTTACATTTGGCTCATCGAATACCACATGAATGGATTCTTACGCAACCATAGTCCTTTTGTTGAGTACTCTGTAGGCTTTGCTTTGTTTGAGTATCCCAAGAAGATACCTTCATCGACTTTAGCATCGAAGGCCTTTCGGTTATCTTTGCCATTGTTGTGGATGAAGCATTTACATCCAAATATTCTAAAATACGCAACATTTGGTTTTCTTCAGTCCAAATCTCATAGGGAGTCTTTGTCATTTGTCTGTTTTTATCATACATCTGTTTTGAGTGTAGGAAATTGTGTTGATTGCTTGACCCAAAATCTTTTTGGTAGCCCTTGGTGACATGGTCCTTTGCTTTGCTTCTTTGAGAGTTCTATTCCTTCTTTCGCAACTCCATTCTCTTTGTGGAGTCCTTGTTGCATATAGTTCATGACCAATACCATTTTCAATACAATCGAGTTATTATTCCATTGACAAACTCGGTTCCTCATCGATCTTATTTTGATAATGGTTTGGCTCTTCTCATTTTGAATCCTCTTCATTAGTTGTGGTAGTTTACGTAGAGTTTCTTTCTTCTTACACATGAATATTGTCCATGTATATCTTGAGTAGTCATCTACTACCACCAAGGTGTATTTCTTTCCACTTATGCTATTTGGTTCCCTTTGGGCCAAATAGATCCATATGTAGCGAGATGTAATATTCTTGTTGAAGATGGGCATGTCTTTTCTTTGAATGATGATTTGATTTGTTTTCCTTCGACATGCATCACATATACTCTCCTTTTCGTATCTTGAGTCCGGAAGTCCTTCCACAAGACTACTTACGGCAAGCTTGTTAATCGTTTTGAAATTCGGGTGACTCGGCTTTTTGTGCCACAACCAACTTCATTCAATTGTGCTTTTTGCTAGTAGCAGTGTTGTGTGTAGCGGTTGACCAATCTACTACATACATGTTCTTTTGTCGCATCCTTGCAACACAACTTCATTCGATTGACCTCCTTGATTTGGCATATACCCATGTTAAATCCAACAATATAGCCCTTGTCACGAGTTGGTGATGCTTAGCAAGTTGAAGTTGAGTCCTTCAACATATGCAACATCCGTGATTTCTAATCCATTCCTCTTGATGGATCCAATGCCTCTTATTTCACCTGGAGCTTCATTTCCTCCAAATATGACTTTTGCTCCTTTAACTTCCTTGAATTTTGACAGATTTTTCTTATTTCTGTCATATGTTTGGAATGACCACTATCCATATACCAGGTTCCTTGGCACTCGTTGTTCCTTGAACCCGCAATCAAGGAAATTAAGTTTTAGGTACCTATACTTGTGCAGGTCGAGGGGTTAGAATTGTAAGATGATCCAACCAACTTATAGCCAAATGATTTGACTCTAAGGGGTTGCCATCTATCGTGCCATAATCATAATTAATCTTGGCAAATTGCTTGGGGATTCTAGGTTCATACAAGCTGTCTCTTTTGTTTGTATGCCTGCATATGTGTTTTGGCAATCGCCTTCTTTGGGTAATTGTGGTGTCTTTGAATGTAGAGGTGCATATGTGTGCTTTGATGAAAGCTCTTATACTTTTGGAATGGCCTTTTTTGAGTTCTAGGCCTTTGCCATTTGGGCTTATATTCCATAAGTCTATCTTTGATAGTTCACATTATTCCAATCGGCTTGGCTTGGATATTTTCTACCATTCCCATCATATGTATTTCTTTTATAGATTTTTAAGGGTTTTGGTAGCTCTGCTTCTTCTTTCTGAGTATTTTCTGTTTGGAGTTTGCTGAGGAACTCGGCTGAATCTCTTCTCAGCTGTCCTTTCAGCGCACTCAACTGGTTGTTTTCCTTTTCCTTTATAACCAAGGCCAGTTTGCTTGTAATTGTGCTTTGGAGTGAATGTGTGTGCAACATTTAGAGTTTTGGATTTTTTAGACTCTTCATTGCTTGAAGATCCTTTTTCCAAAATTACTCTCGAAGTTTGACATATCACAGAGGAGTTAAATCCTAAGCCTGTCTTGTCTCCACATTCTCTTTGACTCATAATAAGATCATCTAATGATTTAGATGCCTTAGTGAATGAGGCAATAACATTTTTGAGGTCATTCTCCCTCTTTTCTATGGCAGCAATTTCTGCTATTAGCTTGGCTTTTTCAGCCTTTAAACTTTCATTCTCATCGGCTATTTGACTTAGAGTACTCGGCTCCTTAGTCATTTTTGTGAGTTTTGCTCTTGAGTAAATTTGTTTCCCTCATTTAGTAGTGTGTGTGAGGATTTAATGTGTTCAAAATCTTTCATCATTTTGCCTAATGAGTCATAAAGATCAAGTGGGTGATGAAGTGTGTGTGTCACAGTCACTATCACTAGAATCGAGTTTGATGAGTTGGAGTTTACCTCATCTTCTTGGTCGATTGATCTTGTTCCTTGGCCATCAGACGGTCGGGGCTTCTTCTTGAGTCACTTGAGTAGTCGACTTCATTGCTCTCGAATCGTTTGTGTCTTTTGACTCTGCATTTTCTCTGACCAACATTGCCTTTTTCTTTTCTTGTCTTCTTTCTCACGAAGACCTTTCTTTCTTCTTCATTCTGTATTTGTTGACTACAGGATATGGGCGATCAATGGCATAGTGACCTGGTTGCCTACGGTTCAAAGATAGATATTCAACCTTTTGATCAGCTCTTTCCATTCTTGAATTGTTAGCCCTTTGATATTGACTTTTTGATGATCTGTTCTCTTGGTTGGCCTATCTTCCCTTGATTTGAAGGGAGTTGAGTGTCTTACGGAGGATTCGCCCTTGCCTCTCTTGTAGTTCTTATTAAAGAACTTGTTGAACCTTTTACTAGTAGGGCTATTTCTTCCGGGTCAATGACTTCTTTGACCTCGGCTCTCTTCCCATCTTTAACAATTAAATTTGTTTTGGGTACATTGTCTCTTCCTCTGGTCTTTTCTTCTCGGCTCAAACTCGTAGGCTTTGAGGTCCGAGAATAGTTCATGGTTGGATGTCTTTGCTAGATCCATGGAATGTCTTAGTGCCATGACTTTCATTTCCCATTCATTTGGAAGACTTTTTAGGATCTTCATACACATTTCTTGTGTATATTCCTTTCCAAGTGCGGATAACTCGTTGGTGATTTACGTGAACCGAGCATCCGGTTGATCCAGGTTTTCTCCCGAGATCATTTTGAAGTTTTCAAATTTCGTACAACCACCGATAATTTGTTTTCTTTGATTTGCTTCGAGCCTTCACAAATCAATGTTAGCTTGTCCCATATTTCTTTAGCCGTTTTGCATGATTTGACTTTATTGAACATGGCTTTGTCCAAGGTTTTGTAAAGGATGTCCTTGGCTACATTGTCCGGTTGTATCTTTTTTGTCATCATTTGTCCATTCAGTTCTTGGTTTTTCAACCATGGGGGTGCGGGAGCAACATCCTCCTCACCTTCACCTTGCAGCCTTGGCTCTTCTTTGTTGTGTTCACCTTTAAGATTTGCGGTGGCCCATCCTCTATCACTATCCACATCTCATCATGTAATCTTTGATAGATGAGCTCGCATACGAATTTTCCAATCATCAAATTCTTCAATAGTGAACATAGGGATGCGTGTCAAATTTGCTTCCATGATAATAACTTTTAATGATAAAAAGAGTTTTGAAAGTTTAAGTACTAAAGCGGACTTTGAAAAGTTTGGAGATCTAGTTCAAGAACGGTGCGGAGGGCTCAATGAACCAACGACTCGATACCACTTGTAGGTCCCAAGGGGTGTAAGTGTAAGGTTAGAAGGGGGTTGAATAAACCTTACCAAATTTTGATTTAGTCCTTTTAAAAATTCGAGTTGATCTTTGCTGCAATTTGTGTCCTTGGTGGATAACCAATTTAGTTAATCGGTAGAGTTAGTCTCTCAAATGGACTTAATCGAAGTTTGTTGATGGAATAACTCATTTTGTTAAGTTTAATTAACGTCGTTTGTGGTTTGTTTTTTGGAAGACTTAACACCCTTAAGTTTGGTTAAGAGAGATTTAGAGCTTGATTTAGTACTTAGAGGTTATCTAATGGATAGCAAATATGTTAGCAAATTAAAGTGTTGAAATGTAAATGACACAATAAGATTTTTATAGAGGTTCGAAGATGGGGTAATTCTTCTACTCCTCTCTTCTCCAACTCCTGGAGGAATCCACTAGGTATTGATCAAGTATACAAAGTGGTAGCAGTCCAGGATACAAGTCTTGATCACACAACCGACTTGATCCTTTGGGACTCGATCGGAGACACCTTGATCACTCGGTGGCTTCTCGTGCGACTCGCCTTCTTCTTCAGGTACAGTTGCCTTGCTACTACTGACCACTTGCTCAAGCTCTTTGGATTTGATCACGAAGCCCTTCAAAATCTCAAGACTTGGTTCGACCTTGAACCTTCCTACAATCCTTCGTGGAATGTAGACCCCTTGATTCTTGAAATTTCCTCTTCAACTGATTGAAGTTATCTTTTCTTCACGGTGAGTGTTGGATTGATGTTCTTCGTAGTGTAGGCTTGAGGATTGAGCGTTTAATGACTTGAGAATATTTCAGGTTACTGATTCTAATAATTGCTTGAATGTTTGTGGTTACGGTCTACTTCTCTCGAGTCATTCCTCGGCCTTTTATAGTTATCTTTCAAAAATCGCCCGTTGAAGAGATATGCTTATTTTTGAAAGTCACTTGTGGTCGTTGGCTTGTCTTGTTGCGATCCTTGGAATTGCCATTTCCTTGTATGAATTGTTCTTCACCTTTTTCGAGTTACGACACGGTGTAGTGCTTTCCATTGGTTTATTCCTTTTGCACGCTTCGGGACTCGAGCACTTCGAGAAAGGTATCATGGAGATATTACTTGTTTAAGTAATTCTCTTGATTTTCGTGCAACGGATCTTTTTGATTATCTCGACTTGACTACATTTCCTTGCTTTCCCCAGGTGACTTAGAGTCACTTCCAATCAATGGATGACTCTTCTGTCACTTCAACTTGAGACTTGGCTTTTCTTGAGTTGACTTGTGATACTCCACTCATTTGCATCTCATTTTGCTCCTTGATAGAGTTCCGTCTTCTCTTCTTTGCCATACTCGGTTGTCTTAAATGAGTCTTCCTTCTCAGTCTCCGGTTGTCTTTTTGCATGTTTGGGCATACCGACTTAACTCGGCTTGACCAACCCTATTTATTACAATGCATTTTACAACAAAAATTGGGGTGCCAACTTCCTATTCTAAGTTTTACATGGCATTCATCAAAATCTAAACAATAAATTTCCCAACACTTGTGTTGAATGATGGACAAAATTCAAGATTACAACTCTATGAAACCAATACAAAGATTGAGTGCAAGTGTAATCAAGAATCAAAAAGCCTAGGCCTCAAAGATGTGCAAGTGAAAGTACTTAGGCTATTACAACAAGAATGTAAAAATGAAAGCTTGAACAATTTGCGATTTCTTGTTGTGTATTGTGCTTGTATGTGTTGTATCTTGTGTCTTCAATTCATCCTCTATTTATAGGGAAGTCTTCACCAACATAGGCTCCCAACATAGGCTCCTTCTTCTTCACTTTTGTCTACAAAAAGAGGATCACAAGATGTAGAAATATTGTACAAAAATGAAAAGTAAATCTTGCTTTGATAAGGATTGCTTGATTGGAATTTTTGTTTGTCAAAAATAACATAGGGCGACCGATTTGCCTGTAATAAGATTTTGAACGCGTTTTGAAAAATAGTGCGATCCAAGTCTGGTCGAAGGGGGTGCGACCGGTCGACAGAGGGGTGCGCCAGTCGGCCTAGGGTGCGACCTGGTCGGCCCCGCTGACCAGTCCCCCTCTCTATTTTTTTTGATCCAAGATGTTTGTTTCAATATTTGAGTTCTTCGTGCAGTCGGCCGACGTTATGGGCGACGGTCGACCTCCAATATTAAATGTTGTCCGATTTTTATCAAAAATAAACTTCAAGAAATACTCCAATAAATTAGTAAAAACATTTTAAATCACTTGGGAGTATTTGGACAACATTTATAAACATAGTTTTGGTGTAAAAACCATTTTAAACAAAACCATCAAAAGTGTTGTCCATTTTTATCGAAAAATAAATTCTAAGAAATACTCCAAAAATTAGCAAAAATATTTTAAATCATTTAGGAGTATTTGGACAACATTTATTAACATTGTTTTGGTATAAAAACTCATTTAAACATAATCATCAAAATCTTGATAAAAACATTTATCTAACAACTTTTACCCTTAAACTCGGTGGAGATTTAGAAAGATACCTCTCTGTGGGCTCAATTTTTGCATAAAAATATGTTGGTGGTTCCCCTGCTCTTACTGCTGCATCTTTGCCTGCTCATAGCCCCATTTGGAAAAGAATGTGTAAGCTTAGACTTATCATGCAAGCTCATACTGCTTGGTCTATTGGTACTGGTAACATTAGTTTTTGGCATGATACATGGCTTGATGATAATCCACTGTATGATTTAATTCAAATTGATAAATCTGGTCTGGAAAATATTGCTGTGGATTATTTCATGTCCAATGGTAAGCGGAATTTTGATAGATTAGTTTATGTTGTGGGAACTCCTGGGCTTTAAAAATTGCACAAATTCCATTTCTCCATGGTCAGGATGATTCAATGAGATGGAAACCAGCCTCTAATGGCCAATTCTCCCTCTCTTCTGCCTGGGGTGTTGTCAAAACTACATTGGCCCAAAACTCTCTTCTCAGCAGCTTTTGGAACCCCCTCCTCACCCCATCTATCTCTATTTTTCTTTGGAGACTGGCCCTCAATAGACTCCCTGTGGACACAAAGATACAAACCAGAGGTATTGCTCTTGCATCCAAATGTTGGTGTTGCTCACATGATGCTGGAAATCAGGTTGAAACCCTCTCTCATCTTTTCCTTTCTAACAATCTAATTCAAAAAGTGTGGACTCATTTTTCAGGGTGGATCGGATTTAATGTTCCACACACTGAGCACATACACCTTTTCCTTTCTGCATGGAAGAATATTACACCTTACACACACAAAGCACACATTTCCTTCCTTCTTCCTTGTTTAATTCTCGTGGTACACTTGGAAAGAAAGAAAAGCATTGCAAGCATGAGGATGAATGTTTCAATTTTAAAAAATCATATGGAAAGTTGAAGCTCATTTGCACATTCTTTCTAAGAGTAAATTGTTTTAAATCTCATTGGCATGGGTATTTTCATGTGGCTACTCAAACTAGGCATTAATTTGAGAATGTTGGTTATTAAACATCCTGTCGAGTCTATGGAAGAGACCCACTGTTAATGGTTCAAGGTTAACATTGATGGTTCCTTTCATAGTCCTAATTGTGCGGTATTGGTGGTGTGCTCGAGAGATTGGAATGGAAATATTCTATGGGCTTTCATCCAAGCTGCCACTGGCTCCAACTGTCTAGAAATTGAATTCACAGCATTGGAAGTTGCTCTCACAAATATCCCTGACTCATATGGATCCAACATCATCATTGAATCTGACTCCTCTATCCTAGTCAACACCATCACCTACAACCTCCCAGGGCATTGGACACTCAGGCATAACATTTCAAGAATCAAAAAGTTGCTTGTTAGGAGACCTTTCACACTTCAACACACCCATAGAGAGGCTAATCAAGTGGCAGATCTCTTAGCAAAAATGGGAAAATCTACTGTGAATATGGTTTATTTTTCTGATATTGATGTTCCCAGAAATGTAAGAAGTTTAGTTAGACTTGATCAAATTGAGCTTCCCTCATTTAGATTTAGACATAGAAGTTAATTTCTTTGATACATTGACTTGAGATTGTACTTGTCTGCTTCTTATAGCATTTAATATACAGGTTAGGGATCATTGCCTCAATCCCTCTCCCATATTGGGTGCCTTTTACTAAAAAAAAAAATCATCGGAAAGTGTACAATATATTCTAATTAGCCCGGAAATCAGATTATATAAATACTACTACTATTTCACTTCTAATAATGGTAAAATAATAATTTTCTAAATAGCCCGGAAATCAAGATTCACATTCACCTCTAATGCACCTAATAATTATCTTTGAATTATCATTGGAAAGTCAACAATATATTCTAATCAGCCCAGAAATCATTCTATAAATAATACAATTTCACTTCTAATGGTAAAATAATAATGGTAAAATAATAATTTTCTAAAATCTGCCCGAAAATCAAGATTTACATTCACTTCTAATGCATACACAGCCCGGAAATCACAACTCATATTCTTCTTTTTTTTTCCCGAACCTAATCAAATAATATTCACCAAATTTCTTCCTAATTAACTCATATATGCCATTTAAGGTATTCAATGACATTGATAGGAATAATTGATTATTTAGCTTATGTTACGGAATAAATTGACGACATTAAAATTATTTTCATAACAAATAATTGATTGTTTACTTAGCCCGTATACCAGATTCCTCTATCATTGTCTCTCGTGCTCACTCTCCCCGATTTGTTGTCTACTGCAACTTCGTCGTTGGCTCTATAGCCGGAATCACCATCGTTTCATAGCTCACTGACTTCATATTACAAAAAATGACTACTAAAATGAACAATATCTCCGACTTCAACTCGAGAAAGAGACATGAAGATAAAGGTGCGGTGTGAGCGGTTATGGCACACGCATTCCCAATTCAAGCCTGAAGAGAGCAAAAGTATGGAACTCATACTCCTTGATGTCCATGTATTGAACGTTTTATCGTTTTGATTTGCTCTCTTTTTTTGTTCATTTTATTTTTTGATATTTATCATTTTTAGGTTCAATCCTCTTTGATATTTATCATTTTTTGGGAGTAAAAAGACAAAAAAAAAACAAAAAAAAAACAGTGGATTGTTGTTCAATCAATAACCAACAAAACAACATGCACAAAGAACACCAAACAATCAATTTAAATAAAAAAATTAAAACAGAGGGTTGAACCTAAAAAAACATTTATAATGAATTTATTTGATTTACTTGGTGTAATATTAATTTTGATGATTATTTAATTTGCATCACGGAAAATCAATTATGTTTTGAATTTTTTTTTTTTTTATGTATGAGCTTTTCTATTTAAGATGTTGACCTCTTTTGTGTATCAAGGGTGATAAGACTCAAGCTTCCATTGCGAAGTATCACATCCAAAAAATCTTTGAAAGATTATAATAGAAGGTGGCTTCTATTATCTTACAAATTTTGTAATACATAAAAATGACAATGAATTCAAAGCTACCAATCATGCATATCGTCTTGAGTTTCACAATCGCACTTCTCCGCAAAGCCACAAGAACTATCCTATCACTACCTCGTTTGGATTCAACTTTATGGGATTCACGATATCAAATCCAATACAAGTTCCGAGAATATTTTAGTTGGTAAGTTTATAAAAAAATATAGTACTATTTTTTTAAAAAAGCTTTCATTAGCGAGAACTAGTTTTTACCCGTGCGATGTATGGGAGTATTTTTGGTAGGGATGGCAATGGGGCGGGTATCTCAATAACCACCACGATCCCGCCTCCTCCCCTCCATGGGGGCGGGCGGGCGGGGTAACCCGCCACATGTTGATTTTTTTTATATTTTTATATTATTAATAATTTTTAATATTATATTTTGTATTATAAATACATATTGTTTATGAAATTTGTCCTTATATATGTTAAATATAATATTAAATACATAAAACTATATTATTTTATATAATATACATGTAAAATATACATTAAATATATTAAAAAAAAAAAAAAAAAATAGCACGGGGCGGGGGGGCGGCGGGTACCACGGGCGGAGGTGATACCCGGACTGCGCCCGCCCCGCCACGGTCACGAGGCGGGGCGGGGACGAGGCAGTACCCATCGGGGCGGGTCATTTTGCCATCCCTATTTTGGGATGTGGTGTTGTTATATAAATTGAATATCAATAAAATATATAATATATATAATATAACAGAATACAAAACTTGAAAAAGCAAATTACATTAGTATAAAATAAAAATTACAAATTTTGGAATACTTCTTTGTATACAACATTAGTTGTTTGATCAAAAATATTTGTTGTTCCCATTTTTCGTGTAAAAAATTAAAGTAATAATAAAATATACAAAATTGAAACAAAAATGATGTATAAGTAATAATTTTAATTATCTATTATATATAAATATTTTATTGAATTGAAAATGTCACACCCCAAGCGGGACGCGACGAGCGATCCACAACTTAAATACAATAACCAAACAGTCCAGACAATATCAACGAGAACCCAATGAGACGAGTAGCGGCGGAAAATAAATAACCAAAGTATGAATACAACTTACGGTCTACAATCCATAATCCATTTTACAACCCAGGAAATCAACAAAATATAGCAACTTAAAGTCAAAGGGTCCTACGCCCTTGATTACAAAGCGGAATGGAGCGAAATACAAAAGTCCGACAACAACATAAGAAAAGAGTCCAATCAACAACAAGAAGTAGTAAATCCAGAAAAGCGGAGTACAAGGTCTCAATCAGCAGGTTCAAAGATCTTCAACGAAATCCTCATCTAAGGTTAGAAAATAGGTGGGGATGAGAGAAATCTCGGTGGATGGGGTGATCGTGTGCAAGTGTGGCACAATATAGTTAATATGAGAAAACAATTATATGAAAACGTGTGACTATGATGCATGGATTCACACACGATTCATAAGCGTCGTGATAAAATATTTAAATAATATACTTATACGATTCAAGGAAAAGTTGATTGGTCACACATGCACTATGTGATTGATCAAGACAGGTAGGATTTGTATACGGTTTGTAGCGCCAATCCCAATGCAAGGCAAATAATGGTTGTGTACGGTTTGTAGCGCCAACCAATGCTGGCGGTAGCGGTTGCATACGGAAATGTAACGCCAACCAAAACGGGTCCGATAACTCCGGAATTGTGTGGATCGGGGCGGCCCGATTCCTTCGTTCTTCCTTGTAACTCCCGGTCGGTATGGTGGTCCAAGACCGGCACCTTATCGCTCCGTAGGCAAAGACAAAATCCACAATGGAGCTTGCAAGGCTCGGATCTGTCATAATCATGATTATACCTCAGGTACTACGACCCGCTTCCCTTGGACAAACTCCGTCCCTCAGTTGCGGGATTAGGACGATGGGGCCGGAAGAGTGGAATAGCAGCCGAGCTGCCCGGTTCCATCCCCCGGCGTATCTATTCCGACTGTGAGCTCGACACACCAAGTTGACTTAGGCAGGAAAGTAATTACAAGTACAGCAGTCAACCAGGCAGTCGAGTATTATTGATTCAGGGAAGCAGTTTTAGGAAAATTTTTGAAAAGCGCGAGTGGTAATTATGGCGTTGGTGGAGTTTTTGGATGAAGACGATCATCGGAAGGATAAGCAATCTTCGATATCTTGAAAGATTAGGTGGAGAAGTCCGTTATAGATTCAAAATCGCAAGGCGAGGAAGTCGCACCGCGTTGGGTATTAATCGGTCAAATTGATCCGATAAGTCAAGGGTTTTTTTGGGAAAGTAAAATACTTTAATTAAATCACCAAGTCAGAGGGTCCAGGACTATTTTAGTAAAAGAGAAAATAATTTGATTTAGGTCTTTTATAAAAGAAAAATTGTAATTTAGCCCCATTTTGTAAAAACTAACACTTTTGGGGTTAAAATTGAATAAATAAATATCCCAACCTTGAAAAATTAAGAGGTCAGTTCATAAATTCTCCAAATTGTCCAGAGATTTAGATGTTTTAAAATTTCGAGGTCGAGATTTTGTAAAATTCTCACATTGGCCCCAAATTTGTAAAAATTGCCAATTCGGACCTTAAGTTTTAAAATTCGGAACTCACAAACCGGAAGGGCTTTTAATGTGATTCAAGTTGGAAAATGTCACTAAGGTTAGTAGGATATTGGGACAAAAGCAGTTTTTAAAAGAAATATGTGTAGGTCCTTTAACTTTTGAAAATATCATTTTTGTCCCATTTTGAAATAATTGCCTTTAAGGCTTTTAGGGGTCTAATAGTTATGAAATTTGAACCTTGGGTCCAAAATATAATTAAGTTATAGTTAAGTTAGTATTTCCAGGTGCATGGGCTGCATAAGTCATGGAAATTTCATTTGGGTCCTCAAGTTTAGTATTTTACACATTAGTCCCTCAATTTTAGAAAAATTGTTTTCCAAGCCCTAACCACTTGGATTTTTGGAATACTTTTAAAATATGTAATTCCCAGTACCTTAAGAGTAAAAATTTCAAATTTTAAAGTTAAGGTCTGGTACAGTTTTAAAAATTGCAAAGTAGCCCTTAAACTTACAAAATTTTACAATCTAGTCCTTGGGCTTTTAAAGGTTGATTTTATTTATCTTAAAACTCTTAAAACTTTATTAAAATGTCCAAAAGTCATTTTTGAACCTGAGTACAGTCCCAAATTTCGAAATTTGCAGAGGGGTCCTTTAACTTTTATTTTCTTGCAATTTAGTCCACCAACTTTCCATTTTTACATTTTTAAGTCCAAAATTGAAATTTAATCAATTATGCTCGACTTTTCCAGGTTATAAGGCATCCAAAACATAGATTTTAAAGATCATACACATGCATGTCCAATACATAGAAAAATTCATCAAATAGAACATTAAAGTGTACATGCATGCACCTAAAATTCAATAAATAGTAATTTTGAGCAACTCTTGAGAATTTAATGACTTGATACATAAAATTGACATGCAATACATAGATTATATATATCTCAAGGCTCATGATCAAATTTTCTACATGCATTAATCAAAACACCTAAAAGTTGGAAAATATATTTTTCCACCCACCTTAAAATTGGATAGTTGTGACATAAAAGGATAAATCACAAGTGGATTTAGAGGTCACTTAGGTCAGCCCCTAAGTCCAAAAAATACCAAAAATAAATAAGAGTTAGAAAAAAATAATGTTAAAATTAAGAAGAAAAGAAAGAGGTGAAGAAGTTGGCAAAAACTACACTTACCTTGTGTAGTAGGCAAAATGTATTA
This sequence comes from Rehmannia glutinosa, assembly GCA_016081115.2. Taxonomy (NCBI): domain Eukaryota; kingdom Viridiplantae; phylum Streptophyta; class Magnoliopsida; order Lamiales; family Orobanchaceae; genus Rehmannia; species Rehmannia glutinosa. Next base: position 32,154,601 of record CM071924.1, on the reverse strand, counting down.
AGTAGAAGCTTCAAAAATGAAATTCTTGCTCACCCTCAAAGAAAACTTCTAAGGTCAGCCCTTTAAACCTCCAAAAATAGAAATGGAGAAGTCAAAATTCGAATTTGAGAGGAAGAAAGAAAAATGTGCTACAAACCCAATTTCTTACCTTGTAGTCAATTTCTATAAAATCTTGAGGTCCTCTTCAAGATGATCCCAAGGCTCTAATATCTTCAAGTGGTCTCTAAGTATACCTCAAATAAAAAAATTAAACTTAAATTAGTAGGTGAAGAAAATAAGCTAGATAATATCAAAAATGGATTGAAGAAGAAATTTTTGTTCACCTTGTCTTGCATGTAATCGAATTTCTTGGGATAGTATAAGAAAATTTTGTAATTTGGCTAAGTATAGAAGAAGAAGAAGAAAGAAGAAAGAAGAAAGGAAAAAAAAATGTAGAGAGAGTTGGGAGAAAATTTAAGAGAATACTGTGGGAAGAAAGAAATGACTTTTTGTTTGTTTGGTTTGGGTGGGGTGGCCGATTGGGGGAGGGGTTTGGGAGTTGTTTGTGTTGTCTTGCGTGGGGGACAAGGGTAGGGACAAGTTTATGGGTAAGGAGAATACAAAATGGGAGAATTTGTGATGTTTGGTGAAGGTTGGGGAAAAATAGTATAAAATAATAAAGTTAGGGAATAATTTGACCAAGACCAAATAATTCTTGTCTTCTTCTCCATGTGTGGTACCCAAAAATTCCTCCTTGTCCATTCTTTTGTGTGTTGGACGTCCACCCTCAAGTCCAACACTGAAATTTTTTTTTTTTTTTTTGTCCAAGATTGGTGATATTTTGTGTTGGTTATCAAGTTCCAAAATTCACATCTCAATCCCACAATCACTTATCAATTCCATAATCACCTATGTAATGAGTCATCTAAGTTATAAGGTGTCCAATAATTCCCAAGTGTTGTATCATCACTTAAAATCTAAGGTACCAAATAAAATTTAAAATCAATAGTACCATAAAAAAAAAATATCAATCAAGTAATTAATTAAATTATACAATTATTTTGAAATATATAAATTTTAATTTCGAAATTTTAATATAAAATAAATATATTATGCTAAAAAAATTTATTAGCTAGTCGCTCAAGAACAAGTTGAACCGATTAAAAGTCCACGTTAAAAGTTGGAAGAAATCGACAATGGTTAAAGAAGTGAAAATAAGTGTCATTAACAAACACCATAAAATAAAAATAATTCCAAGTATAAATTAGTTAAATCAAGTAATAAGTAAGTTGACAAAATCAAGTATGAGCCACTTTGGCTATTTCAATATAAAAGTTGGTTTTTATATAAGGTAAACCCCAAGTACTATTGTTTGAAAATATAATGTTTACTAAATGGTTTTTCAAGACAAATGTATTGTATTTTTAAAATACTAATTTAGTAGTAGATAGTTTTCAAAGATCATTAAGATGAAATAGATAAACTTAGATGCTAAATTCATTAACATAATTCGAATCGCAAAATAAATAGTAGATATAAGAATAAATTATCGAATATTTAAAAATTGTATCGGAATAAGAAAGTAATACCCGCGATCGTGTCATCTACAGTTGAAAAATCAGGGACCTCACATCCTCCCCTCCTTAAAGGAATTTGGTCCCCAAATTCTCCTCGAAATAATTTCTTTCAAATTCTCGATGAGATTCATACTTATTGTATCTATTCATGCAGGATCGTCATATCCTCAATATCCAAACTTAGGTGGCCTAGGGGCGCTTATGTCCGATCCGAGTTCATATCGATCAACTTCCAATAATCATTCTCGCAAAAATATTTCTAACAACCTTAGCGATACTCCAAATTTCTTCTCATTATCGCATAATAGATATTATTTATAGTACCCTATACATAATGATCGTAAGATTTGCATCATTATTCGATTATCGCTTATTCCATCATATATACTCCACATATTACTCTAATGTGTTGTTCCATAATTATTAGCTTGACATATACATCTTATATTCCAAATCCGAATATATCTTGTTCTGACTAGTCAATATTTCATTCACTTAAGAAAGTGGTACTTATAACAATAGTCTCAATTTAACTAATCGGTCGATACTTATTAGTATTATCATATCTTTCCTTGAATAATTTATTTTAGATTTCATCGCTAAAGTATAACGTCAACTCAAAATTTCCATCCACCATTATATAATAGTTGAGACCTCATCAATCATTAAATAAGTAATTTCAAGGTTATAATCTTAGGAGTAAAACACGCTAAAATCTTGATAGCTATCTCAACTTCCCATATCCAAACGGACCTTCATTATCCCGGATAAAGTCATGTTTCTTAAGTACCTTATATAAAGTATTAGTAACCATCTCATCGGTAGTTAATCAATACTTAAATAATCGACAACTAAGTCATAATCAACCAACTCATTTATTAACCAATTCAAATATCATATAAGTGCACGAATCGCAATAGTAGACCGAATAATCCTAGATAATCATCATCCAAACGTAGTTTGTAACTTAGACATTATAACTTACAAAATACTTAGTAGTGACATCTAGTCAAGATCATGTAGTATTCATATCTTGACGTATCTTGATGATACCCAACCACAAGTCGATTTCTATACTTAAGCTTGTACAAGTATTTGGGATGAATACGCAAAGGCATCATCGGTAAATCACATTTAGTCATGCTAACACTATCATTCTCTAAAGTAATATCATTAGGCATCTAAATTCCATAATATATCATATGACCAAATCACATATTGTCAAGTGAAAACCTTATATCCTTCAAGTCTCATTATAATGGGGCATTATAGCCTTCAAATCAAGAAATTTCTAAATCACCTACGCCCAAAATGAGGCATATCGGGTATCTTAACACTATGACAAACCAAAGAGCTCAAAAGGTCGTCAAGATTCAACTTAAGCCATCTAGTAGTGGTACCCAATCAAGCGGAGGAACCTATCTGGGTTAGCTCGGTGTAAGTTTCCATCTTACTAACCGAGCTCGATACCACCTACCTTAATCACGCCCCAAACGGGACGCGACGAGCGATCCACAACTTAAATACAATAACCAAACGGTCCGGACAATATCAACGAGAACCCAATGAGGAGAAGTCTAAATAGCGGCGGAAAATAAACAACCGATCACGAATACAACTTACGATCTACAATCCATAATCCATTTTACAACCAGGAAATCAACAAAAATATAGCAACTTAAAGTCAAAGGGTCCTACGCCCTTGATTACAAACGGAATGGAACGAAATACAAAAGTCCGACAACAACATAAGAAAAGAGTCCAATCAACAACAAGAAGTAGTAAATCCGGCCAAGTGGAGTACAAGGTCTCAATCGAGCGGTTCGGCAAAGATCTTCAACGAAAACCTCATCTAAGGTTAGAAAATAGGTGGGGATGAGACAAAAATCTCGATGGATGGGGTAATCGTGTGCAAGTGTGGCACAATATAGTTAATATGAGAAAACAATTATATGAAAACGCGTGAGTATGATGCATGGATTCACACACGATTCATAAGCGTCGTGATAAAATATTTAAATAATATACTTATACGATTCGAGGAAAGCGATTCATGGTCACACAGCACTATGTGATTGATCAAGCAGGTAGGATTGCGTGCGTAAGTGTAACGTCAATCCCAATGCAAGGCAAATAATGGTTGCGTATGGATTTGTAGCGCCAACCAATGCAAAAAGCAAGTAGCGGTTGCGTGCGGAAATGTAACGCCAACCAAAAGCGGGTCCGATAACTCCGGAATCGTGTGGATCGACGGCTATTCCTTCATTCTTCCTTGTAACTCCCGGTCAAGTATGGTCCAAGACCGGCACCTTATCGCTCCGTAGGCAAAGATAAAATCCACAAAGTGGAGCTTGCAAGGCTCGGATCTGTCATAATCATGATTATACCTCAAGTACTACGACCCGCTTCCCTTGGACAAACTCCGTCCCTCGGTTGTGGGATTAGGGACGATGGGGTAGGAAGAGTGGAATAGCAGCCGAGCTGTCGGTTCCATCCCCGATGTATCCATTCCGGTTGTGAGCTCGACACACCAATTTAACTCAGCGGGAAAGTAATTACAAGTACAAGCAATCAACCAGGCAATCGAGTATTATTGATTGGGAAGCGGTTTTAGGAAAATTGTTGAAAAGCGCGAGTGGTAATTATGGCATTGGTGGAGTTTTTGGATGAAGACGATCATCGAAGGATAAGCAATCTTCAATATCTTGAAAGATTAGGTGGAACATAAGTCCCGTTATAGATTCAAAATCGCAAGACGAGGAAGTCGCACCTCGATCGGGTATTAATCGGTCAAATTGATCCGATAAGTCAAGGGTTTTTTGGAAAAGTAAAATACTTTAATTAAATCTCCAAGTCAGAGGGTCCAGGGCTATTTTAGTAAAAGAGAAAATAATTTGAGTTAGGTCCTTTATAAAAGAAAAATTGTAATTTAGCCCGATTTTGTAAAAACTAACACTTTTGGGGTTAAAATTGAATAAATAAATATCCCGACCTTGAAAAATTAAGAGGTCAGTTCCTAAATTCTCCAAATTGTCCAGAGATTTAGGTTGTTTAAAATTTCTAGGTCGAGATTTTGTAAAATTCTCACATTGGCCCCAAATTTGTAAAAATTGCCAGTCGGACCTTAAGTTTTAAAAATTCGGAACTCACAAACCGGAAGGACTTTTAATGTGATTCCAGTTGAAAAATGTTACTAAGGTTATTAGGATATTGGGACAAAAGCAGTTTTAAAAGAAATATGTGTAGGTCCTTTAACTTTTGAAAATATCATTTTTGTCCCATTTTGAAATAATTGCCTTTAAGGCTTTTAGGGGTCTAATTGTTATGAAATTTGAACCTTGGATCCAAAATATAATTAAGTTATAGTTAAGTTAGTATTTACAGGTGCATGGGCTGCATAAATCCTGGAAATTTCATTTGGGTCCTCAAGTTTAGTATTTTACACATTAGTCCCTCAATTTTAGAAAAATTGTTTTCCAAGCCCTAACCACTTGGATTTTTGGAATACTTTTAAAATATGTAATTCCCAGTACCTTAAGAGTAAAAATTTCAAATTTTAAAGTTAAGGTCTGGTACAGTTTTAAAAATTGCAAAGTAGCCCTTAAACTTACAAAATTTTACAATCTAGTCCTTGGGCTTTTAAAGGTTGATTTTATTTATCTTAAAACTCTTAAAACTTTATTAAAATGTCCAAAAGTCATTTTTGAACCTGAGTACAGTCCCAAATTTCGAGATTTGTAGAGGGGTCCTTTAACTTTTATTTTCTTGCAATTTAGTCCACCAACTTTCCATTTTTATATTTTTAAGTCCAAAATTGAAATTTAATCAATTATGCTCGATTTTTCCAGGTTATAAGGCATCCAAAACATAGATTTTAAATATCATACACATGCATGTCCAATACATACAAGAATTCATCAAATAGAACATTAAAGTGTACATGCATGCACCTAAAATTCAATAAATAGTAATTTTGAGCAACTCTTGAGAATTTTCATGACTTGATACATAAAATTGACATGCAATACATAGATTATATATATCTCAAGGCTCATGATCAAATTTTCTACATGCATTTAATCAAAACACCTAAAAGTTGGAAAATATTTTTTCCACCCACCTTAAAATTGGATAGAGTTGACATAAAAGGATAAATCACAAGTGGATTTAGAGGTCACTTAGGTCAGCCCCTAAGTCCAAAAATACCAAAAATAAATAAGAGTTAGAAAAAAAAATAATGTTAAAATTAAGAAGAAAAGAAAGAGGTGAAGAAGTTGGCAAAAACTACATTTACCTTGTGTAGTAGGCAAAATGTATTAAGTAGAAGCTTCAAAAATGAAATTCTTGCTCACCCTCAAAGAAAACTTCTAAGGTCAGCCCTTTAAACCTCCAAAAATAGAAATGGAGAAGTCAAAATTCGAATTTGAGAGGAAGAAAGAAAAATGTGCTACAAACCCAATTTCTTACCTTGTAGTCCAATTTCTATAAAATCTTGAGGTCCTCTTCAAGATGATCCCAAGGCTCTAATATCTTCAAGTGGTCTCTAAGTATACCTCAAATAAAAAATTAAACTTAAATTAGTAGGTGAAGAAAATAAGCTAGATATCAAAAATGGATTGAAGAAATCGGAAGAAATCAAGTATAAATTAACAAACACGGCTATTAAAAGTCGGAAGAAATCGACAATGGTTAAAGAAGTGAAAATAAGTGTCATTAACAAACACCATAAAATAAAAATGATTCCAAGTATAAATTAGTTAAATCAAGTAATAAGTAAGTTGACAAAATCAAGTATGAGCCATGGCTATTTCAATATAAAAGTTGGATTTTTATATAAGGTAAACCCCAAGTACTATTGTTTCGAAAATATAATGTTTACTAAATGGTTTTTCAAGACAAATGTATTGTATTTTTAAAATACTAATTTAGTAGTTGATAGTTTTCAAAGATCATTAAGATGAAATAGATAATCGATGCTAAATCCATTAACATAATTCGAATCGCAAAATAAATAGTAGATATAAGAATAAATTATCGAATATTTAAAAATTGTATCGGAATAAGAAAGTAATACCCTTGATCGTGTCATCTACGATTGAAAAATCAGGGACCTCACGAAAAAATGCAAAATATATTTCCGTAAATTAATTAAATTTCTACTTAACACGGAAAAAAATTATGTACAATTTTTTTCATATTATTCAAGGCTACATTTTAAAATTAAATCATCTAATAAATTATATTATCTATTTTTAGTTTCTAAAAATAAAGACTAAAATATAATAAATAAGCTCTAAAAAAAGAAAATCAAAGAAAAGACCCATTAATAAATACAATCCAATTAGAAAACATTAGACCTTTATTAATAAGCCCATTTGGACATTTGTTGCAGCCCAATTACATGAGTCCTAATCCAAAATGGACGGTCGAGATCCATCTAAGAATTCATCCAAAGCGATTAGGCATAAACGATGGGCCGGTTGAGATCGATTTATATGAATCTTTATTGCGGCCCATCCAATATACACGTGTAAGTGAAGATTTTTACATTTAAAAATTCTAAACACTTGGACGGTTAGGATTGAACCCAAAAATCGAAAAAAAAAAAAAATAAGAAAATGAAATCCTAATTTGATGCCTATCACTGCCGCTCACACCATTTGGTCCATTTCTCAGTCATTTTGCTTTTTACCCTCATTTCACAATCCTCTCCTAATCCTCCAAAAAATCATTCATTTTCCTCTCTTCATTTCTAATTTTTGTACGAATACTAAGAAAAAAACAAACATTAGCTTCACATTTCTCGGATCCAAACTCAACGTTTTTGAGTTTAAAATCTAATGAATAGATTTTGGATCGAAAAATAAAAAGGTCATATTGTTTTGTAATTTTTTTGTCGATCATAGTCGATATTTTTGATGTAAATGACAAACCTCGGTTTTTATTGTAATTTTTCGTATCTTTTGATCATAGAACTATCGCACGACTCTAAAAAATGAAGACCTTTAGTTTCTTATGAACCCCAAGCATTATTTTTTGTTTCTTGTATTTTTATGATTTTTAAAACTGAATATATTTCGAGAATACAAAAAAAAATTAGAAATTTTTTATCATATATATTTTGGTCTCGATTGTATTATGTAAAGATTCGAATTTAGAGTTGTTCATATATTTTTGAAACACCAATTTTTGTTTTAAAATCTTTTTTATGACCATCCTTCACATATATTTACGATCTTGTGTTTTTTGAAATATTTCTTCGGGTTAGGGTTAAAAGCAAAGATATAAGGGACCGACTCGAATATTTGGAAGGTAAATATTTCTATTTTTTTCATATCATTAATGGATCTTCAAGATGTAATTATAAATGTTTTTTATGTCTTCAAAATTCAAACAATTGAATATATTTGTTGTAATTTTTCTTTAATTTTAAAAAAATATTAATGTGTGGTGACAATGTTTTTTGATGTCGGCATGTTAAAGAAATGAGACATTTGAAGATCTCGATTTCGTCATTTTGAAGGTAAAAATTTTATTTTTGTTTTTTCCGATATGTGGTTGTATCTTTCATATTGTATTATAACTTTTTTTTTTTCTGTGCTAGGAAGTTCAAAATTTGTTGATCCATTTTTGGTCATTTTTAAGGTAGAGCTTTATATATATATATATATATATATATATATAGGGGAATTTTAAAGTACCCACTATGGATAGTTGGTATTCTTTTCTACCCATAGACATAAGAAAACTTTTTTCTACCCAATTTGACAAAAATGTCCCCCCTTTAATTTGGAGATTTTGAAATTTGAAGCGATGTAATTAATGCTTTCCTTGAAAATCGTGTATACTTCCCCCAAATACACATACTTATGTATAAAATCGTATATCCATATTGTGTCATATATATCGTGCCCATTTCGTGCCAACCCCCATGTACATATACAAATATATATATCGTGCCTATATCGTGCCCCTATCGTGCCTATATCGTGCTCGTATTTGTATCGTATGAATATTGTGCCTATATATAAAGACAAAGACAACAAGACAATTACTATATATCGTATATCGTGTTGTGTATTATATTATCTTCAAATGAACCCATTATCTATTTTAAAAAAATAAAATGAACCCACTATCTTGGTAATTGTAAGTCATGCACATGACTCTATATTTAGTCAATTTCCAAGATCCATTTGTTCATTTTTATACACTCTTAAAAGCACACCTACCTATTAAAGAAACTCCATTTTCGTGAATGGATGTAAATTAAATGCAAAAGTTATATCGTGCATGCAAAATATTATGTCGTGCATACATGTCGTGCCTTATTGAAAATTGGGCATGAATATTAGGCACGATATCGTGCCTAATTTTTTTCGAGGCACGATATCGTGTCCTATTTATAATTGGGCACGATATCGTGCCCTATTTAAAATTGAGCACGAATATTGGGAAAATCAATTATGTTTTGAATTTTTTTTTTATGTATGGGCTTTTCTATTTAAGTTGTTGACCTCTTTTGTGTATCAAGGGCGATAAGATCAAGCTTCCATTGCATGAAGTATCACATCCAAAAATACTTTGAAAGATTATAATAGAAGGTGGCTTCTTTTATCTTATAAATTTTGTAATACATAAAAATGACAATGAATTCAAAGCTACCAATCATGAATATCGTCTTGAGTTTCACAACCGCACTTCGCAAGGCCGTCATTAACATTGCTTATACCTCGGTTTGGATTCAACTTTATGGGATTCCACGATATCAAATCAATACAAGTTCCGAGAATATTTTAGTTGGTAAGTTATATAGTACTATTTTTTAAGAAAAGCTTTCATTAGCATAACTAGTTTTTTACCCGTGCGATGTATGGGAGTATTTTCGGGGTAGGGATGGCAATGGGGCGGGTATCTCAATAACCGATCCCCCTCCCCTCCCGTGGGGCGGGCGGGGCGGGGCAACCCGCCACGTGTTGATTTTTTTTTTATATTTTTATATTATTAATAATTTTTTAATATTATATTTTGTATTATAAATACATATTGTTTATGAAATTTGTCATTATATATGTTAAATATAATATTAAATACATAAAACTATATTATTTTATATAATATACATGTAAAATATACATTAAATATCTTAAAAAATAAAAAAATAGCACGGGCGGGCGGGGCGGGTACCACGGGCGGAGGTGATACCCATACCTACCCCGCCCGCTACGGGTCACGGGACGGGCGGGACGGAGGACAGTACCCATCGGGCGGGTCATTTTCCATCCCTATTTCGGGGTGTGGTGTTGTTATATAAATTGAATATCAATAAAATATATAATAGATATAATATAAGAATACAAAACTTGAAAAATCTAATTACATTAGTATAAAATAAAAATTACAAATTATGGACTACTTCTTTGTATATAACATTAGTTGTTTGTTTGTTGTTTGATCAAAAATATTTGTTGTTCCCATTTTTTGTGTAAAAAATTAAAGTAATAATAAAATATACAAAATTAAAACAAAAATGATGTATAAATAATAATTTTAATTATCTATTATATATACATATTTTATTGAATCCGAAAAAATGCAAAATATATTTCCGTATATTAATTAAATTTCTACTTAACACGGAAAAAATTATGTACAATTTTTTTCATATTATTCAGGCTACATTTTAAAATTAAATCATCTAATAAATTATATTATCTATTTTTAGTTTCTTAAAATAAAGACTAAAATATAATAAATAAGCT
>CM071924.1:31801495-32144183 GCA_016081115.2 Rehmannia glutinosa | reverse complement strand
ACTCCACTTGCAAATCCTACGAACACAACTGAGGATGTTCTCAAAACTCAGAGCCAGATCAGTGAGAAAACGGCTCGCATGTAGTTTAATTTTGATGATGAGCCAACCCCAAAAGTCTCATCATCATCCGATGATGCTGATGCTATATCAGAGGATCATATAATTCACTTAGAAAAATCTATTGAGACCGAGGAAGTTGTTCACATAGCTGAGGCTCAGTCAACTGGGCAAAACATCACAAATGCCCCAGCTGGAATTGAGTCATCTGCGCAGGCTCCCACAACTACAGTAGTAACGACTCCATAAGCTCAGTCACAGGCTCCATAGCTGTGACAGTTGCCGATGAAGCTGCCACAGCAGAGGCACATGGAGCTAAATCATCGCAGGCACAAACTCGACATGACATTCCATATGTGCACGATGATGCCTTTCAAGAGATGTTTCCATTCTCTAAGAACCTGCCTAAATTAGAGAAAGAGACAACTGCTGAACTGAGGAGATACACGATCAGAGAAGATCCCATCATTCTCACCGACACAATTGTTCCAACAGAATTCAATTTTGACACAGAATGGCCAGTAGCTGAATCGGACGAGACAACTGAAATCCGTCAAGTCTTTAAGAAGATCTATGAGGAGATTGAGAAGATAGAAAGACATCAGGCTTATCTGCATTTACGTTTGGACAATCGTGATGCCACTCACAAAGCTGACTTGAGAGGGATCATGGTGCGAATTAGGGAACGGACTCAACAGTAGACTGCAATGAGAATCGAGCAAGTACGACAACAGTAGACTGCAATGAGAATCGAGCAAGTACGATACTTCAAAGCCCTGTATGGAAGAATGCTCGCCTGGAGTGCTGATAACTCCGTGATCAGGCAAAGGATGAAGGAGTATATTGAAAGGATAAACCAGTCTCACAAGACAGATATGGAGCTATTGCAACAATTCCACAAGAATGAAATTCTAAGACTCGAGAATGCCATGAATGACAAATTCAGCCTTTTCATGGCTGAAATGAAGCTAGTCACAGCCGAGTCTAAGGCAACTCGCTCAGAGTTTCGGGCCGCATATGATGCAGCAGACTCGAAGCACAACTCCACGATCAGCAGACTGGATTTTATTCTTGAAGATGCCAAAAAAGGGGAAGAGGAATCCCTCAAGAATTTGAAAGAAGAAAAGTTGAAGAAAAGTGATGCAGCTGAGGGGGAAGGAAGTTCAAAGAAGTTAGAAGTGATGTTCGCTGAAACTCCTCAGCAAGGTCAAGTCACTGCCTCTATCCTCAGCAAACTCCCTGTGACCCTACCAATCGAGAACGCTACTGTGTCAATGGCAGATAAAAGGAAGATCATTGAAGCAGGGTTTGAGAAGTTAACTGAAAAATAGGATGCTCGCGTTCAAGAAATCATGAAACAATTTAGTGGTCTACCAGCCGGAAAGGACCAGGATGCGATACCTGATGATGGATCTAAGCCTAGATCAATAGAAGAGTATAAGACTCTTGAATCAGAAGGCTACTTCCAAGGAATGGTTCTGTCTCAAGCCCGGGATTTGTACTGGGACAGAGGATTAGCCTTGTGCAAAGAAGCTGATAAGCAGCAGACTTCAGCAGTCACTCGGCGAAAGCAGAAGACTCCAGTGCAGTACACGCCCAGATGAGGAAGAGCTGAGTCAGGAAGACGTAGAAGTGGTGGAGGAAGAGGCTCCAGCCTCGACCAAAACGAAAGGATGTATCGTATATGGATCCTGAGAAGAAAGGCATTATGTACTAGGTGGATATGATCACCTTGCCAACCGGGAGGTTGAAAGAAAGAACGCTGAAGCTGCAAGGAGGCAAGAAAAAGAAAATCAAAGGCAAACCAGAGAATGGCTCGAAAGGAAGCAAAGGGATGATCCTGCTACCAAACGGGCCTATAAAAAGAAGAAAAGAGAAGAAGAGGAAAGAAAGAGGATAAGAGCCGAGGCTGACAGAAGAGAGCTGAAGAAGAAAGAGGAAGGAAGCAACAAAGGCGCTGAAGTGTTGCTGCAAACCCCTTCATGTATTTTTGTTGTAAATACATCTATGTAAGTCTTCTGTATTAAGCTTAGTGAATTTCCCTGTAATTTTCACTCTTTATGTATCTTAGCTTAGATATACCATGTTTTGACATGTATACATTTTTATTGCTCTGATGTAGGTCCCAAGGGGTGTGAGTAAGGTTTAGAAGGGGGGGGGTTGAATAAATCTTACCAACTTTTCGATTTTAGTCCTTTTAAGATTATTACAGAGTTAACACAAACAACTGTGTCCTTGAGGGACATGTAAGTTGGTTATTCAACAGAGTTAGCCACTCAATAGGCTCGATAGAGCTGTTGATAGTATAACTCAGCTGTTTAACCTGAACTTTAACTTGGCTGTGTTGGTTTTATCAGCGGAAGACTTAACACCCTTTTTATTGTTTTAAACTTGTTTAACACTCGATTTTAAGCACTTGGTTATTAATCAGTTGGATAGCAATTATGAGGTTTCCAGCATATATACTGTAAGTATGCAGAAATATAAATGTGCTGAAAAATAAATGACACAGTTAATTTTTATAGAGGTTCGAAGATGGGGTAATTCTTCTAACCCTCTCTTCTCCAACTCCTGGAGGAATCCACTACGTAAAAGATCTGTTTACAAAGTGGTCAACAGTCTAGAGACAGCCTTGGTCACACAGCTGGCTTCTCTTCCGACTCAGCTTCTTCACAGGGTAGCTGCCTTGCTACTTCAGCTCACTTTCTCAAGCTCTTGGATTTGATCATGAATCCCTCCAATAACTTGATACTGGTTCGACCTTGAACCTTCTTACAATCCTCCTTAGAAAGTAGACCCCTTTTGATTCTTCAAAAGTTTCCCCTTCAACAGGTTTGAAGTTGTCTTTCCTTCATAGCTTGTGTTGGATCGATTTCCTTCGAGTTTCAGGCTTGAGGATTTGCTTGAATATACTTGAGAATATTGCAAGTTAATTACTTGAATATTGATTGCTTGTTCGTGGTTCAGGTAACCTTTTCTCAATGAAATTCCTCAGCCTTTTATAGTGAACTTTTTAAATTTCGCCGTTGAAGAGATAGACAAATTTCAAAAGTCACTTGTGTTCGTTGGCTTGTCTTGTTGCAGTCTTTGATGTTGACATTTCCTCATATTAAATGTCTTGCAGCGTTGCAGTGTTTCTGACACTTGGTGCAGTGCTTCCCATTGGTTTGTTCCTTTTGCACACAACTGGAACTAACACTTTATCTGTGACAACTTTAACTTGTTACCATTTTGAGTAACATTCTTGACTTTTATCAACGAATCTCATTCAGTTATCTTGACTTGACTGCAGTCTTTTATTCCCCAGGTGACTTGAGTTAGTTTCCAATCTTTGGATGACTCATCTGTCACTTCAACTTGAGACTTGGCTTCTTGAGTTGACTTGACTGACTCTTCATACAACTGTCTCACAGCTGATACATCTTCAGTCGAGTTCTAGACTTCCCTTCTTAGCCATACTTAGTTGTCTCACAACGGAGTCTTCACTTCAGTCTTCAGTTGACTTCTTGTATTCCCAGGCGTAGCTGACTTGACTCAGCTTTTCCAGCCCTATTTATTACAATGCAAATTACAAGGAAAATGGGGTGCCAACTTCATAGTTTAAGTTTTACATGGCATCCATCAAAATCTATAAAATAAATTTCCCAACATCTATAAAATAAGTTTTACAGAGAATCTTCGTTGTTCAGCAGTGGTCTCTTCTTCCAAATCTGATAGGATCGGCGTGAAAGGAAATACCTTTGGAAAGGCATCATCACTCACATATGGGATGGTTTGTGAGGTTTGTGCCTGTGGTGACGCAACTGTATTTGCCTCAGTCGCTGTAGCTTCATCGACAAGTGGTTACGCTGCACTTTGTGGAAGCCTCACAAGTGATGGATATGTCTCAGTGGGCGATTGAGAGAGTTTGCCAAGCTGACTGAGCCTCAGCTGTCTTAATAGTGTCTTCGGTCTCAGTGGATTTTTTAAATGAATAACCGGTTCCTCTGCTGCATCATCAGCGTCATCGGATGATGATGAGACCTGTGGGCTTGGCTCATCATCGAAATTAAATTTCTGATGAGCAGCTTTGTCACTTAGCTGGCTCGTAGTTTTGAGAACATCCTCAGCTGGGTCCTTTGGATCTGCAATAGGAGTGGACTTATCTTCATCTTCAGACCCCAAGAATGATATATCAAGATTCTCCTGGGAGTCATGGAGTGCGCTTATCTCCTTCTCAAATTCAGCGCTTTGAACTGGAGGAATGTTCTGTGTCTCTTAACTCTTACCTAGGGAAGTCTCAACCTCCCTTAGGCCTTCAATACCTTCAGCAGACTCAACTACTGCGAGACCTTCAACGTTCCTTCGACAGTCACAACTGTCTTAGGGTCTTCAACCATGGCATCCATAGGAGTCTCAACTCCTTGGATTGCACTTTCACTGCCCAAAGTGTTAACTCCGGGGCATCTCCATCCTGTGCCTTGTATGTATGAACAGTGTCATTAGCCTTCAAAACAGCTGACATTTCAGCTCGGACAGACTCAACTGTCCGAGCTTCGTCAATGTCAATCTGCTGTGGTGCTTTCTCAGTTTCCACTTCGCCTCCTTGCTTCAAGTTGGAGTCTTCCACAACATCCTCCAACCCTGCTGTGGTGGAGAGAGCTTTCCCCTCAGTTGGTGCACCAGCTGAGTGACTAACAGTGGGGTCACTCTGCTCCTGACTCGTGGCCTTTTCCATTGAGTGCTCAACCACTGGGGCAGGTGGTAAAACACCTTCTTCAGGGGTTGGCTTTGCTTGGGTGCCCAAAATCCCAGTGTCATCGCCAGTGCCCTTGGATCCATCCTCATATTGAACAGGGGACGTGGCTGCAGCAACGACTGATGCAATATGCTATGCCACTCCCAGAGGATTGGTCTGCAGGAGAGATTGAGATGACTCTCCTGGTCCTTCAAATAGTTGTTGCTCGTGCAAGAGTCTTGATTCCCTCAAAGCTTGTTGCATGTCTGACTTCTCTGCTGTAGCGATGGGTTCCATATCCTCGTCACTGTCTGTGTACTCAACAAGAGTGCTATGAGTATGCTTGTGAGTACTAGTGAACATGCACATCTTGGACTTTTCTAGTGCACGGGCTTCCTCCTTAGCCTTATCTTTCTCATCAGCTTTAATGATGTGGAGGAGATCCAAACAGGTTTCTTCTTCAAGGGTGTGTCGAACAGTTGAGACACCAAGAAAATGAAGCAACTCTTCTTCCTCTTCAATGTACTCAGGATGAGCGAACTGCATCCTTGAGTGATGAAGTTTCCATGCCCTCCACTCTCGTAGGCGTCTTTGGATGTCTGGATATAGTGGAGAGTACATGATGGCATCGTCATCATCATATTCTTCTTCTTTCTCTCCTTTTTTCAGGAATTGAAGGCAAGAGACTCTGCTCCTCTTCGCCTTCAGCAGCATCTGTAGCAGGTGGAGAGACAATCTTTTCAATTGAAGGTTCAGTTGTCTCTGCTGCCATACTTCCCTCAGCTGTCTCTCACACAACTGGGTCTCCAGATGGTATTTGTTGTACATCATCAGCAGACTTAGTCGTTTCATCGATTACTTCAGGAGACTGCACTTCTTAAATGTCAGCAGTCTCGGATGCTTTCTCCAGCAGAGTTGCAGATTCAGCTGTCTTCTCCAATTCAGAGTGCCTAACCAATCTTCTTTTCTGGGACGAACCAGAGGGACTTATGGTTCAGATTAAGTGGTTTCATCACCGATGGAAATTTGGGTATCCTTCTTAGATAGAGCTTCCTTTCTCAAATTGGCAGTCCTTTTCTTCCGTATGGCTGGAGAAGGTATTTGGGGTTCCTTCTCAGCCTCGGCTGTAGGGGCGGGGGACTCAGTTGCACGGGCAGGAGACTCGGCTGCAGGGGCAGGTGCATCTTTTTTCTTAGCTGCAGGGGCAGCCTTCTTCTTCGGAGCTGCAGAGGCAGCTTTCTTCTTTGGAGGAGGGGTTGTCCTCAGGGTCAGCTGATTCCTCCTCACTTGTGTCCACCTTCTTTGCATGGGCTCTCTTCTAGGCTCCAGAGAGGTTTGCCCGGAACATCCTTTTTATGACATGGAAGGGTTTGACATGTCCAAGGGCAATACCCTTCACTTCCAGCAGGTGGCCAATCACAAGGCCATATCCAAGAGATCCTCCAAAGGATCCATCCTCCTTAAACGTCTTATTCATCACATTCAGGCAGAGTCTGCTGTACACGAACTCAGCCCAGTTAATCTTTTTGCCCTGCATGATCACATCCATGACGATCAGCTTAGTCTTTGACAGCTGGTTAAAGCTGCCAAACTTCATATCAATACACTTGGAGATGATATCCATCAGCTTATGATAGTCGTCCTTCAGCAGTTTCTTGTCAGCTGTGTAGACCACCTTGGCAGCACACTCCGGTTTGGATACCTCTTTCCATGCAGCAACCAAGTCTACATCAGCTTCATGAATCTCCTTTATGCATTCCGACGGCAACAAACAGTGTTCCGCAAGGTCCTTAGCACTTATTATGATGTCCTTGCGGTGGACAGAAGACTTGATTCCTTCGTCCTGCACTTCCGCGTTAACATAGAATTGAGCTACCTCCTCAAGGTAGGTGTGCAAGTATTCCATGGTTAGAAAAGCCTTAAGACATGATTTTTCTAGCATCTCAGCGATCTTCTTAACTAGCGTTTCGTCGGAAACCTGTTTCACCATGCCTTCGAAATCCACTGATGCTCCTGAGTGGATTTGCTTAGAGAGCTTGACGAAATCGAACTTTGGTGCCATTTTGCAGAAAATTTTAACGATTAAAACTTATGAACTCGCTTCAGAGTACTTAGGGTTTCCGAGAGAGAAATATAGCTTGCTTTTGCTTTGCTTGAAGATGAACAGTTTCTGTAAGTGAGAGAGAAGGCTGAAAAAACGTATATATATAAGGGTCATGAAAGGACATGTCTTTGGTTTTTGAATTTTGACCGAGATCAACGGCTCAGATTAGAACGTCAAAAACCGTGTTTAATTCCTCGCATTTAATGCGGCAACATTTATATCCAATCATATGCTTACTGTGCAACTTTTTACTCTACCCGTCATTATTACGCTGACGTCATCCTAAAAACATTCCTGCTCATTTAAAATGACTGCGTTTTTATCACTTAGCTCATAAATAATTCAGCTTATATCAAATATGACTTAACTTTGCTTCTCTCTTCTCATCCAGTGACTCGGCTGTCAGCTAACTCGATATAGCTGACTTTCCGACATGGTTGTTTCACTTGGCTGATTTGTGAAACTTGCTCTTTTCTCATTTTCTCATCGACTATCTCTGCTGATTGAGTCTTCTGAGTGTCAACTCAGCTCAATTAACCCTAGCTCATTCTTAAGCTCTTGAAATCTTGATTCATATAGGGGTTTAGTGAATATGTCAGCTAATTGCTTATCAGTTGAGATATACTCCAAAGTGATGTCTTTCTTTTCAACATGATCTCTTATAAAATGATATCTGACACCAATGTGTTTTGTTCTTGAATTCAACATAGGATTTTGAGTGATTGCAATAGCACTAGTCTTATCACACATAATTGGAATCTCTTTTTCTTCAATCTCATAATCTCTCAGCTGCTGTCTCATCCATAAGACTTGGGCACAATAGCTGCCCGCAGCTATGTACTCTGCTTCAGTTGTGGATGTGGCTATTGAGTTTTGCTTCTTGCTAAACCAGGAAACCAATCTATTTCCAAGCATTTGACATGTACTTGAAGTACTCTTCCTGTCAACTCTACATCCAGCATAGTCTGAGTCTGAGTAACCAATAAGCTTGAATCTACCTTCCTTTGGATACCATAAGCCAACTTCCTGGCATCCCTTCGAATACCTTAGGATTCTCTTAGCTGTAGTTATGTGGCTCTCCTTTGGTGCAGATTGAAATCTTGCACATACACATACTGCAAAGATGATGTCTGGCCTGCTGGCTCTTAAGTAGAGCAAAGATCCAATGAGTGCTCTATATCTAGTTTGATCTACAGCCTTGCCATCTGCATCCATGTCCATCTTGACTGATGCGTTCATTGGTATTTTCACAGAAGACTTCTCTTCCATATCAAATTTCTTCATTAAGTCTCTGGTGTATTTTGTTTGACTTATGAAGGTTCCATCCTTCAATTGTTTGACTTGAAGTCCTATGAAGAAAGTCAGATCTCCCATCATGCTCATCTCAAATTTACCTTGCATGAGGTTAGAGAACTTATCACACAACTCTTTATTTGTGGATCCAAAGATGATATCATCCACATATATTTGAGCAAGCAGTATACTATCTCCATCTTGAATTCTGAAGAGTGTTCTATCCACTTTGCCTTTGGTGAATCCATTGTCAGTTAGAAATTGAGACAATGTATCATACCATGCTCTTGGTGCCTGTTTCAATCCATATAATGCTTTCTTGATCTTGTACACCTTATCTCCAATAGTTTTCTGCTCAAAACCTGGAGGTTGTTCAACATAGACTTCTTCCTCTAGCAATCGATTTAGAAATGCACTCTTCACATCCATTTGATATACAGTGAAGTTCTTATGTGCAGCATAGGCAAGAAACATCCTTATTGCTTCTAATCTTGCAATAGGAGCAAAGGTTTAATCAAAATCTATTCCCTCTTCTTGGCAATACCCTTTGGCTACAAATCTTGCTTTGTTTTTGACCACAGATCCTTCCTCATTCATCTTGTTTTTGAACACCCATTTTGTGCCAATAACATTTTGATGGGTTGGCCTTTGCACCAATTCCCATACCTTGTTTCTTTCAAACTGATTCAGCTCTTCTTGCATGGCTTGAATCCAATGTGTGTCATCCAATGCTTGAGACACATCATTTGGCTCTATTAGGGAAATAAAACAAGTGAACATTGCTTCATGCTGTGCTCTGGATCTGGTTCTTATGCCATCTCTTACATCTCCAATAACTAACTCTGGTGGATGGTCTCTCAACCATCTCACATCAGGTTAGAGAAAATGGATTCAGCTGTCTCATAGCTAAGTTGTCTTGAACATCTCTTTCATCTTCATTCAACTGTAGACTTTCCAGCTATTTTTGATATTCAGCTATCTCATCTTCTTCTGTGTTGATTGCTCTTACTTTAGCTTCAACATAAGGACTCTTCTGCATAGTTGGCTGATTCATCTTGTCAGCTAACTCTTCAATGTCTTCTCCATTCACATTTGGTTCATAAAAAACAACATGGATAGACTCTTCTGTGACCATAGTCCTCTTGTTCAACACTCTATAGGCTTTGCTCTCAGCTGAGTATCCCAAAAAGATACCTTCATCAGCTTTAGCATCAAAAGCCTTCAAATTATCCTTGCCATTGTTGTGGATGAAGCATTTACATCCAAATATCTGGAAATACCCAACATTTGGCTTTCTCCTTGTCCAGATCTCATAGGAACTCTTGGTTAATTGCCTGTTAATCATGCATATATTTTGAGTATATCATGCTGTGTTAATGGCTTCAGCCCAAAATCTCTTAGGCAATCAAGCTTCAGGTAACATGGTCCTTGCAGCTTCCTTGAGAGTTTTGTTCCTTCTTTCAGCTACTCCATTATGCTGTGGAGTCCTTGCTGCGGATAACTCATGAGAAATGTCATTTTCAACACAATACTGAGTAATTATCCAATTGACAAACTCAGTCCCTCTATCAGACCTTATCATTATAATGGTTTGGCTCTTTTCATTTTGAACTCTTTTCATCAGCTGAGGTAACTTCTGCAAAGTTTCCTTCTTTTTGCACATGAAGATTGTCCATGTATACCTTGAATAATCATCTACCACCACTAAGTTGTATTTCTTTCCACTTATGCTGGTTGGTTCAACGGGACCAAATAGGTCCATGTGCAACAGATGTAGTATCCTTGTTGAAGAAGGACTTGGCTTATCCTTTAATGAAGATTTTATTTGTTTTCCCATCTGGCATGCATCACATATACTTTCTTTCTTGTACACTGAGTCTGGCAATCCTTCTACAAGATGACTCCTTGCAAGCTTGTTGATTGTCTTGAAATTTAGATGACTCAGCTTCTTGTGCCACAGCCAACTTGATTCGACTGTGCTCTTTGCTAATAGACAAGTGCTTGGTGTGGCAGTAGAGACCAATCTACCACATACATATTCTTCTGTCTTGTTCCTTGCAACACTATTTCATTTTATTCAGCATCTTTGATCTGGCACACTCCCATATTGAATCCAAAATTATAGCCCTTGTCACAGAGTTGACTGGTGCTTAACAGGTTGAAGTTGAGGCCTTCAACATAAGCAACATCTGTGATTTCCAATCCATTCTTCTTGATAGATCCTGTGCCTTTGAATTCCCCTGGAGCTTCATTTCCTCCAAATATGACTTTTGCACCTCTAATCTCCTTGAATCTTGATAGGTTTTTCTTGTTTCCTGTCATATGTCTGGAACAACCACTATCCATGTACCAGGTTCCTTTGCACTCAGCTGTTCCTTGAACCTGCAATCAAGGAAATTAGTTTTTAGGTACCCACACTTGCCTGGGTCCTGAGGGGTTAGTGCTATAAGATGATCCAATCAACCTATAGCCAAAGGACTGGACTCTAAGAGGTTGCCATCTATCAGTGCCATAATCATAGTGCACATTAGCAAATTGCATGGGGGTTTTAGGTTTCATACAGCTGTCTCTTTTGTCTGTATGCCTGTGTGTGTGTTTTAGCAATTATTTTCTTGGGATAGTTGTGATATTTCTGAGTGTAGTGTCTGGGTGCATATGTGTGCTGATAATAGCTCTTTTCCTTTTGGAATGACCTTTGCTGAGGTTTAGGTTTTTGCCATTTAAACTTGTATTCCGTTGGTCTTTGCTGATACTTTACATTGTTCCAATCAGCTTGGCTTAGATAGTTTTTACCTTCCTAACATGTGTTTCTTCCTTTGGATACCATAAGCCGACTTCCTGGCATCCCTTCAAATACCTTAGGATTCTCTTAGCTACAGTCATGTGACTCTCTTTTGGTGCAGATTGAAATCTAGCACATACACCTACTGCAAAGGTGATGTCTGGCCTGCTTGCTGTTAAATAGAGCAATGATCCAACGAGGGCTCTATATCTGGTTTGATCAACTGCTTTGCCATCTGCATCCATGTCCAACTTGACCGATGTATTCATAGGAATCTTCACAGAAGACTTCTCTTCCATTCCAAACTTCTTCATTAAATCTCTTGTATTCGTGGTTTGGCTTATGATGGTTCCATCCTTCAATTGCTTGACTTGAAGTCCTAAGAAGAAAGTCAGCTCTCCCATCATGCTCATCTCAAATTTGCCTTGCATGAGGTTTGAGAACTTGTCACACAACTCTCTTTATTTGTGGATCCAAAAATGATATCATCCACATATATTTGAACAAGTAGTATACTTTCTCCATCTTGATTCCAGAAGATTGTTCTATCAACCATGCTCTTGGTGCTTGTTTCAATCCATACAGTGCTTTCTTGAGCTTGTAGACTTTATCTCTAATAGTTTTTTGCTCAAAACCTGGAGGTTGTTCAACATAGACTTCTTCTTCAAATAGTTCATTTAGAAATGCACTCTTCACATTCATTTGATATACAGTGAAGTTCTTGTATGCAGCATAAGCAAGAAACATCCTTATTGCTTCCAATCTGGCAACAAGAGCAAATGTTTCATCAAAATATGTACCTTCTTCTTGGCAATACTCTTTGGCTACCAATCTTGCTTTGTTTCTTACAACAGATCCTTCCTCATTCATTTTGTTTCTGAAAACCCACTTAGTACCAATAACATTTTGGTGGGTTGGCCTTTGAACTAATTCCCATACTTTGTTTCTTTCAAATTGATTCAGCTCTTATTGCATGACTGAATCCAATGTGTGTCTTCCAATGCTTGAGACACATCTTTAGGCTCTATTTGGGAAATAAAACAACTGAACATTGCTTCATGATGTGCTCTGGATCTCATTCTTATTTCATCTCTAACATCTCCAATAATTAACTTAGGTGGATGGTCTCTTAGCCATCTCACATTAGGTTAGAGTAAGTCTGCTGGATTCAGCCGTCTCGCAGCTAAGTTATCTTGAACAACTTCTTCATCTTCATTCAGCTGTAGACCTTCCAGCTGTCTTTGAGATTCAGCTATCTCATCATCATCAGGGTTGAGTGCTCTCACTTCTGTTTCAATATAAGGACTCTTCTGCATAGTTAGCTGATTCAGCTTATCAGCTAACTCGTCAATGTCTTCTCCATTCACATTAGGTTCATCAAAAACCACATGGATAGTCTCTTTTGTTACCGTAGTCCTCTGTTCAGCACTCTGTAGGCTTTACTCTCAGCTGAGTATCCCAAAAAGATACCTTCATCAGCCTTAGCATCGAAAGCCTTCAAATTGTCCTTGCCATTATTATGGATGAACCATTTACACCCAAATATCTTGAAATATCTAACATTTGGCTTTCTCCCTGTCCAATTCTCATAGGGAGTCTTGGTCAATTGCCTGTTTATCATGCATCTATTCTGAGTGTAGCATGTTGTATTTATGGCTTCAGCCCAAAATCTCTTAGGCAATCATGTTTCAGCTAACATTGTCCTTGCAGTTTCCTCGAGAGTTCTGTTCCTTCTTTCAGCTACTCCATTCTGCTGTGGAGTCCCTGCTGCTGATAACTCATGAGCAATACCATTTTCACCACAATACTGAGTTATTATCCCATTGACAAGCTCAGTTCCCCTGTCAGATCTTATCTTTATAATGGTTTGACTCTTCTCATTTTGAACTCTTCTCATTAGCTGAGGTAACTTCTGCAGTGTTTCTTTCTTTTTACACATGAAAATTGTCCATGCATATCTTGAATAGTCATCCACCACCACTAAGGTGTATTTCTTTCAACTGATGCTAGCTGACTCAACAGGACCAAATAGATCCATATGCAACAGATGCATTATCCTTGTTGAAGAAAGACTTGGCTTATCCTTGAAAGATGATTTGATTTGCTTTCCCATCTGGCATGCATCACATATACTTTCTTTCTTGTACACTGAGTCTGGCAATCCTTCCACAAGATGACTCCTTGCAAGCTTGTTGATTGTCTTGAAGTTTAGATGACTCAGCTTCTTATGCCATAACCAACTTGATTCGACTGTGGTCCTTGCTAGCAAACATGTGCTTGGTGTAGCAGTAGACCAATCTACCACATAAATATTCCTTTGTCTTGTCCCTTGCAGCAATATTTCATTAGATTCAGCATCTTTGATCTGGCATATCCCCATGTTGAATCCTACATTGTAGCCTTTGTCACAGAGTTGGCTGATGCTTAACAGGTTGAAGTTGAGGCCTTCAACATAAGCAACATCTGTGATCTCCAATCCATTTTTCTTGATGGATCCTGTTCCTTGGATCTCCCATGGAGCTTTATTTCCTCCAAATATAACTTTAGCACCTCTAATCTCCTTGAATCTTGACAGATTTCTTTTATTCCCTGTCATATGTCTAGAACAACCACTATCCATGTACCAGGTTCCTTGGCATTGAACTGTTCCTTGAACTTGTTTGGGTCCTGGAGGGTTAGTGCTATAACATGTTCCAACCAACCTATAGCCAGATGATCTGACTTTAAGAGGTTGTCATCTATCAGTACCATAATCATAATGCTCATTAGCAAATTGTTTGGGGGTTTTAGGATCATACAACTGTCTGTTTTGTATGTATGCTGTGTGTGTGTTTTAGCAATTGCTTTCTTAGGATAGTTATGAAATCTCTGAGTGTAGCGCTTGGGTGCATATGTGTGCTGATAATAGCTCTTTTGCCTTGGGAATGACCTTTGCTGAGGTTGAGGTCTTTGCCATTTTGGCTTGTATCCCATAGGACTTTGCTGATGTTTCACATTATTCCAATTAGCTTAGTTTGGATAGTTTCTACCATTCCCATCATATGTATTTCTTTGATGAAATTTCTGGGGTTTTTGGTAGCTCTGTTTGCTTCTTACAGATATTTTCTGTTTGCAGTCTGCTGAGGGACCTGTTTGAATTTCTTCTCAGCTATCCTTTCAGCATACTCTACTAACTTCTTTCCCTTACCTTTGTAACCAAGGCCAGTATGATTATGCTTTGGAGTAAATGTGGATGCATCATTTGGTGTTTTGGGTTTTTGGAATCCTTCGTTGCTTGGAGATCCCTTTTTCAAAATTACTCTTGGAGTTTGACTATGCACAAAGGAATCAAATCCTATGCCTGTCTTGCCTCCACATTCTTTCTCACTCATAATAAGCTCATCCAATGATTTAGATGCTTTTGTAAATGAGGCAATCACATTTTTGAGATCTTTTTCCCTCTTTTCTATAGCAGCTAACTCTGCTAAGATCTTTGCATTTTCAGCCTTCAGCTTAGTGTTCTCATCAGCTATGTGACTCAGAGTACTCAGCTCTCTTGTCAGCTGTGAGTCATTTAAAAGTGTGTGAGAGGTTTTAATGTGCTCAAAATCTTTCATCATTTTGCCTAATGAATCGTATATATACGTGGGTGATGAAGTGTGTGTATCACAGTCACTATCATCTGATTCAGAATGAGATGAGTTAGAATGTACCTCATCTTCTTCATGTTGTTGGTCTTTTTCTTTGGCCATGAGGCAGATCAAAGCCTCTTCCTCTGTGTCACTTGAGTAGTCAGCTTAACTACTATTTGAGTCTGCTGCTTCTTTTCACTTGGCTGGCTCAGCAGTCTCAGCAGCCAACATGGCTTTTTCTTTTCCTGTCTTCTTTCCCTGAAGACTTTTCTTTCTTCCTCGTTCCTATACTTGTTGACTGGTGGATAGGACAATCAACAACAAAATGTCCTGGTTGTCTGCAATTCCAACACAGGTTTTCAACTCTCTGATCAACTCTGTCGGTCCTTTGATTACCAGCTCTCTTGGGCGACATGTCCTCCCTTGCTTTAGAAGGTGCTGAATGTCCTTTGGAGGTCTCACCCTTGTTTCTTTTGTAGTTCTTATTAAAGACTTGTTGAATATCTTTACCATGAGGGAAATTTCCTCCTGGTCAATGGTCTCCTTTGGCTCAGCTCTTTTCCCTTCACTGGCCAATAATGCAACTATCTTTGGTACATCTGTTTCCTCTTGCTCTTTCTTTCTCAACTCAAACTCATAAGCTTTGAAGTCTGAGAATAGCTCATGATTGGATGTTTTTGAGAGGTCCATTGAATGTCTCAGGGCCATGACCTTTCATTTCCCATTCAGTTGGGAGGGCTCTTAATATCTTCATGCACATCTCTTTCTGAGTATATTCTTTCCCAATAGTTAATTTATTCTCTTTAATCTGTTATGATCCTTCACAAATCAGGGTTAACTTTTCCCAGATTTCTTTGGCAGATTTGCACGATTTGACTTTGTTGAACATCGCCTTGTCCAACGTCTTGTAGAGTATATCCTTGAGTTACGCATGCAGGCTTTGTTGATCAAGTTACAAAGCAGTGAATAGTCTAGAGACAACCTTGATCACACAGTTGGCTTCTCCTGCGACTCAGCTTCTTCACGAGACAACTGTCTTGCTACTTCAGCTCACTTTCAAGTCCTTGGATTTGATCACGCATCCCTCCAACAAACTTGAAACTTGTTCGACCTTGAACCTTTCTACAGTCCTTCAACTTGGAAAGTAGACCCCTTTTTGATCTTCAAATTGTTTCCTCTTGAAGTTGTCTCTCCTTCACGGCTTGTGTTGGATCTAGTTTCTTCGAGTTTTAGGCTTGAGGAATATCTTGATAAGCTTTGAGAATATTGCAGGTAAATTTCTTGAATATTGCTTAAAAGATCTGTGTCATTCGTTACCTTTTCTCAAATGCTTCCTCAGCCTTTTATAGTGCTCATTTGAAATTTGCCCGTTGAAGAGATAAACCGATTTCGAATGACACTTCTTGTTCGTTAGCTTGTCTTTTCTTAGTCTGCAGCTGTTAAGTTGGTTTTTATACCAATGTACTAGGATTTTCGGGGTTTTCAAGTATTTTTCGTTTGAGTCGAGTTTGTGTCATTAGTTTCGTTTGAGAGTATGGTCTTGGATGCCGAAATTGATTAAAAACGATTAAAAACGTGTTTGGGTGGTGAAGATCGCATTTTAGGAGCTTCCTTCCTCGCAGTCGCGGGGTCGAAATTGGTATGCAGCGTTTTGCCTCAATGATCTTTTTCTTGCAAAGACATTTGCTAATGTTTTCCTCTTATCTTTTTGCTTGACGTGAGCGTGGCAAAGATGAAGAGTATCCATTGACCATCTGCAGCGCAAGCGCAAGCAGGCAATAGGTACATTTTTGCCATTCTAGCTCGATGGGCCCTGAATGTGCGTTGAGTTCTTTTTGGGCCTTTTTGGACGGATTTTTTAGGGTTTTAAGCCTATAAATAGAACAAGGAACGGACAAACACCTTGGTTGGACATTTTGGAGAGCACAAGGGACGATTTTGAGCAAGGAGAAAGAGTTCGGGACGAGATTCAAGGTATTACCTTCCGAAACAGAGAAGATTCCTTCCTTAATCATTCCAAATTATTTTTCTAGCATCTTTGTTGAACCCTATCGATGTATAATTATTTGTTCATGAATTTTTGTTCATCCAACATGAGCTAAACCCATATTTCTAGGGATTGATGTAACTTACGTTTGAACCTATGTTTTGATTTCTAGTTTATGAAATTCGTGCATATTTATTAATCTATTTGTGCTATTTGATTTGATTGCATCCGGATTATCCGATCAATAATTTAGATTGTTTGGCGTGTTTGATTTGACTCGAGAGAGGTAATTGAACGCCTTGGCCATAGAATAGCCCAACCTAGGGTTTCATAGAATCGAGAGATTTATGAATCTTTTGAAGCCTCGTGATAGAATATTCATTGCGCATTAGGGTTTAATTTATGATTTTTATAGAGATTCGAAATCGAAATTGAAACCTAGAATCACTTGGCTTCGAGAGAGAAGTGATAAATGGTAGGAATATTGGCTTATAGATTGATAACTTGTGATTAATAAATGGATTGAAAACATAGGGGATAACTAGGTGAAATCAACCTCAGAATTCATCTTTACGTGTTTGATAAATTGTCGAACCATTTATTTGCTTAATTTTAGTTTTTTTAGTTTAATCAATCATCATCTCTTTTCGATTTCTAGATAGAATTAAGCTATTTTAATTATAGTACTTAGTATAAAATTGATAACAATCCTTGGAGACGATAACCCTACTTTCAAAACCTATACTAAAACTTGACAACTTTGTAAGAAATTCGCGATCAAGGCGCCATTTCCGGGATTGTTTTATCCTATTTTAAACTAATACTATTACCAAGTAGTCTTAATACTAATCTAGACTAGTTTAGAGTCATAATTTTGTATTTCTCATTGATTTATTTGTTTATGCGAGATTCTCAAAATACTAATTTGCTTCCTTTTGATCTAGAGATTGAACGGACACTTGAGCAATAAGAGCTCAGCGAGCACATAATCGAGCAATTAGCATGATGAGACAATGAGAATAACAGAAATCGGGTTGTGAATATGCCACCACATGATAAAAGGGCAATCCGGGATTATTTTCGACCTTGAACTTGTAACTTTCTAATTGTCGCCAACTATAAATGCATATAATTTGAATTGAAACCGGGCCTCATAAGCATGGTTGTTTAATATTGGGGGAGTCCAGTGGATGATCCGAATACACATTTGGCGATATTCTTGAGATTTGTGACACCATCAAGATGAATGGTGTGTCGATGAGGCGATTATGAGGCTTTTCCGTTCTCACTTGGGATAAATGGTTTGACGTTCGCCCTCGGGAGTATTACGAGCCGGGATGATCTCGACTCAAAAGTTTTTAGCAAAATTCTTCCCTCCCAAAGAAGACACTCCAATCAAGAGCAGTTCCAACAGATTGATTTTGAGCCGTTTATGAAGCTTGGGAGTTGAGAGATGCCCACAACATGGATATTGGCGAGAGGGTTCAATATTCTTACAATTTGAATGGGCATATGAGGACGATACTAGAATCATGGAGGTACATTGATGGCTAAAACACCGACTAAGGCCTTACTTTTACTTGAAGAAATGGCCACCAACACTATCAATGGCCCTCCGAGAGGACAAACACCGGTTCTTGCGGTGTTCTTGAGTTGATACAATGTCGCTTTGGCTCAAATCTCGAGTCCGACAAAGCAATTGGCAATCATGAATGAGCGCACCAAAGAAGCCACACTTCCACCCGTTTCGTTCACGCAACCACCACTCATGAGGCCGAGCAAGTTAATTATGTGAATAACCGGATTTTAATAACCGAGGTAATTCATTACCAACTCACTACCACCCAGGGACTTCGCAATCATGAGAATCTCTCTTATAGCAACAACAGAATGTATTCGGGTTATCCAAACCCATCCAGTTCAATGCACTCGGAGGTGAAAAGAAATCGCTTGAGGAGATGCTCGGCTCATTCATCGGAGAGACAGGAATCGAATGAATAGGAGTGAGGCGCAGATTGATGGTCTAAATACTAAGATGAGCACAATGGAGACGCATATTAGGTCGATCGAGACACAAATGGGTGATTCCACAAGTGAATTCAACAAAGGAAAGTTCCCAAGTTGATACTGAGGTTAATCAGAGAAAGCAATGCAATTTACGCGAAAAGGAAGCAAAAATTCACTGCTCCCTGAGAAGAATCACCTATTTATGCGAAACCAATGGAATCAAAGAAAATGAAGTTGAAGATTTTGAGACTGTCTCAGGAGGAGTGTAGTGCAATAGTCCAAAGTAAACTACCTCGAGAAAATGAAGGATCCGGGAGTTTCACTATCCCTTGTACTATTGGAGGAGTTTTCTTTGAGAAACCACTTTGTGATCTTGGGTCTAGTGTGAATGATATCTCTTTTCGATGTGACGAAGTTTGGGCTCGGGAGGTGAAGCCGCCCAACATCACTTTGGTTTTGATCGATCCATCGCGTATCCATGGGGAATCATTGAGGACGTATTGGTAAGAATTAATAAATTTGTTTTTCTGTGGATTTTGTAGTGTTGGACGTGAACGAGGACAAGAAAGTACCCATCATCTTTATTTACAAAGACGGGCTTTGATCAATGTAGAAACGGGGAGCTAACATTGCGGGTAAATCAAGAGAAAGTTGTATTCACCATCCATCCAACCAACAAATAAAATTTGAATTAAAGGATGGTAAGCGGATGGTTGGGAATATTTTTCAAAACATTGGAGGTTGGGAAGTTTCTAAGGGGAATGTGGATAACAAAATTGGAGCCCCAACTTGAGGATAATCGAAAGTCCGTCAAGACTAAACTTAGCGCTTCTTGGGAGGCAACCCAAGCCCCTTTTTATTGTTTTCTTAGTTTTAAGAGGTTTAGTAGTTTTTTTGTTTTTTCCGAAAAGAGTAGTAAGTTGCATCACATCCCACCCTCTTATTTGTGCAAATCCCACATATCCCACTCCATCTTCACAAAGGAGCATTATAACACCACACACACCATATTCATCTCCTCCACTCACTATTTGGTAAGTTTGCAACTTCCAAACCCCACCCCATTTTCCCTTCTTATGATTTTTGGTGTGATTGGATTGTAGAAGTGCTAGGATAATTGTTGTTGAATTGTGGTTTGTGGATTGGTTGATCATGTTAGACTTAGGCTTGGTGTTGATTTTTGGGATTAAATTGAGTTATCCATTGCATTCACTATCTTTGCCCAAATTCATGCATATGAGGTGTTTGATGAAATGCCCCAATGATAATTTCACATTGTTTAGTGCTTATTTGCATATCTATGCTTATCTTTTTGACATAGCACTATATTTTCTACTTGGGTGCATTATGTATGGGCTTTGATTTTCGATTTCTCACCCATAACCGAATTCCTTGGTTCCACGAGTTTTGTTTTCTTGTCTACCTTGCTAGGTTGCAAAAATGCGAAACCAAAGAGAATGGGAAGAAATGACCACATCAAGGCATACAAAAAATGTGAGCTTATACGAGACACCCCCTACACGTAGTAGTACCACATGACAAGGAGCCTTCGCATCGGCTACCAGGAAAATCCATTGGGGACAATGTCGTTTTAACTAATTCAATGAGTCAAAAAAAAAAAAAAAACAAAGAAGAAAAAAAAAGAGTCGAGTCGGGGCATTTGTAAAACGTGAAATCGCATGACTAAGTGAATTTGTTGAATATGAGTTGAACGGTCAAGAGAGCATGTGTTGAATCGTAATTTAATCTTCTTTCCATTAATTCCATCTATGTGCTTGACTCGATTGATTTATTTGGGGATGATTTTGGTTCCTTTATGAAGGATCTAGAACTTGTCCGATTACTAGTCGAGGCGAAATAGGTGAGTTCAAGTGAACGAGCCTAAAATGCCTACCTTTGCATTATATTTTCCCTAGTGTCCCCCTTTGAGCCTTATAAACCACTTTGGCAAACCAGAGCCTAAATGTGAATATCCTAATTACCCATCACTCATACACACAAAGTATAGAAAAATATTGGAAGTTGAGGAGGGTATGATGAGAAAGGGTGTGAATTTAATACGAGGAAGGGTCAAAGACTAAAGAGTACTCTAAGTCAAATAGTCGATGAGAATACAAAGTCAAGGACAAATTCAAAAGAAAGTTAGTTGGATCGAAAAGAGAGAGAGAAATATCTCAAAAATGTGATTGCCTCATATACAAAGGCATCCAAATCATTGGATGAACTAATAATGAGTCAAAAAGAGTGTGGAGACAAGACAAGCATAAGATTCAATTCCTTTGTGCATAGTCAAACTCCTAGAGTGATTTTGTCGAAAGGATCCTCAAGCAATAAGGGAGTTCAAAAACCCAAAATACCATATGTTGCACCAACACCCACACTAAAACACAATCACAGTCATACTGGCATTGGATACAAGGGTAAAGGAAAGAAGCCAGAAGAGTATGCTGAAAGGACAACTCAAAAGAAATTTAGAAAAGTCCATCAGCAAACATCTAAAAAAAAGTACTCCGTGAAATCTAAACAGAGCTACCAAAAACCCCATAGATTTCACCAAAGAAATTCATATGAAGGGAATGGTAGAAACTATCCAAACCAAGCTGATTGGAACAACCAAGTTAAATATCAGCAAAGACCTGTGGGATACAAGCCAAAATGGAAAAGACCTCAACCTCAGCAAAGGTCATTCCCTAGGCAAAATAGCTATTATCAGCACACTTATGCACCTAGGCACAACACCCAGAAATTCTACTATTACCCCAAGAAAGCAATTGCTCAAACAAATACACAGGCATACATACAAAAGAGACAACTGTATGATCCTAAAACCCCCAAGCAATTTGCTAATGTGCACTATGATTATGGAATTGATACATGGAAACCTCTTAGAGTCAGATCATCTGGCTATAGGTTGGTTGGAGTATCTTATAGCACTAACTCCCCAGGACCCAGGCAACTATGGGTACCTAAAAATTAATTTCCTTGATTGCAGGTTCAAGGAACAACTGAGTGACAAGGAACCTGGTACATGGATAGTGGTTGTTCCAGATATATGACAAGAAACAAGAAAAATCTATCGAAGTTCAAGGAAATCAAAGGTGCAAAAGTCATATTTGGAGGAAATGAAGCTCTAGGGGAGATCAAAGGCACAGGGTCCATAAAGAAGAATGATCTGGAGATCACATATGTTGCATATGTTGAAGGTCTCAATTTCAATCTACTAAGCATCACCCAACTCTATGACAAAGGCTACAATGTGGGATTTAATATGAGAATCTGTCAAATCAATGATGTTGAATCAAATGAACTTGTGCTATAAGGAACAAGGCAGAAAAATATGTATTTAGTGGATTGGTCAACTGCTACACCAAGCATATGTCTGCTAGCAAAGATTACAACCGTATCAAGTTGGCTGTGGCACAAGTAGCCAAGTCACCTAAACTTCAAGACAATAAACAAGCTTGAAAGAAGTCATCCTGTAGAAGGATTGCCTGACTCAGTATAGAAGAAAGAAAGCATATGTGATACATGCCAGATGGGAAAGCAAATCAAGTCATCCTTCAAGGATAAGTCAAGTCCTTCTTCAACAAGAATATTGCATCTGTTGCATGTGGATTTATTTGGTCCTATTGAACCAGCTAGCATCAGTTGGAAGAAATAACCTTAATGGTGGTGGATGATTACTCAAGATATACATAGACAATCTTCATGTGTAAAAAGAAGGAAACACTGCAGAAATTGCCTCAGCAGATGAGAAGAGTTCAAATGAGAAGAGCCAAACCATTATAAAATTACAATCTAACAGGGGAACTGAGTTTGCCAATGGAATTATAACTCAGTATTGTGTTGAAAATGGTATTGTTCATGTGTTACCAGCTGCTAGAACTCCACAGCAAAATAGAGTAGCTGAAAGAAGGAATAAAACTCTCAAGGAAGTCGCTAGGACAATGTTAGCTGAAGCTGGATTGCCTAAGAGATTTTGGGCTGAAGCCATAAACACAACATGCTATACTCAGAATAGATACATGATCAATAGACAATTGACCAAGACTCCCTATGAGATTTGGACAGGGAGAAAGCCAAATGTTGGATACTTCAAGATATTTGGATGTAATTGTTTTATCCACAACAATGGCAAAGACAACTTGAAGGCTTTTGATGCTAAAGTTGATGAAGGTATCTTTTTGGGATATTCAATTGAGAGTAAAGCCTATAAAGTGCTAAACAAGAGGACTATGGTCAGAGAAGAGTCTATCCATGTGGTATTTAATGAGCCAAATGTAAATGGAGAAGACATAGATGAGTTAGCTGAGAAGAAAAATTAGCCAACTATGCAGAAGAATCCCTATATTTATGCAGATGTGAGAGCACTCAATCCTGAAGAAGATGAGATAGCTGAATTTCAAAGACAACTGGAAAGTCTGCAGCTGAATGAAGATGAAGAACTGCAAGACGGCTAAATCCAGTAGACTTACTCCAACCAGATGTGAGATGGCTGAGAGACCATCCACCTGAGTTAATCATTGGAGATGTCAGAGATAGCATAAGAACCAGATCTAGAGTTCAACATGAAGCTATGTTCACTTGTTTTATTTCCCAAATAAAACCTAAAGACGTGTCTCAAGACTTGGATGACACACATTGGATTCAGGCTATGCAAGAAGAGCTGAATAAGTTTGAGAGAAAAAAGTATGAGACTTAGTTCAAATGCCTATTCACCAAAATGTCATTGACATCAAGTGGGTATTCAGAAACAAGATGAATGAGGAAGGATCTGTAGTTAGAAACAAAGTAAGATTGGTAGCCAAAGGGTATTGCAAAGAGGAAGGTATAGATTTTGATGAAACCTTTGCTCTTGTTGCCGATTGGAAGCAATAAGGATGTTTCTTGCTTATGCTGCACCCAAGAATTTCACTGTATATCAAATGGATGTGAAAAGTGCATTTCTAAATGGACTTTCAGAAGAAGAAGTCTATGTTGAACAACCTCTAGGTTTTGAGCAGAAAACTATTGGAGACAAAGTATACAAGCTCAAAAAGGCATCGTATGGATTGAAACAAGCACCAAGAGCATGGTATGACACATTATCACAATTTCTAATTGACAATGGATTTACCAAAGGAAAGGTTGATAGAACACTCTTCAGTTCAAGATGGAGAAAGTATACTGCTTGTTCAAATATATGTGGATGATATCATCTTTGGATCCACAAACAAAGAGCTGTGTGATATGTTCTCAAACCTCATGCAAGGGAAGTTTGAAATGAGCATGATGGGAGAGTTGGCTTTCTTCTTAGGCTTCAAGTCAAGCAAATGAAGGATGGAACCTTCATAAGTCAAACCAAGTATACTAGAGATTTAATGAAGAAATTTGGTATGGAAGAAAAGTCATCTGTCAAGATGGATATGGATGCAGATGGTAAAGTTGTTGATCAAACTAGATATAGAGCCCTCATTGGATCATTGCTATATTTAACAACAAGCAGACTAGACATCACATTTGTTGTAGGTGTATGTGCTAGACTTCAATCTACTGAAAAGAGAGTCACATGACTGCATCCAAGAAAATCCTAAGGTATTTGAAGGGATGCCAAGAAGTTGGCTTATGGTATCCAAAGAATAGAGGATTAAGCTTGTAGGCTACTTAGACTCAGACTATGCTAGATGTAGAGTGGACAGGAAGAGTACATCAGGCACCTGTCAAATGCTTGGAAATAGATTGGTTTCTTGGTTCAGCAAGAAACAAAATTCAATAGCTACATCCACAGCTGAAGTAGAGTACATAGTTGCGGACAACTGTTGTGCCCAAGTTCTCTGGATGAGACAACAACTGAGAGACTATGATATTGAACAAAAAGAAATTCCAATTATGTGTGATAATAAAAGGGCTACTGCAATTACTCAGAATCTTGTGTTGCACTCAAGAACAAAGCACATTGATGTTAGATATCATTTTATAAGTGATCATGTTGAAAAAAAAGACATCACTTTGGAATACAAATCAATTGATAAGCAATTAGCTGATATATTCACTAAGCCTTTATGTGAATCAAGATTTAAAGAGCTTAAGAATGAGCTAGGACTAATTCAGCTCAGTTAGGAGACTCAATCAGCAGAGACAAAGAAGAGAGAAATAAAAATAAGCAAGTTTCATTTTTCAGCCAAGTGAAACAGCCAAAATGAGAATTCAACTGTATCGAGTTAGCTGACAGCTGAGTGATCTTATGTGAAGAGAGAAACATAGTTAAGTCACTTTTGGATGATAGCTGAGTTATTTATGAGCTAAGTAACAAAATACAGTCAATTTCTGCGAGCGAGAATGTTTTTGGGGATTATGCCAGCGTAATTATGATGTCAGAACAAAAGCTGCACACGTTTAGCCTATGATTGGATATAAATCTTGCTACATTTAATGCGGGGAAATTAATGCAATTTCAAAGGTTTAATCTTGAAGATGGTGGAGCCAGAAGCCACCGAAGGAGCTGAAGAGGAAGAAATTCCTCTTGTTAAGACCAAAAGAAGAAGACTTGTTCGGAAGTTTGAATTGGAGAAAGCTGAGTCCGGCACTCAGCCTGTGAAAGAGATTGCTAAAATCCAAGAAGAGAAGTCGAAGGAAATTGATGGTGGTGATGCAGTCACCGGGAAGGTGGAGAAGACTGCTGATGTCGATCAGCAGACTACTGAAGACCCACATGTTCGAGAGACATCTGTGAAAGAACATGGAGCCGAGATAGCTGAGCACTCTATAGAAAGAGTTGTGCAGTCCCCTTCAAACCGGCGCTAGAGAACCTGAGTAGGAACATGCTCCACTTGCTACTATTCAGGAAGAATGAGACGATGATGATGTGGTGATGCTATCTGCTGTCTATCCTGACATCCAGGAGAGATTGAGGGAATGGAGATGTTGGAAGCTGAGTTACTCATGACAACAATTCGAGCACCCATAGTTCATTGAATAAGAGGAGGAGCTCTTAAGCTTCCTAGGTAATGTATCCCTTCTCTCTGCCCTTGATCCCGATTTCTGCATGTCCGTCCTTTGTGACAAGAAGGAAAAAGAGAAATAAAGAGCATTGGAGAAAGTTAAGGCTATTGAGGAGTTGAAGAAGCCCCACACTTGTCCCTTCTATGATGTACCAGAACATGCCATAGACTCGACTGACAGCAGTGACAATGATGTTGAAGTGATAGATCCTGCTGTTGCAGATGATAAAGCTGTATTCAAACAAGCTATTAAAGAGTCCAAAGAGATGCACGAGCAACGAATGCAAGAGGTTCCAGGAGAATCTTCTTCAATCTCCTTAGTCCCTGATGTTATGGATGTGGTGCGAAACATAACTGTCGACATTGCTGCTACCACATCCCCAGTGCACTCTAAAGATGGCACCAGGACTATTGACGATGAACTTAAGGTTGGTGACGAAGCGGGCACCTTAGCCAAGCCAACTCCTGCAGAAAGTGTTGAGACACCTGCCCCCATGGCTGATCACGCAAAGGGAATCACAACCAAGTCTCAGGTGATGGGTAACCCCACCACTCATGACTCAGCTAGTGTGGCAGCTGAGGGGGAAACTCTCACCACCACAGCTAGGTCGGAGGACACTATGGGAGACCAACCAATGAAGTTTGGAGGTGAAGGTGAGAATCAAAATGATTAGCAGAGTGAAGTTAACGAAGCTCAGACGGTTCAGACTGTCTTAACTGAGACTTCATCTGCACTAAATCGATGACGCTGCTGAAGCAGCTAAGGCACATGATGGAAAGGAGGCCATGGGAGTTGAGACTCCTGGCCCTGAAAGTGCAATCCTAGGACTTGAGACTCCAAAGGATTCCACTAAAGACCCCAAAGTAGCTCAGTCTGCTGAAGGGATAACTGTTCAAGACCCTGCTGTGGTTGAGACTGCACACAGGGATGCCCAAGACCCACCAGTGGTTGAGACTGCTGAGGGTGTAGAAGGCCCAGAGGAGGTTGAGACTTCCCTGGGTAAAGAAATTGAAAGTGATCCAACTCCTCATGTAGAGGTCGCTGATGAAGAAGAAGAAATCAGTGCCCTTCATGATTCGCAGGAAAATATTGATACCGAATTCCTGGAATCAGAAGATGAAACTGAGTCCACACTGTTGATACATCTACTAAGGATACAACTGATGAGGATGCTCATGCCACTCAGAGCCAAGCTAGTGACAAAGTTGCTCTGATGCGGTTTGTATTAGTTGATGAGCCACCCCCAATGGCTCCATCACACTCTGATGAAGCTGATAAGTTAGTCGAGGAACATACACCTCAAAAGGAAGCACCAACTGATATCGAGAAAGCTGTTAAGATAGTTGAGGATCAACCAGCTCAGTAGACTAACACAGCTGCTCAAGATGCCGATGAAGCTGAAACAACTGAGGCACGTAGAGCTGAGAACATTTTGATGGAAAAGGGAAAGGCCCCACAGACTGAAGGCGTGGGTATTCCTATTTTTTCGGATGAACATTTTGTGGAACAAGCCCATTACAATGTCCAAGTACCCCTAGAAGAACTCCGAGCTCCAGGTGAATCTGCAATTGTGCCTATTGGGTTTGACTTTGATGAAGTATGGCCAGAAGATCAGTCTGCCGAGTCAGCTAACTTCAGAAAAGCCTTTAAAGCCATATGTGCTGAAGTAGAAAATATGGAGCATGACTTTGCATCTTTGGACCAGAGGCTTGATAACAGAGATGTTGCAATCACAGGAGATATCAGAGGAACCGTTATGTGGATCAGAGAATGGTCGGACAAGTGAAAGCTTTAAGGAGGGAGCATATCACCTATTTCAACCTCAAGTTCCGACAGAGGTAACGAGACCACATTTTCAGGATAAACGAGTCTCACAGGTTGGACATGGAGTTGCTCAAGCTGCAACATATGAATGAGATTGCCAGATTGGATACCAATATGGAACATCAGATTAAGGTTCTCCAAACACAAATGAAGCTGATGGCAGCTGAGTCTAAAGCTATGATATTTGAATTCAGAGAAGCATACTCTAAGTTACACGACAAACATGACTCTTCAAACAGCAGACTCAACTTTATCCTAAGTGTCATGCTCCCTGGCCTAACCCTACCCTTTGGTGATGATGCCAAAAAGGGGGAAAAGGAAGCTATGAGGGAGCTGAAGGAAGGGAAAGGGAGTGATAAGGAGGGAAATAAAGGGGAAGCAAGCAAGGGGGAAGGAAGCTCTGTGAAGAAACCCCCACTTAAAATCATGTTTACTAAAACCCCACAACAATGAGAAGTCACAGCCTTACTTCTCAGCAGACTACCTAAAGAGCTAACAGTGGAAGAGAAAGCCGAAATGGCAGTCAAGGAATCGAGAAAAGCCATGGAAATTGAGTTTGAGAAGGTAGCTGAGAAGCACTCTAAGCGTATTAAGGACATCAAAGCAAGGTTTGATGGCCCCCCAGCGGAATATTTGATGGATTCCCCAACAATAAAACCCCCAAGAGAAATCACGATACCTGATGCTGGATCTGAACCCAGATCACTAGAGGTGTTTCAAACTCTAAATGCTAAAGGTTATTTCAAGAATTTGACTCTACCACAGGCGTAGGAGTTGTACTGGGAGAAGGGTCTCGATTTGTGCAAATCAGCTGATAGGCAGCAGAGTTCCAACTGTCACGCAGCTAGAAAGGCACCAGTACAGTACACTCGCAGAGGAGGATCTAAGTCAAAAAAAGGCAGGGGATGGTTTGGAAGTGATGGAAGAGACAGAGGCACTCCACCACAGCCAAAACCACAAGATATAATGTATATTGATCCACACAAAAAAGGAATCAATTACTAGGCTGGGTATGACCATCTTGCCAATTTAGAAGTGAAGCGCAAGAATGAGGAGGCAGTGAGAAAGCAAGAGGCCGAAAATGAAAAAGCCATGCGCGAATCGGAAGAAAGGCAGCGTAGGGATGACCCTACTGCTAAGCGCACATATGAGAATAAAAAGAAAGATGAGGAAGAGAAGAATAATTGAGGATGATAGAAGAAGAGAAGAAGATGAAGAGAAAAGAAAGAAGCAGCCGAGGCGTTGAAGACGACTGTAACCCCTTCATGTATTTTACTTAACTGTAAATACACAGTTGTAAGTATTTTGTAATTTCATAAAGCTCTGATACCTGTTGTAAAATTTTATAGCTTTGCTCTGATACATGTTGTAATTCAAATGCAAAAGAAACTCTGATACAGTGTATAGAGTATACCTTGTAAACAACTTTGTAAAGGACAAGAATGTTATGATTAATAAAATTGACATATTCAGCTTATACATTCTTTGTTACTGCACTGCTTACTTAGCTGTAATTTTTTATTTAAAGTTTTGGCATCATCAAAAAGGGGGAAATTGTTAGGAAATTTATTATTAGAATAGGAAGTTGGTACCCAATTTTCCTTGTATTTCTATTTTGTAATAGATAGGACTGCATGAGCTGAGTGAAGTCAGCTATGTTGAAGAACACAAGAGTCAACTGAAGATTGAAGTGAAGACCTAACTGTGTGGGAATCAATTTGATGGATCGTACCTTCCTCTTTTGTTCAGCTGAGTGTAGTCAAGATAAAAGGCACATACTCGACTGAAGGAGATCCAGCTGAGGGAAAGATGAGTAAAGGTTGAAGAAGTGACATTCAAGTCAGTCAAGAGCCAAGTCTACCAGATGAACTGACAGTTGAGTTATTTCTAAAAGGTTGGAGCTGACTCAAGTCAAAGGGGTAAAGGCAGCTGTCAAGTTAAGTCGACTGATATTAATCTGTCGCACGAAAGTCAAGGATATCACTTAAATTAGTAATACGTCCATGCTGCCATGTCTTAAAGTCCTCATCCCAGAAGCGTGCAAAAGGAATAAACCAATGGGAAGCACTGAGCTTGTGTCAGGCCCTGAAAAGCTGCAGACATCATTTAATACGAGGAAATGTCATCATTACAAGATGCAAGTTAAGAAAAGACAAGCCAACGAACAAGAGTGTCATTTTGAAAATAGCCTATTTTTTCAACTGGCAAATTTTCAAATGAGCACTATAAAAGGTTGAGGAAGCAAATGAGAATAAGTAACCGGTCTAACAAGTAATTCAAGCAAGCAAACCTGCAAAAATATTCTCAAGCTTACTAAGATATTCCTAAACCTAAATTCGAAGGAACTCGATCCAACACACTCAGTGAAGGAAAGAATACTTCATCCAATTGAAGAGGAAATAGTTTTAAGAACTAAAGGGCTTACTCTCCAAGGTTGAAGGAGTTGTAGTAAGGTTCAAGGTCGAACCAGAAGATTTGAGCTTGTTGGAAGGTTGTGTGATCAATTCCAAGAGTTGCAAGTTAAGAAAAGACAACGTGTTTGTGAAGAAACAAGCAGCCAATTTGTGTGATCAAGGCTATTTTGAAAATCAGTAACCTGATCTGTTACTTAGTTTTTCTTGGAGTTGGAGAAAGTGGATTTCAATCCTTGAACCACTATAAAATTTGCTTGTGTCATTTACTTACATCATTTTATTTTTCCGCTTATATTCATATCTCTTTTTTTAAATTATATTGCTAAATGAGAATAACATTGCTAAGAACAAGTGTTAAAAACAAGTTTAAAATTATCAAAGGTGTTAAGGCTTCTGCTGAACAAAAACTAAATCAACTAAAACGTTAAGTGTTAGCTAACCCAACTGAGTGATACTATCAACAATTCAGTCGAGTCTATTGAGTAGGTAACTTTCTTTCAAGTAAGCTAACAAGTCCCCCTAAAACTTAGCTGATTTGAGTCAACTCTATTAAAATATTTTAAAAGGATTAAATTCAAAAAGTTGGTAAGGTTTATTCAACCCCCCCTTCTAAACCTTACATCACACCCTTTAGGACCTACAAAAACCAAGAAACATAATCATATTGGGTAAATAGAACACATAACAACTCTATAAACATTTAATCTCAGTCAAATTCATACTCTAGCAAACATGCAATTCATCATCACAAAGTCATCAATTACTAATTCGACATAATTAATACTCATCCGGGTAATTTGATATTGTGAATCACAAAAAGTAATGTATCACTCAACTCTCAAAGTAGATGGGACGTGTATATGCTCAAATCAATTCGATAACATTGAACCACCATAAGTTGCAAATCGTCTAACAACTCTACCAGTCAAGTGTGCACAATTTAAGAATCAAAAAGGACATTTTATTTGGTTGTAACGTAGGCTTTTTGGTTAGGGAAGGAAAAATATGGATTAAGTGACTTGACTTGAGCAAATAGAGTTTAAGTACACAAACTTCAACTCACTAACCCAATTTCATCATAAAACTCATTCTTTCAAATTATTTTCTTTTTGACTCATACTCCATCGTTTTTTTCATCTTTTTCTCATTCTTAGGCCTTTTTCCTTCTTTTCTTTTGCCTTTCAATTTATTCAAAATTTCTAGAATTTTGTTTTTCCGTTTCTTTTTCTTTCTTTCTTTCTTGCTCGATTTTTTCTTGGTTTCTTATTCACAAATTTGTTTTCTTTTTCTTTAGCTTAATCACTTTTTCACCTATTCACTGCTCCTCCTCTTTATTTTGCCAACATTCTTTTTTTTTTTTTTTTTAAGATTTCACCACATCTCCCTCAAAATATATATCTCTATAAGCTCAAGTTTTACGGATAAAAATTATTTTTAAGTTCAAAAGCTTATAATGTGGTTAAAATTAAAAAATTTAAGCTCAAAGTAGGCTCAAATAAAAATGGCCTTAAATCATCTTCAAAAATTGCACACATGTAGGTCCCAGGGGGTGTGAAGTAAGGTTTAGAAGGGGGGGTTGAATAAACCTTACTAAATTTTCGATTTAGTCCTTTTAAAATAATTCAACAGAGTTGACTCAAACAGCTGTGTCCTTGATGGACAGCTAAGTTGGCTTTTCAGCTAAGTTACCCACTCAACAGACTCGATAGAGCTGTTGATAGTATAACTCGGCTGATCAAGGCAAATACTTCACTTGGCTGATTGTTTTTTAACAGCGGAAGACTTTAAACCCTTTGACTATATTTTAGCTTGTTTTAAACACTTGTTTTTTAGCACTTGGTTATTTATTAGTTGGATAGCAAATATAATGCTTAACAGCAGATATAAAGTAAATGTGCAGGAAAGTAAGTTTGCTGAAAGAAAATGACACAAATATTTCTTTAGAGTTTCGAAGATGGGGTAATTCTTCTAATCCTCTCTTCTCCAACTCCTGAGGAATCCACTATATAACATATCAGTTTACAAAGCGGTGAATAGTCTGTAGACAACCTTGATCATACATCTAGCTTCTTTTGCTACTCAGCTTCTTCACATGGCAACTGCCTTGCTACTTCAGCTCACTTCTCAAGTTCTTGGATTTGATCACAAAGCCCTCCAACAAAGTTGATAATGGTTTGACCTGGAACCTTTCTACAATCCTAGCTTGGAACGTAGACCCCTTTGATTTCTTCAAAAGTTTTCTCTTCAACAGATTTGAAGTTGTCTTTCCTTCACAACTTGTGTTGGATTGATTTCCTTCGAGTTTCAGGCTTGAGGAATTGCTTGAATGTTTATGAGAGTATTACAGGTTAGATGCTTGAATATTGCTTGCTTGTACGTGGTTCAGGTAACCTCTTCTCAATAACTTCCTCAGCACTTTTATAGTGCACATTTGAAATTTGCCCGGGACGAGATATGCTAATTTCAAATGTCATTTGTGTTCGTTGGCTTGTCTTGGTCTGTAGTCCTTGATGTTGACCCTTCCTCGTATTAAATGTCTTTGCAGCATTGCAGGTGCCTGACACAAGGTGCAGTATTTCCCATTGGTTTATTCCTTTTGCACAATTCTGGGACTAAACACTTTAGACCTGACAACTTTGACATATTACTATATTGAGTTATATACTTAAATTTAATCAATAGATCTAAGTCAGTTGTCTTGACTAGACTGTTGTCTGCACCCCAGGTGACTTGAGTCAGCTCCAGTCATTGGATAACTCAACTGTCACTTCAACTTGA
Organism: Rehmannia glutinosa; assembly: GCA_016081115.2. NCBI lineage: Eukaryota > Viridiplantae > Streptophyta > Magnoliopsida > Lamiales > Orobanchaceae > Rehmannia > Rehmannia glutinosa. Next base: position 32,111,628 of record CM071924.1, on the reverse strand, counting down.
GACTTGGCTTCTTGAGTTGACTTGACTGACACTTCTTATAACAGTTGTTCCTCAGCTGATTTTCCTTCAGTCGAGTCCTTAACTTTCTTAATGGCATTACTCAGTTGACACATAGCAGAGTCTTCACATAGTCTGCAGTTCACTTGTTGTAATCCTTGGTATAGCTGACTTGACTTATCTTTTCCAACCCTATCTATTACAATACAAATTACAAGGAAAATGAGGTGCTAACTTTCTAGTTTAAGTTTTACATGGTATCATCAAAATCTACTCAATAAATTTCCTAACAATTTCCCCCTTTTTGATGATGCCAAAACTTAAAAACATTCAAAGAAAGAAAAAACATCAAAGATACATACAGACAATGCAGTAACAAAGAATGTATGCTTAAAATAGATTATTTTATTGATCATAGCATTCTTGTACTTTACACACCTGTTTACATTCGGTATCAAAGCAACATAAATGTATACATGTCAAAACATAGTTTATCTAAGCTAAGATACATAAAGAGTGAAAATTACAGAGAAATTCACTAAACTTATTACAGAAGACTTACATATATGTATTTACAACAAAAATACACGAAGGGGTTTGCAGCAACACTTCAACGCATTTGTTGCTTCCTTCCTCTTTCTTCATCAGATCTTCTTCTATCTGGATCATCCCTTTTCCTCTTTCTTTTCTCTTCTTCTTCAGCCTTCTTCCTTTTCTTTTCTTCTTCTTCCCTTTTATTCTTCTCAAAGGCTCGCTTTGCAACAGGGTCATCCCTTCGTTGCCTTTCTTCCCATCCACGGGTTGCTCTGGCACTTTCTTCTGCCATCCTCCTCTTTGCTTCTTCAATTTTTCGAGCGACTTCTAAGTTTGCAAGATGGTCATGGCCAGCCCAGTATGTGATTCCCCTTTTCTCCGGGTCTACGAAAGTGACATCTTTCGGCCTTTGGCCGAGATTGAGAACTTCTTTCAGTGCCACTTTGTCATCCCTTTCTTGACTCTGCTCCTCTTCCTCTAGGAGTATATTGTACAAGAGCCTTGGATTTACCAGTTGAGTGACTGCTTGAACTCTGTTGTTTCTCAGCTTTGTTGCACACTTCCAGGCCTTTTTCCTAGTACAACTCCGAGGCTTGAGTCAAGGTCATTCCTTCAAAGTAGCCTTCAGCTTCCAATGTTTGAAATTCTTCCATGGATCTAGGCTCAGATCCTACATCCGATATCACTTCTTTGGGGGGCTCTATCATGATGTTTTCTAATCCTGCTGGAAGACCACCATGTTGCTTCAACAGTTCTTCCACTCTTGCTGACGTATTCTCAGCTACCTTTTCAAATGCAACTTCAATGACCTTTCTCTTGTCTTTCATGGCCACTGCAGCTTTCTTGATAGGTAACACACGGGTAGCTTGCGGAGAATATCAGCTGTGACTTGACTTAGCTGAGGGGTTTCAACGAACATCAATTTTAATTCCTTTGAACTTCGTTCACCTCAGCTGCATCACCTTTCTTCAATTTCTCTTCTTTCAAACCCTTTACGGACTCTTCTTCCCCCTTTTTGGCATCATCAAAGGAGAGAAGTATCCCAGGGAACAAACCTCTAAGGATAAATTCCAGTCGGCTGATGGTGGAGTTGTGCTTGGAGTCTGTTGCATCATACGCGGTTCGAAATTTTGAGCGTGTTGCCTTGGACTTGGCTGTTACTATCTTCATTTCAGCCATGGGAAGGTTGAATTTCTCATTCATGGTATTCTCGAGTCTGGAAATTTCATTCTTGTGGAAATGTTGCAGCAGCTCCATATCCGACTTATGGGACTGGTTAATCCTCTCAATGTACTCCTTCATCCTCTTCCTGTACATGGAGTTATCAGCACTCCATACGAGCATCCTTCCATATAAAGCTTTGAAATATCGGACTTGTTTGATTCTCATTGCAGTCTGTTGTTGAGTCCATTCCCGTAGTCTTACCACTATGCCTCTCGGATCGGCTGTGAGAGTGGCATCTTGGTTGTCCAGACACAAATCCAAAAAGGCCTAATGACATTCCATCTTCTCAATCTCTTCGCAAATTTTCTTGAAGACGTCACGGAACTTAGCTTGCACATTGGATTCAGTTGATGGCCATTCTGCATCAAAATTGAAGCCTACTGGAACTATCGTGTCTTTGGGAATAACAGGATCTTCCCTTACGGTGTATCTCCTTTCTTCAGCAACTGTCTCTTCCTCTAATTCAGGCAGATCCTTGGAGAATGGAAACATGTCTTGGAATGCATCATCACGCACATAGGGAATTTCTTGTTGCTCAGGTGCGTGCGATGACTCAGCTCGTTGTGCCTTGGTTGCGGCAGCTTCATTGGCAGTGGTCACAGCTGTGGGATCCTGTGACTGAGCTGAGGGAGTCGTTACTGCTGCAGATGTGGGAGCCTGCGTAGATGACTCAGTTCCAGCTGGGGCATTTGAAATGTTTTTCCCAGCTGACTGAGCCTCAGCTGTCTTAACAGCTTCCTCGGTCTCAGTGGGTTTTTCCAATTGAGTAATCTTGTCCTCAGTTGTATCATCAGCTTCATCGAAAGATGATGAGACCTGGGGAGTTGCTCATCAGCAAAGTTGCTTCATCCAATTGAGTAATCTTGTTCTCACTGACTTGGCTCTGAGATTTGTGAACATCCTCAGCTGTGTCCATCATAGAATTATCATGTTGTGTGGACTAAGTTTAATCTTCCAATCCCAAAAATGATGTATCAATGTTTTCTTGGGAGTCTTGAAGGGCACCAATAACTTCATCTGCGATGGCACCTTCAATTTGAGGAATGTTCTCAATTTCATCATCTTTACCAAGGGAAGTCTCAACCTCCCGTTGGCCTTCAATACCCCCAGCAGTCTCCACTGCTGTAGGGCCTTCAGCAATCCCTTCGACAGTCTCAATTGTCTTAGGGTCTTCTAAATTCCCTTCATCAGACTCAACTGTCTTGGGGTTTTGGACATTGGCATCCAGAGGAGTCTCAACCCCTTGGACTGCACTTTCAGAGCCCAGAGTGTTAACTACCAGGGCTTCACCATCCTTTGCCTCAGCTCTGATAGAAGCTTCATCGGCCTTCAAAGCAGTAGACATTTCAGCTGAGACAAACTCAATTGTCCGAGCTTCGTCAATGTCACTCTGCTATTTTTCAAATTCTTTCTCACCTTCGCCTCCTAACTCCATTGATGTGTCTCCCACAACAACCTCAAACCCAGCTGTGGTGGAGAGAGTTTACCCCTCAGCTGACACACTAGCTGAGTGAATAAGAGTGGGGTCACTCTGCTCCAGAATGCGGCTTTGTCCTCTGAGTGTTCAGCCACCGGGGCAGGTGTGAGAACATCTTCTTTAGGGGTTGGCTTGGCTTGGGTGCCCAACTTCCCAGCTTCATCGCCAGTTCCCTTGGATCCATTCTCTGATTTCACGGGGGACGTGGCTCCAGCAATGTCCGTCGCAATTTGCTGTGCCACTCCCTAAAGGATCAGTTTGCAGAAGAGTTTGGGAGGACTCTCCTGGACCTTCTAGTCAGAGTTTCTCATGCATGGCTTTGTATTCCTGCAAGGCTTACTGCATTTCCAACTTCTCAAGTAGCAGCAGGATCCATGTCTCCATCGTTGTCTGTGAACTCATGAAGGTGTTTGTGTGTAAGTTCAAGAGTACCTGTGAAGGCACACATTTTGGACTTCTCTAGGGCTCGGGCTCTATCTCGGCTTTTTCCTTCTCATCCTCTTTAATAATGCAGAGAATGTCTAAACAATTCAGGGCGAGTGAACTGTAGCCTAAAGTGATCCAGCTTCCATGCCCTCCATTCCCTCAATTTCCTTTGAATGTCAGGGTGAACTGGAAAGTACATAATCACATCATCATCATCGACTTCATCTCCAGTTTGCAGAATGGGAGGTAAGAGACCTTGCTCTTCCTCAGATGCAACAGCATCAGTTATAGGAGGGGAGACAACTCTTTCAACATCAGGCTCAGTTGTCTCGGCTGCTTCACTTTTCTCAGCTGTTTTCCTTGCAGCTTGGTCTTCGACGGATATCTGCTGATCACCATCAGCAGACTACTTTGATACATTAACAATTTCAGGAGACTGCTCTTCTTGATCACCAGCAGTCTCAGTTTCTTTCTCCAGTTGAGTACTGGATTAAACTATCTTGTCAAGCTCAGATTGCTTGAACAACCTTCTCTTCTTGGGGCCAACCAGTGGAACTTCTGGTTTTATCTCAGCAGATTCATTAGAAGTGGGGACTTGGACACTCTTCGTAGAGGCAGCTGCCTTTCTTGACTTGGCAGTCCTCTTCTTTTTTACGATAGGGGAGGGAATATGGTATTTCTCTTCTATCTCGGTTGCGCGGGTTGGAGTTTCGGTTGCACGGGCAGGTGACTCGGCTGCATGGGCAGGAGCTTTGGACTTTGCTGCGGGAGAAGGGGCTTTCTTTGTCTTGGTTGTGGGGGCAGGAGTAGGCTTGGATATCACAGCTCTCTTCTTTGGTAGAGAAGTCTCAGCTGCATCTTCAGGATCAGTTGATCCCCTTACTGGTATCGGCCTTTCTGGCGTGGGCCTTCTTCTGGGCACCGGAGAGATTTTCCCTGAACATCTTCTTATTAACATGGAAGGGCTTGCCATGATGGAGAGCAATGCCCTTTACCTCTATTAAATGGCCAATCACAAGGCCATAACCTAGGGAACATCCGAAGGATCCATCCTCCTTAATGGTCCTGTTCAGCACATTCTGGTAGAGTCTGCTGTAAATAAACTCAGCCCAGTTAACTTTCTTTCCTTGCATGATCGCAACCATCACAATCATCTTGGTTTTGGACAGCTGATTGAAGCATCCAAATTTCATGTCAGACACTTCGAGACGACATCCATCAGCTTGTGATAGTTGTCCTTCAAGGAATCCTTCTTGGCCGTATAGACCACTTTCGTAGCACATTCCGGCTTGGAAACTTCTTTCCAAGCCGCAGCTAGGTCGATATCTGCCTCTAAGATGTCCTTCAAGCCCTCCGCGGGCAACAAACAGTTTTCAACGAGGTCTTTTGCAGTCAATTTGATGACCTTGCTATGGACGGAAGATTTTATTTCATCGTCCTGCACTTCTGCATTCACATAAAACATAGCGACCTCTTTAAGGTATGTATGAGTGTACTCCATCATTAAAACGCCCTTCAGGCCAGACTTCTCCAACATCTCAGCTATCTTCTTGACTAGGGTCTCATCGATACCTTGCTTGATCATTCCTTCAAAATCCACTGAGGAACCAGTGTGGATTTGCTTGAGAGCTTTACGAAATCGTACTTTGGGGCCATTTCCAGAATTTTTACCAATTAAAATACGAGAGAACTTGCTTGAAAGAACTAGGGTTCGCACAAGGTTTCAGAGAGAAAATACTTCCTTTGCTTGAAGAAGAATAGTTCGCGTGAGGAGAGAGAAATGCGACGTGAAAGGACATATTTCGGATTTTGAAATTTTTGATCAAAATCAACGACTAAGATTTAGAGCTTCAAAACCGCATTTAATTCCCCGCATTAAATGCAGCAGCATTTATATCCAATCATATGGCTTACTGTGCAACTTTTACTGTGAACGTCATTATTATGCTGACGTCATCCTTAAAAATATTCCCACTTAATTAAAACGATTGCATTTTGTCACTTAGTTTATAAATGATCCAACTTATATCCAAAGTGACTTAACTCTGCTTTTCCCTTCTCATGAAGTGACTAACTAACTCAATCTGGTGACTTCTTGATTTTTTGTTTCACTTGGCTGAAATATGAAACTTGCCCTTTTTCCTTCTTCTCATCATCTTTCTCTACCGATTGAGTCTTCTGAGTTTCAACTCAGCTCAATTAACCCTAACTCATTCTCGAGCTCTTCAAACCTTGATTCACATAGAGGCTTTGTGAATATATCAGCTAACTGTTTATCAGTTGAGATGTATTCCAAGGTGATGTCTTTCTTTTCAACATGATCTCTTATGAAATGATATCTGACATCAATGTGCTTTGTTCTTGAATCCAACACATGATTCTGAGTGATTGCAATAGCACTAGTGTTATCACACATAATTGGAATCTCTCTTTCTTCAATATCATAGTCTCTTAGTTGTTGTCTCATCCATAAGACTTGGGCACAACAACTGCCCGCAGCTATGTACTCTGCTTCAGCTGTGGATGTGGCAATTGAGTTTTGTTTCTTACTGAACCAATAAACCAATCTATTTCCAAGCATTTGACATGTACCTGAAGTACTTTTCCAGTAAACTCTACATCCAGCATAGTTTGAGTCTGAGTAACCAATCAGCTTGAATCCACCTTCCTTTGGATACCATAGGCCAACTTCCTGGCATCCCTTCAAAGATCATAGAATTCTCTTAGTTGCAGTCATGTGGCCTCCTTTGGTGCAGATTGAAATCTTGCACATACACCTACTGCAAAGGTGATGTCTGGCCTGCTTGCTGTTAGATAGAGCAATGATCCGATGAGTGCTCTATATCTGTTTTGATCAACAACCTTGCCCATCTGTATCCATGTCCATCTTGACTGAAGTATTCATTGGAATTTTCATAGAAGAGTTCTCTTCCATACCAAATTTCTTCATTAAATCTCTGGTATATTTTGTTTAACTTATGAAGGTTCCATCCTTCATTTGCTTGACTTGAAGTCCTAGGAAGAAAGTCAGCTCTCCCATCATGCTCATCTCAAATTTACCTTGCATGAGGTTTGAGAACTTGTCACACAACTCTTTATTTGTGGAACCAAAAAAGATATCATCCACATATATTTGAACAAGCAATATACTCTCTCCATCTTGAATTCTAAACAGTGTTCTATCAACTTTGCCTTTGGTGAATCCATTGACAGTTAGAAATTGAGACAATGTATCATACCATGCTCTTGGTGCTTGTTTCAATCCATATAATGCTTTCTTAATCTTATAGACCTTATCTCCAATAGTTTTCTGCTCAAAACCTGGAGGTTGTTCATCATAGACTTCTTCCTCTAATAGTCCATTTAGAAATGCACTCTTCACATCCATTTGATACACATTGAAGTTCTTATGTGCAGCATAAGCAAGAAACATCCTTATTGCTTCCAATCTTTCAATAGGAGCAAAGGTTTCATCAAAATGTATACCCTCTTCTTGGCCATACCCTTTGGCTACCAATCTTGCTTTGTTTCTTACAACAGATCCTTCCTCATTCATTTTGTTTCTGAAAACCCATTTTGTGCAAATAACAATTTGATGGGTTGGCCTCTCCACTAATTCCCATACTTTGTTTATTTCAAACTGATTCAGCTCTTCTTGCATGGCTTGAATCAAATGTGTGTCATCCAATGCTTGAGACACATCTTTAGGCTCTATCTGGGAAATAAAACAAGTGAACATAGCTTCATGTTGTGCTCTGGATCTGGTTCTTATGCCATCTCTAACATCTCCAATAACTAACTCTGGTGGTTGGTCTCTCAGCCATCTCACATTAGGTTGGAGTAAGTCTGCTGGATTCAGCCGTCTCGCAGCTAAATTGTCTTGAACAGCTCTTCCATTTTCTTTCAGGTGTAGACTTTCCAACTGTCTTTGAGATTCAGCTATCTCATCTTCATCTGGGTTGAGTGCTCTTACTTTAGCTTCAACATAAGGACTCTTCTGCATAGTTGGCTGATTCAGCTTATCAGCTAACTCTTCAATGTCCTCTCCATTTACATTAGGTTCATCAAAAACCACATGGATAGACTCTTCTGTAACCATAGTCCTCTTGTTCAGCACTCTATAGGCTTTACTCTCAGCTGAATATCCCAAAAAGATACCTTCATCAGCTTTAACATCAAAAGCCTTCAAATTATCTTTGTCATTGTTATGGATGAAACATTTACATCCAAATATCCTGAAATATCCAATTTTTGGCTTTCTCCTAGTCCAAATCTCATAGGGAGTCTTGGTCAATTGCCTGTTGATCATGCATCTATTTTGAGTATAGCATGTTGTGTTAATGGATTAAGCCCAAAACCTCTTAGGAAATCCAGCTTCAGCTAACATGGTCCTTGCAGCTTCCTTGAGAGTTCTATTCTTTCTTTCAGCCACTCCATTCTGCTGTGGAGTTCTTGCACCTGATAACTCATGAGCAATTCCATTTTCAACATAATACTGAGTTATTATCCCATTAACAAACTCAGTTCCTCTATCAGATCTTATTTTTAGAATAGTTTGACTCTTTTCCTTTTGAACTCTTTTCATCAGCCGAGGTAAGATCTGCAAAGTTTCCTTCTTTTTACACATGAATATTGTCCATGTATATCTTGAATAGTCATCCACCACCACTGAGGTGTATTTCTTTCCACTTATGCTGGCTGGCTCAACTGGACCAAATAAATCCATATGCAACAGATGTAATATCTTTGTTGAAGAAGGACTTGGCTTATCCTTGAATGAAGACCTTATTTGCTTTCCCATATGGCATGCATCGCATACACTTTCTTTCTTGTACACTGAGTCTGGCAATCCTTCTACAAGATGACTCCTTGAAAGCTTGTTGATTGTCTTGAAATTCAGATGACTCAGCTTCTTGTGCCACAACCAACTTGATTCGGCTGTGCTCTTTGCTAACAGACAAGTACTTGGTGTAGCTTGAGAGACAAATCTACCACATACATATTCTTTCTGTCTTGATCCTTGCAAAGACTATTTCATTTGATTCATCATCTTTGATCTAGCACACTTCCATGTTGAATCCAACATTGTAGCCTTTATCACAGAGTTGGCTGATGCTTAACAGGTTGAAGTTGAGGCCTTCAACAGAAGAAACATCTGTGATTCCAAATCCATTTTTCTTGATAGATCTTATGCCTTTGATTTCCCCTAGAGCTTCATTTCCTCCAAATATGACTTTTGCACCTCTAATCTCCTTGAATCTTGACAGATTTTTCTTGTTTCTTGTCTGGAACAACCACTATCCATGTACCAGGTTCCTTGGCACTCAGTTGTTCCTTGAACCTGCAATCAAGGAAATCACTTTTTACGTACCCATACTTGTCTGGGTCCTTAGGGGTTAGTGCTATAAGATGATCCAACCAACCTATAGCTAAAAGACTTGACTCTAAGAGGTTGCCATTTATCAGTCCCATAATCATAGTGCACATTAGCAAATTGCTTGGGGGTTTTAGGCTCATACAGCTGTTTTTTTTGTCTGTATGCCTGTGTTTGTGTTTTAGCAATTGCTTTCTTGGGGTAGTTGTGGTATTTCTGAGTGTAGTGCTTGGGTGCGTATGTGTGCTGATAATAGCTGTTTTGCCTTTGGAATGACCTTTCTGAGGTTTAGGTCTTTGCCATTTTGTCTTGTATTCCATAGGTCTTTGCTGATGTTTCACATTATTCCAATCAGCATAGTTCGGATAGTTTCTACCATTCCCATCATGTGTATTTCTATTTTGAAATTTCTGGGGTTTCTGGTAGCCCTATTTTCTTTTCATAGAGTATTTTCTATTTAGAGTTTGCTGAGGAACTCGGCTGAATTTCTTCTCAGTTGTCCTCTGAGCATACTCTACTGGCTGTTTTCCTTTCCCTTTGTATCCAAGGCCAATTTGTTTGTGATTGTGCTTTGGAGTGAATGTGGGTGCAACATTTGGTGTTTGGGTTTTTGAGATGCTTCATTACTTGAAGATCCTTTTTCCAAAATCACTCTTGGAGTTTGACTGTGCACAAAGGGATTAAATCTTATGCCTGTCATTTCTCCACATTCTTTTTGACTCATAATAAGATCATCCAATGATTTGGATGCCTTTGTAAATGAGACAATCACATTTTTGAGATCTTTTTCCCTTTTTCTATAGCAGCTAACTCTGCTGTGATCTTTACATTTTCAACCTTCAGCTTGGTGTTCTCTTCAGCTATATGACTTAGAGTACTCAGCTCTTTAGTCAGCTGTGAGTTTTGGCTTTTAAGCTGACTGTTTTCCTCATTTATAATAGTGTGTGAGGATTTTATGTGTTCAAAATCTTTCATCATTTTGCCTAATGAATCATAAAGATCAGTGGGTGATGAAGTGTGTGTATCACAATCACTATCATTTGAATCTAAATGAGATGAGTTAGAGTGTACCTCATCTTCTTGATCTGGTTGATCTTGTTCTTTAGCCATAAGGCAAATCATAGCCTCTTCCTCAGAATCACTTGAGTAGTCTGCTTCAAACTTTCTGAGTCTGCTGCTTCTTTGGACTTGATTCTCTCTGCAGACTCAGCAGCTAACATGCCTTTCTTCTTTTCCAGTCTTCTTTCCCTGAAGATTTTTCTTTCTTCTTCATTCATGTACTTGTTCACTGGTGGATAGGAACAGTCAACTGCAAAGTGTCCGGGTTGTTTGCAATTCCAACATAGATTCTCAGCTCTTTGATCAGCTCTTTCTATTCTTGGATTATCAGCTCTCTGATATTCAACCCTTTGATGCTCAGCTCTCTTAGGTGGCCTGTCTTCCCTTGATTTGGAAGGAGCTAAATGTCTCCTGGAGGTCTCACCCTTATTTCTTTTATAGTTCTTATTGAAGAACTTGTTGAATCTTTTGACCATCAGGGCAATTTCCTCCTGGTCTATGGCTTCCTTTAGCTCATCTCTCTTTCCATCACTAGCCATTAATGCAGCTGTCTTGGGTACAACTGTCTCCTCTTGCTCTTTTCTTCTCAGCTCAAACTCATAGGCTTTGAGGTCTGAGAATAGCTCATGGTTAGATGTTCTTGATAGGTCCATTGAATGTCTCAGGGCCATAACCTTCATTTCCCATTCAGCTGGGACGCTTCTTAAGATCTTCATACACATTTCCTTTTGTGTATATTCCTTCCCAATAGCTAAAAGCTCATTTGTGATCTCAGTGAATCTGGCATCCAGCTGATCCAAGGTTTCACCTGCAAGCATTTTGAAATTTTCAAAATTTTGAACAACAACAAACAGTTTATTTTCTTTAATTTGTTTTGATCCTTCACAAATTAAAGTCAGTTTATTCCAGATTTCTTTTGTAGATTTGCAAGATTTGACTTTATTGAACATTGCTTTGTCCAATGTCTTGTAGAGTATGTCCTTGGCCACATTGTCCAAGGTGTATCTCTTTCTATCCTCATTAGTCCACTCAGTCCTTGGTTTTTCAACCATGGCTGGTCTTGCTTCAGCAACAACTTCTTGTCCTTCAACTGCAGCTGCTCTTATTGCAGTCGTGTTCACTTTGAGTATTTGCAATGGCCCATCCTCAATCACTAGCCACATTTCATCATGTAATGCAGATAGATGAGCCTGGATACGAATTTTCCAATCATCAAATTCTTCAACAGTGAACATAGGAATGCGTGTCAGATTTGTTTCCATGATGATAACTTTGCTTAAAATGAAAGACTTTGAAAATACAAGTGGTTAAAAACTTTTTGAAGAAGTGACATTCAAGTCAGTCAAGAGCCAAGTCTACCAGATGAACTGACAGTTGAGTCATTCCTAAAAGGTTGGAGCTGACTCAAATCAAAGAGGTAAAGGCATCTGTCAAGTCAAATCGACTGATATTAATCCATTGCACGTGAAGTCAAGGATATCACTTAAAATAGTAATACATCCATGCATCCATGTCTTAAAGTTCTCATCCCAGAAGCGTGCAAAAAGAATAAACCAATGGGAAGCACTAAGCAAATGAGCACTATGTGAGGAAGCAAATGAGAATAAGTAACCCCTAACAAGCAATTCAAAAGCTGCAAACATCATTTAATACGAGGAAATGTCACCATCACAAGCTGCAAGTTAAGAAAAGACAAGCCAACGAACAAGAAGTGTCATCTTGAAAATAGCCTATCTTTTCAACGGACAAATTTTCAAATGAGCACAATAAAAGGCTGAGGAAGCAAATGAGAATAAGTAATGAACCACTATAAAATTTGTCTAAAATTTTATTTTTCGCTATTTATATTCAGGGTGGTCGATTAAATTCTAAGAATATTGTTAAAAACAAAGGTGTTTATCAAAAACCTAATCAACTAAAACGTTAAGTGTTAGCTAACCCAGCTGAGTTATACTATCAACAACTCAGTTGAGTCTATTGAGTGGGTAACTTTGCTAAAGTAAGCTAACCTAGCTGTCCCCCAAGGACTTAGCTGATTTGAGTAAACTCTATTAAAATATTTTAAAAGTATTAAATTCAAAAAGTTGGTAAGGTTTATTCAACCCCCCTTCTAAACCTTACACCACATCCCTTGGGACCTACAAAAACCAAGAAAAATAATCATGTAGGGTAAACAAAACACATAACAACTCTATAACATTAAATCTCAGTCAAATTCATACTCTAGCAAACATGCAATTCATCATCACAAATTCATCAATTACTAATTCGACATAATTGATACTCATTCGGGTATTCGACATTGTGACTCACAAAAGGTAGTGTATCACTCAACTCTCAAAGTAGATGGGACGTGTATATGCTCAAATCAATTCAATGACATTGAACTACCATAAGTTTGCAAATCGTCTAACATCTCTACCACTCAAGTGTGCATAATTTAAGAATCAAAAAGGACTTTTTCTTTGGTTGTAACGTAGGCTCTTTGGTTAGGGTAGGAAAAATATGGATTAAGTGACTTGACTTGAGCAAATAGAATTTAAGTATACAGACTTCAACTGACTAACCCAATTTCATCATAAAACTCATTCTTTCAAATTATTTTCTTTTTCGACTCATACTTCATCATTTTTTTCATCGTTTTCTCATTATTAGGCCTTTTTCCTTCTTTTCTTTTGCCTTTCAATTTATTCAAAATTTCCAGAATTTTGTTTTTCCGTTTCTTTTTCTTTCTTTCTTTCTTGCTTGATTTTTTCTTGGTTTTCTTATTCACAAATTTGTTTTCTTTTTCTCGAGCTTAATCACTTTTTCACCTATTCACTGCTCCTCACTCTTTATTTTGCCAACATTCTTCTTTTTTACAAGATTTTACCACATCTCCCTCAAAATATATATCTCTATAAGCTCAAGTTTTACGAATAAAAATTATTTTTAAGTTCCAAAGCTTATAATGTGCTTAAAAATAAAAAGTTAGGCTCAAAGTGGATAACTAGGGAATCATGGGATTATAGGTAGACTTTTTAGGCTAAGTAGGCTCAAACAAAAATGGTCTTAAATCATCTTCAAAAATTGCACACATGTAGGTACCAAGGGGTGTGTAGTAAGGTTTAGAAGGGAGGGGGGTTGAATAAATCTTACTAAATTTTCGATTTAGTCTTTTTAAAATAATTCAACAGAGTTGACTCAAACAATGTGTCCTTGATGGACATCTAAGTTGGCTTTTAACCTAAGTTACCCACCAATGACTTCGATAGAGTTTGATAGTATAACTCGGATGTTCAAGCCAAATACTTAAAATTAGTTTTTAAAAGTATGGGAAGACTTTACACCGTTTGATTAGATTTTAGCTTGTTTTAAACACTTGGTTTTTTAGCACTTGGTTATTTATCAGTTGGATAGCAAATATAATGCTTAACAGCAGATATAATGTAAATGTGCAAGAAAGTAAGTTTGCTGAAAGTAAATGACACAAATATTTTTATAGAGGTTCGAAGATGGGTTAATTCTTCTAATCCTCTCTTCTCCAACGGAGGAATCCACTATGTAACAGATCGGTTTACAAAGCGGTTCGGGAGACATACTTTGATCACACAACCGGCTTCTCTTGCAATTCTTCTTCACAAATTCATCAACTCACTTCTCAAGTTCTTGGATTTGATCATAAGCCCTCCAACAAACTTGATAATGGTTCGACTGGAACCTTTCTACAATCCTAGCTTGGAAAGTAGACCTCTTTGATTTCTTCAAAAGTTTCCTCTACAACAGATTTGAAGTTGTCTTTCCTTCACAACTTGTGTTGGATCGATTTCCTTCGAGTTTCGTGCTTGAGGAATTGCTTGAATGTTTATGAGAGTATTGCGGGTTAGATGCTTGAATATTGCTTGCTTGTATGTGGTTTAAGGTAACCTCTTCTCAATAACTTCCTCGCCTTTTATAGTGCACATTTGAAATTTTGCCCGTTGAAGAGATAGGCTAATTTCAAATGTCACTTTGTTTTGGCTTGTCTTAACGCGAGCTCCTTGATGTTGATCCTTCCTTGTATTAAATGTCTTCACAAAGATTGCGGTGTGCCGACACAAGGTGCGGTGTTTCCCATTGGTTCATTCAGTGACTAACACTTTAGACTGAGCAACTTTGACATATTACTATATTGAGTAATATTCTTGACTTTAATCAACGGATCTAAGTCTCATTGTCTTGACTAGACTTAAACATTCCTAGGTTTCAGCTCATAAAATTGGATAACATTCACTTTTGAGACAAATTATTGTTCTTTGACTTCTCTTCATCAGTCCTTTTCCTTCATGGCATTACTTTCGGTGACACACATCAGTCTTCACATATTAGTTGACTTCTTGTAATCCTTGGTATAGGTGACTTTTGCCTTTTCATTCTATCTATTACAATAAAAATTACAAGGAAAATGGGGTGCCAACTTCCTAGTTTAAGTTTTACATGGTTATCATCAAAATCTACTTAATAAATTTCCTAACAACACACACATGTGGTTTCAATAAAGATACCAATTAAAGTTCTAGAGTTGTAATAATCATTAATGATACAGTCAAGAAAAAATAAGACTGCATAATAAAAAAGCAGTTAAAGGCACAAAAGGCACATGCTTATTTTTCGGATCATGCTCAAATACTCAACTTTCTTAATTAATGCCAAACAAGCGAAAGATATCTTCTCAATAATTCATCACATAATTCACCAAATACTTCTTTTCATGAAACCAATTGCTCATAATAAAATCAAATGGATGCTTTTTGTACTCTTTCGATTCCTGATCTTAACTCACACAAAAACAATAAATGTGCTAAAAATAAAATATATGAAAAAATTTTAAATTTTTTATGCAAATTTTGTATGGTTCTACATGCAACCTATATGCAATGCAAACATGCAATAGTACTTAATCACGCATTCTTGACAACCCCATAAACTTAAAATATGTTTCATCTCGAACACATGAGGAAATTATCAAAAGAAAGAGGAATAAATAAAGAGTACTTACCTGGATCTTTATGCTTCGTAGATGCAAAAGGCCTTGTGGTGTTCTTCGTAGATTTGCCCTCCTCTCTCAGAAGACTATTGATTTGTGTAACCCTAGTGTATTTTGATGTATTTGATGTTGTATGATGGGTTTATGAAGTGATATATTCGTGCAAGCCTTAGTCCCCTTTATATAGGTGCTTTGAAGATCAATGGTAGAGTTTTGACAGGATTAGGACTAAAAATCAGTCGCAGGACCATTACACGATAGTGTGAATGCACAAGGGTGGTCGTGCGATGTGAATTTGCTCCTGGGATCTTCATGAAAGTTGAAGCTCCTTTTCTTAGCTTTCCATAGCCACTTGAATCAGCTTAATATAAATTTTGTAGAGAGAGTTATGGCCAAAATACTAAACCTTGTCAGTGATTTGTTAGCGTGCTTGGACGTTTTCGAAAGTAATTCCCTTTTGTTCGACCATCCATGCTTCTTTCCTTCACATAATTGCTCGTACTTTGCCTCTTGATATATCCTTCGAAACGTGCTATCGTTTTTTGTCCAATTTAGCTTCATTTTCTACAAAAATATACAAAATATGCAGTATAATGCCCAACAAAGGTAACCAACCAAAACACACTAAATATAAATACAAATGTATCAAATATGTATCCAAATAAGCCTCTAAATGCACATATATATTACACATATCAAATACCCCCAAACTTAAACCGTAGCTCGTCCTCGAGCAAACTAAGAAAATAATCATATGGGGTAAAAATAATACAGAAGAACACTACAAACACCTAATCTCAATCAAATCCATACTCTAGCAAACATGCAATTCATCATCAGAAAGTTATCAATTACTAATTCGGCATAATTAATACTCATCTGGGTATTCGACATTGCGACTCGCAAGAAGTAGTGTATCACTCAATTCTCAAAGTAGATAGGATGTGTATATGTTCAAATCAATTCAATGACATCGAACTACCATAAGTTTGCAAGTCGTCTAATATCTCTACCACTCAAGCGTGCACAATTTAAGAATAAAAAATGTAACTCCCGGGAAAAAAAAAAAGAAGTGTGTTTAATTAGTTAGATAGCCCATTAGTGAATTATTATTATTATTGGATTGATTATCCAATTACATGGCCCATAAGGAATCCTAAGGTGCTTGAGAAACTACCTAGGGTAATTATATTAAGACTCTTTTGTTATACCACATTAGAGAGGACAAACAAAAATGCTCCATCTTTATTTCTCTATGCGCCATTTCAGCCCCCATCATCTACCACACAACCACGACGAAGTTTCTCTTCAACACCATGATCCCTCAATTGCCATCCCTATTTCATTCTCAACTCCTAAGGTAATTTACTTATAAATTTTGAAATCCAATCTATACTGTTCAGAATTTTATGACATTTTTAATATGTTATTCTTCATGACGTTTTTTTTTGTACGGTTAAAATTTCATATTAATCCGATGAGTACTTTTGTAGTTATTGAATTTTCAAACTAAGATGCCAGAATTTATGTTATTCCCTGTTTTCATTTTAGAAAATCCAAAACCCTACTTATACATATCTAAAATTTGTGAAATTTTAATATGTTATGTTATCATATATTTGTAATATTCAGTTAAATTTTCATATACGTCTGAGTTGTATATTATTTTATATGAAATTCGAATTCGCGTTTTCCAAATCTTGAATATACTTTGTTTCGATTTACAAATTCAAGAAACCCTATATAAAGACCTTCAAAATACCTGAATCATTGATATGTTATGTATTATAATGTATACTACCTTGTGTTAAAATATCGGATCATTCCAACGTATATTTATTTGAATATTAATTAGTTTCCAAAATATTACAGTTTTATCATGACAAAATGTTCAGTTTATGAAATTCAGAACCTAAGGTTAACGATAGTTAAATTTCCAGATCCTATAGTACTATATTTATTTAAATATCATATTTCTTCCATAGTTGTGCAGAATTTTGTGTTACAGCAAATTCAGTTTCACAAATTCAAAACTCATAGCTAAATGTATCGAATCTTTGTGAAATTGTTATATGATATCTATTTTTGAATCTATTATCTACTATAAAAATATTGAATAATTACAGTAAAAGTTGTATGAGAAAATATTATTCGATCCATACTACGCAGAGAATTAGTAATGTTCAAATCTACCAAGTTGAATCCCAAACCTTAGGAATATACCGTGAGCTTCCAAGAATGTTATTTTAGTGCTTCCTATATCGAGGTTAATACTTAAGTTTTAACTTCTAGGAACTAAAATGTATATATATCCATGTTAGGCGACGGGAATGGCGTGTTCTGAAGTTCAATAGGGATATTGCATCAAATCATTCATTATTTTTCAAGCAAAGTTTCGAGGTGGGGATATTTCTATTCACTTATTATTTGTCATTTTTAAATACTTCGTATATGTGTATTCATTTATGTGAAATGTGGAATAAAAGAAATCATGTTAGCCGGGGCCGTAAGAAGGTGTGAGATCAAAAGTATCATCGGGGTGAACCCGCAAGTGTTATAATTTCTTGTAAGAAGGCCCGGATCAAAATTATCCACGGGGTGAACCCGCATGATTTTCATAAGAAGGTCCAGGGATCAAAAGTATCCTCGGGGTATTACTATAAGTTTAAATAGTCAAAATAAAAGTTAAATTACATGTTGAATGTTTATGACTATGCCTATTGTTGTATTTAATTATGACAAATGTGTCCCCATTGAGCGAGTTGAAAGCTCACCCCTTATATGTATTAAATTTCAAAAGTTAAGGAGTCCGAGCGAGGATTGGAGGCGGTGGATGCAAGTCAATAATTTTATTTATTTTACAACTTTAGGAATATTTTATTTTGTTAACGGATTTTTAGTTACTATTTTATTTTGGATGATGTTGTGTGGGTTTGAATTAAAGTACTTTTGTTTAGACGCAAAATTTTATAATTAGAATATTTTAAGAAATTAAAGGTAAAACAAAAGGAATTAGTTGTTTGATAAATGGTTTTATCATGATTTTGAAATACCAAAACAATGTTTTTAAAGGTTGTCCAAATACTAAATGATTTAAAATGGTTTTAATATTTTAGGAGTATAATTTATCACATATTCAAACATTTAAGGATTTTATGTCAATGGGTTTTTACATTGAAACTATATTTCTAAATGTTGTCCTAATAAATCGGTCTAAAATGTTTTGCTTTTTGTATTTCTTGAAGTTTATTTTCGATATAAAATTGGACAACACTTTTGTTTTGAGGTCAACCACGTCGATCTTAACTGCACGAAAGTTGAGGAAAACAAAAAATGTGCTATAAAAATAAAATATATGATAAAAATTTTAAACGTCGCCCCGTTTTTGATGCAAAGTTTTGAACCTACGTCGTTCTGTGTAAATGTGTATTCTCATTTTCAAACTTCTATTTGTGCAATGCAAACATGCAATACATCTTTTAATCAATTTGTGGGATTGATTTCTAACAACTCTTTTCTTCAATTGTCTTGCATTTTTATAAATGTCCCCAAATATGTTTCATGTACAAGACATCTTCTATAAATAGAGGAAATTATCAAAACACAAAAGGAGAGAAAACTAAACAAACAAGATACACTCAAGAATACACTTGTTCTTACATTGTCTTATTTCTTGTTGTAATTTGCCTAGCTATTCACTTTCACATCCTTGAGGATGCAAAAGGCTATTCTTGATTACACTTGCACTCTATTGTATTATCAATTATCGAGTTGTAATCTTGAATTTTTGTTATCATTCAACACAAGATATTTTGAGTGTATTTGAAGAACACACTTGGGTGATGAGTGTTTTGAGAAGATTGTGGTATATTTTCTTGAGGTGTTGAAGAATTTGGTAGGTTGAAGTGTGGTAATCTTTGAAGTAATCAATGAGGTTGTGGTAATTTCAAAGGTGGTGTTGAATTAGTGTAAAAATCGTTGTAAGTTGGTGTTGTATTAATTTGTGGTAAATTAATAAAATATTTTCTCTTTTTGAAATCCATCCGGATATCTTGGGGTGGTAGAGGATTAGGCCCTAGGTGGGTTGAACCTCTTTTGCGTGTGTTGTTTACATTCCGCACCTTATTATTATCTTTGAGCATTCGGTTTGAAAAAGAGGGCGAAATTCAAAAGATGGAGATAATCTATTCACCCCCTCTAGATTATCACTTTGACTTACATTAGTTGGGGTTTATTAATAAAATGGTTCCGCTTATTTTTCAGATGTGTCTTATTCATAGGCTTTTAAATACGCTTTCTTATTAAATTAAGTTACTCCACGTATTTTAAAATCGGGGCGTTACAAAAAAGGACTTTTCTTTGATTTTTAACGTGCTCTTTGGTTAGGGTAGAAAAATATGTATTGAGTGACTTGACTTGAGCAAATAGAATTAAAGTATGACTTTAACTCATCAACAATGGGAACGACATAACACATTGAAATTTAATTGTAATATATCTCCCTAGTTAAATATGCATTTTATTTTGTTTTTATCATGCTTTTATTTGTGTCTTAATTGCAAAATGAGTTTTCAAGTATTTATTTTTTTAATTAAGGTCTTCAATATATATTTGTCTTTTAAAATATTTTTGAAAAAGAAGACCTTATATGATGTTTTTAAAACTCTTGTGCATTTTTTAGACTAAAGTGTGTTATCATCTCTTATGGATTTTTATGGCATGAGCAAATATCTCTTAGCCTACACTTTTATCATTATGAAATTTGTTTTAAAATAGGATTTACATATTTTCACAAATGGCCATTTACGTCATTATTTGTCAAGAAAGGCATAAATTATATATTACGTTTATTTGTGTTATTCTTACTCTTATAGACTCGATAAAATTGCCATGTGCCTATGTGCTTGTTTTTCATAGTATTTCATAAAGTGCCATTAAGAAAATTTTTTTAAGGCACTATCGATTTTTGATTGTCAAACATAATCAACTCTTGTTCAAATACTTTTAAATGAGGTCTCAACTATATGCTATCATTCTTCAAATTTCAAAAGAGACCTTTTATAGTTTTCTTAAACTTATTTGAACTTGCATGATTTATAGAATCTTGATGATATTCTAAATGCATAGTATGTGTTTCTTGCTTCATGGTCTATATATATAGTGTCTATTTCTACTATGCTCTTATGCAAGATATTTTGTGATTGATGATTGAGGCATGTTTTTACACTTGGGCTATTTTTCTCTTGCTTATATAAGCGATATGCCGTTAATGAGTTTGTTAAAGTTGTGTAGATGAGAAATGAAGTTACTCCAAATTTTGTTACCTCAAAATATTTGGATGTAAATGTTCTATTATGAACACCTTAGATCAATTGGATGCCCTATTGATAGTAATGAAGAAGACAAAAAGGGTATTAGGAACAAACTTTTGATCAAGGCAACAATTCTCAAATTTTAGATAGGTATTTTCAAGAAGAAGGTAATTTATTTTGATAAACATTTGCAATAGCACATTTTGTAGTTATTTACTTGCCCATTCTTGTTTTAAGAAAATTTCAAGCTTTACCAAATGGATGTTAAATCCAACCTTTCTAAATGGTTTTATTCTAGATGAAGTCTATATAAAACAACCTCCGGGGTTTAAAAATTTTCTAGGCTAAATGATTGTTTTTAAGGCCTTGTATGGTTTAAAACCCAATAGTGGTTATTATATTAGATTAGCTATTTTTGCTAAATGATTTTACAAAAGGTAAAGTTGATACTACTCTCTTTGTTTGTGAAAAAGGGCAAGATTGTTTAAACTTGTGCATATTTATGAGAATATTTTTGGTGCTACTAATGAATATTTGTGCAAGATATTTTTTAAGTTGATACACATTGAACTCGAGATGAGCATGATGGGGGAGCTCAATTTCTTGCTTGGACTTCAAATCATTCAAGGCCAAGAAGATAGTTATATTTCAAAAGAACTCTTGAAGGAGTTAGGCATTGAAGAAAGAAGAATATCTCAACCTCTATGGCTAAAGATTGACAAAGGTTGAGAAAGGCATGTCGACGACAAAAAAATTCGAGGTATGTTTTCTTGTATTATTTCTATAGACTCAACATTCCATATGCCTTATGTCTATATGCTCGACTTCAAAAACTATCCCAACAAATCTCATTAAAGTCCATTAAAAGAAATTTTCAAATATTTGAAAGGCACAATCTATGACTTGTTGTATCCAAAGCTTTAAAATGTTCTTATTTTTTAATAACAATGTCGGTTTCTATTATATGGTTAATCATATTTTTGTTCGTCATAATTAAAATATTTCGATATATTTTTAAGGGATTGTGATTTTTTAACAAAAACTTGAGATTGTTTAATTTTCAAACTAAGATAACTCGCGGACTTTTTGATTTACCGCCGAGTATTTTTATTTCGAGCTTGATTTGACATAATGAAAATTGAAAGGTCTACGTACTTATACATTTTTAAAATTTGTGAAAAATCGGATTTTTTTAATATTTTGGAAATGTTACAATGGGTTTGAAAGGGTTGAGGGCAACCTTAGTCGCCCTGAAGATCATATTTTTCAATATTTTTAATATTAGGCTATAATTCGGATTTAAATGGTTATACGTCTTGAGTTGTATCGACACATTTTATATGCAAATTTCACACACAATTCACGTCAAATGAGTTTTGATGCACTTTGTTTCGACTATTTTTCGTCTTTCGATTGAATGGTAAGAATTTCACTATCTTTATAAAGACCTTTGAAAATACCTGAATCTTTATATGTTTTTTCTTGATGTAATTATAATGTTTGTGATAGCTTATTGATTGTTGATGAATGATGTTTGTTAAATTGATGATTCTTGATTTCAACTTACAATTTATTATATATAACTTTTTCTATTAGTTTCCAAAAAATGTTTCAATGAAAAATTCATCACCTTTGATCTCTCGATTTCAAAAGTCTCATATATTTATAGAGATCATGTTTTTACAAATCAAATGATTTTTCATAAGCTTCTACAAGTCGTATGAGACTCTTCTACTTGGTTTTCAATGTTAAATTCGATACATCGGTTTAAATTTGCGCCTATAAGAATATATTTATTTAAATATCATTTTGATGATTCCATAGTTATAAGCTCATTAGCTCAATAAAAGCTAATATGTTAATGAAAAGAAGCTATAAATGGCTTCATAAAGCCATAAGTTGTGGATAAATTCAAAACCCATAGCTAAATGTTATGTATGAATCATGGTCCATTGGTTGTGTATGGACTTGTTATATGATCTAATGATCTATTTTTGAAGGGGAGCTTTTAAGTTATTATCTTACTATAAAAATATATATTTAATTGCTTCTATATAACTCTTGTTGTGCATGTTGATATGAGCATTTGCTATATGTGTTTGAATATCTCTACTCCCATCCTTGTGTTTTTATTGCATGGAATGTTGTAATGTTCAACGGATAGTTCTCTTTAACCGTTAAAATTGTTTTGTTTTCAAAATCCCAACCTCGTTAAAATTGTTTTGGTTTGTAATCATCAAAAAGGGGAGATTGTTTGATAAATGGTTTTATCATGATTTTGATGATTTTGTTTTTATACCAAAACAATGTTTTAAGGTTGTCCAAAACTAAATGATTTAAAATGGTTTTCCATATTTTAGGAGTAATCAAGTTTATTTTCACCATATTGACAACACATTTAAGGATTTTATGTTGGGTTTTTACATTCAAATATGTTTTAAATATTTTTCGATCGGTCTAAAAGTTTTCACTATTTTGGGGATATTTTGAAGTTTATTTTCATATAAAATTATTTGTTTTTTTAAATCAACCGTATATGTGTATTCATTTATGTGAAATGTGGAAAAAAGAAAACTTCATGTTTGCGAAAATAGTCGTAAGAAGGTTGCCCTATAGCAATCAAAAGTATCATCGGGGTGAAATCACTCGGGAGTAAAAATTGAAAAGCGTAAAATATCCTTCGTTTTTTGAGGTTATAACCGGTTGAAGTCCGACGGTCGAACCCTCGTCGACCCGCTTGTGTAAATGTGTATTCTCATATCTTGAGTTTGAAAATGAAAATGAACCCCAAACATCTTTTCCTCAATTTGTGGGATTGATTTCTAACAACTCTTTTCTTCAATTGTCTTGCAAAAAATTCATGTCCCCAAGAGTGACCTATCATGTACAAGACATCTTCTATAAATAGAGGAAGAATTGAAGCAACACAAAAGGAGAGAAAACTACAACACAAAAGAAAAGTTAAGAATACACTTGTTTTAATGTCTTATTTCTTGTTGTAATTTGCCTATTATTCACTTTCACATTTAAGGCTATTCTTGAACTTGTCTATTGTATTATCAATTATCGAAGTTGTAATCTTCAATTTTGGGTTATTTATTAACACAAGATATCCTTTGAGTGTTGTAAGAACACACTTGGGTGATTAGGTGTTAGGTGGAAGATGGTAATCTTCTTCTTGAGGTGTTGAAATTTTTATTTATTTTACAACTTTAGGAATATTTTATCTTTTGAGGTTAATCTCAAAGGTTTTTAGTTGCTATTTTATTTTTAGATGGTGTTGTATTAATTTGTGGTTTAATTAAAATATTTTTCTTTTATTTGGAGGATTAGGCCCTAGGTGGGTTGAACCTCTTTAAATCGACGTGTGTTTTTATTAATTATTATCTTTATATTTTTGAAATCAAAAGATGGAGATAATCGGAAGATTATCGTAGCCGCTTGGACTTAATTAGTTGGGGTTTATTAATAAAATGGTTCCGCTTATTTTTTAGATGTGTCTTATTCATAGGCTTTTAAATACGCTTTCTTATTAAATTAAGTTACTCCTGTATTTTAAAAACTGGGGCGTTACAAAAAAGGACTTTTTCTTTGGTTGTAACGTAGGCTCTTTGGTTAGGGTAGAAAAAATATGTATTGAGTGACTTGACTTGAGCAAATAGAATTAAAGTACACAGACTTTAACTCACTAACCCAATTGCATCATAAAACTCATCCTTTCAAATTATTTTCTTTTTCGACTCATACTCCACCTTTTCTTCCATCTTTTTTTTTTCATTCTTTGGCCTTTTGCCTTATTTTTCTTTTGCCTTAAGCTCTCAATTTATTCAAAATTTCCAGAATTTTTCTTTCTTTTTCTTTTTCTTTTTTTCTTTCTTTCTTTCTTTGTGCTAATATAAAGGCAGTTAAAGGTACAAAAGCTCACAGACTTATTTTGTGCATTGTGCTCAAATACCCGACTTTCTTAATCAATACCAAACAAGCAAAAGATATATTCTCAACAATTCATCACATAATTAATCAAATACTTCTTTTCATGAAACCAAGTGCTCATAGTAAAATCATACGGAAGCATTTTGTACTTTTTCGATTTCTAATCCCAACTCACACAAAAGCAATAAACATGCTAAAACAATAAATTTGCTAAAAATAAAGTTAAAAAATGAATTTTGTTTAAAACATTTAAGCAAATTTTGTATGCTTCTACATGTAACCTAAATGCAATGCAAACATGCAACAATACTTAATCACGCATTCTTGACAACCCCCCAAACTTAGAATATGCTTCGTCCTAAAAGCTTAGTTATATAGGCCACACATTTTGCAAGTTCCAAAAGTTAAGAAAGAATTAATGAATAATTCCAACTTTTTTCTTGTCCTCTGACAAGTTCTGTAGTGTCTTGTTTTTAATAAGGTTAAAGTTTCTTTTTGCCCTTTCTATCAATTTATGTTATTTGTTTGAAAATGTCAAATAATCAATTATCATCAGATGATCTTTGTGGGCGCATGCAATTGGAAGATGAGGAGGAAGGTGGTTTGTGCATAGATTATACCATAGAGGAAGGCCAAACTCAAGAACTACGATGGTGTTTGGTTGGCCATTTCTTATCAGATCGAAAGGTGAATTTTCTAGCCATGAAGAACACGTTGGCTTCAATTTGGAGACCAGTTAAAGGAGTTTTCATTAAAGAGTTGGGTCCTAATCTCTTTCTCTTCCAGTTTTTCCATGAGATGGATATTTCCCGCGTTCAATGGCCCTTGGACTTTCGATGATTTACTTCCGATTACAAAGAGGCTTAATGTGGGGAGAACAACCATCTCGTTCTCAGTTATTCCATATAGATATTTGGGTTTATATTTACGATCTCCTTTTTGGCTTTATGACGAAGAGAATTGGAAAGGTATTGGTAATTTTATTAGTACTTATTTGGATTCGGATGAACACGATTTTATGGGAGTCTGGAAAAATTATATGCGTATTTGAGTATCTTTTGATGTTCGAACCCCACTCAAAAGGAGGATGAAACTCAAAAAATTAGGAGGTGATTGGGTCAGGATTAATTTCAAATATGAACGTCTCCCTACGTTTTGTTTCTATTGTGGTTTTCTCGGGCATTCGGACAATTTTTGTGATAACCTCTTTAATGATCCATCTGCTAAGGAGGATATAGCTTATGGTTCATGGCCGCAGGCGCCATATCGGAAGCAACTTAGTCAAGTAGGTTCTTCATGGTTACGATCAACATTCCCTTTGAAAAATTCCGTTAACGCCCAGAGAAGGGATGACAGTTACGCTCTAGATGATGATTTGGCAAATCATGGGGCTAACTTCTCGGGTGGTTTCCATAATGAATAAGGAAGTAGCATCAATCGTGGAATAGTTATTGACAATGAGTGCACCAAATATGTTGATAAGGTTAATAAAGATAAAAATTCAAATTTGTGTGGTCCATTAAGTGGGGATTTGGTTATCATTGAGGCGGGAAAACAATAGGATTTTATAAAAGGAGATAACAAATGTAAAATAGTTGAGGGCCGTCCTGGAAGAAGTGGGCCGTTTCTAAATGGGCCTGTGGAGGATAAGGTATGATGAAGAACCAAAAAAACTTGGATGTAGTAGGTCCTGGTCTCCAGGCCCCCCGAGATTTTTGAGTACTTTAAGTTAGAATTGTCGTGGGTTTGGCAACTCATAGATAATTCAAGTTTTATTGGACCTAGTCCAATTAAAGAAGCATTCTTTTATTTTCTTATGGAGACTATGTTAGATAAAAATAAATTAGAGCAAATTCGGATAAAGTTGGGATTTGAAGGATCATTTTCCGTTAGTAGTATGGGCCATAGTTGTGGGCTAACTCTCTTTTGGAGGAAGAATAATATGCCTAATTTATTTAGCTTTTCCTAAAACCACATTGATATTTCAGTTCACCTGGAGAACATATCTATGTATGGGTTCACTTAAAGGAGTAGAAGACGACAGTCCTGGAATTTGCTTCGCCAATTAGCCAATCAATCTACTCTCTGCTGGTGTTGTATTAGAGACTTCAATGATCTTCTTTCACCTTCAGAAAAAAGAGGTAATATCGATCACCCTACTTGGCTTCTTTTGGGTTTTCGATCAACTATTGATGATTGTGGTCTTGTGGATTTGGGAATGATGGGCTACCTATTCACTTGGGAACGGGGATGGGGTTTGTCGAACTGGATGGAAGAGCGATTAGATAGAGGTTTTGCTACTCAAGATTGGTTTGCATATTTTCCGAATTGTAAAATTTGGAATCTCAAAGTTTCTATGTCTAATAAATATCCAATATTTGGAATTGGGCTAACAGTACGGAAATTTTGATTTGAAAACGTATGGTTGCGTGAGAAAGATTGTAAGGCTGTTGTTGAAGAAGAATGGAACAACAACGTGGCTGGTAATTTACTGGGAAAAATTGAAGTATGTGGGGCTAAATTATTTAAATGGGGAGATATTCTACGAAACTCTTTCAATAGCAGAATTAGAGATGCAAAAACAAATATGAAAGAATTTAGAGGAGGTAGGGATTCTTACTCAGTTGCTAAGTTTAAAAAAGCTCAATTTCAATACAATCTAATTATTGGCTCAGCAACAGGTTTGGAAACAATGGGCTAATCTTTTTGGCTTAAAGGTGGTGATGCAAATTCCAAGTACTTTCATATGGTTGCTTCCACACGGTATAGATATAATTCGATTTCAAGACTGAAAGCAGCAAATGGGCCATGGCTAACGTGGGATAGTGGATTAGGAAATCATATTGTCAGTTATTTTGTGGATATATTTTCTTCCTCGGGTTTTTCTCATGATGCCGTAATTGATTTTGTTCAGCCTAAAATAACTGAGGAGTAGAATTTCGGCCTTTTGTTTACGTTTACTGAATTGGAAATTAACGAAGCTTTATTGTCGATGCATCCCAACAAGGCCCCCGGACTCGATGGAATGAATCCGTCTTTTTCCAAAAATTTTGGGACATTACAGGACAAGATGTTGTTGTTACCTCTTGTTTATCATTCATGAACTCCTGCTCATTTCTTGAAGGTTTTAACGACACAAATATTGTTCTTATTCCAAAGAAGAACAGTCCAGAGACAATTTCAGATTTACGACCTATTCCTTTGTGCAATGTTGTTTAAAAAGTAATCTCTAAAGTACTTGCTAACCGAAATTACCTTATATTCTCAAGCCTCAGGTCAGCTTGTTAATTACCAGAAGTAAGTCTTCTATTTCATTTAGCAAGAATACAGGTTCATAAGAGATTCTTACTATTTGTAATTTGCTAAAAGTTTTTCATACCTGCAACCATGGTTCTTACCTTGGGCTGCCTTCATTAAAGGGCCGTAAAAAAAAGAAGTTTTTGCTTTCAATAGAGAAAAGGTTTGGAAAATACTACAAGGATGGAAGAGGAAACTCTTATCCAGGGCTGGCAAAGAGATTCTTTTAAAAACCATAGCTCAAGCAGTTCATGTTTATGCTATGAGTATTTTCTGTTGCCCCTTGAATTTTGTAAGAATTGGAAAGAATGATGAACTCGTTTTGGTGGGGTAAAGGTGATGAGGCTTCAAGAGGGATTAATTGGCAATCATGGGCAAAGTTGTGTGTTCATATGAATCAAGGGGGCCTCAGTTTCAGGAGATTACATGAGTTTAATTTGGACATGTTGGGGAAACAAATTTGGAGATTATTAACTGGTAATTCCTCCCTTGTGGCTCGTATCTTTAAAGCTAGATAATATCCTTACTGCAATTTATCGAATGCACAACTTGGATCCAATTCAAGCTTTATCTGGCGCAGTATTTTGGCCGCGAGGGAGAATGTGATTAGTAATTGCAGAATGAAAGTTGGCAATGGGAAAAGTATCTCTGTTTGGGGGGACCCTTAGCTACCAGATAAAAATGCGTTTGTTTCTTCCCCTCCAATACATGAAGCAACTGTTTTTGTCTATAATCTAATGCAACTCGTGTCTCTTCAGTGGGATGAAGACATTTTTAAGGATATGTTCAACGTAAGAGATCAGCAATTAATCCTGAGCATACCTTTGTCTGATGGTCACAACAGAGATAAATGGATATGGACTAGAAATAAGAAAGGGATTTATTCAGTTAAATCCGGGTACCAGATTTTGTGTCGTAACTTGGATGATCAATTTAATTTTTCACAAGATTTTGACTGGAAAGTTTGTGGAGTCTGGAAGTTCTAGCCAAAGTGAAAAACTTAGTGTGGATAGTGTGCCACAACTCATTACCAACAAAGGAGAGAGTGTTGTCTAGACAGGTACAAGTTTCTTCCCAATGTCATGTCTGTAATCTATGTACATAGACTGTGTCTCATGTATTCTTCTTTTGCTCATTTGCGAAAAGGTGTTGGAACTTACTCCCTAGTTAATGTAGATTTCTCGGAGCCTCTATCATTTTTATCGAGTCCGAATGATACCTGGGGCAAGATAACAAATGAATTAAAATGTCAAATTGCTATGTTGTTATGGTCATTGTGGAATAACATAAATGAGATAGTCTGGCAGCAGAAGTCAAGTCTCCGTCCCAAACCATTAATTTTGCTAGCTCTATGCTTTTTCAATGGCAAGTCGAACAAGTCAGTCAAGTAGCTTATTGGTTTGTGTCATCATTGGTGCTATAAAATGGAGTAATCCAAGTCAAGGTTGGTTCAAGTGTAATGTCGATGCAACATTATTTAATGATTTGAATGAGCTTGGTTTTAGTAGCGTACTTAGAGATCGGGAAGGGAATTTTATAACTGCAATTCATGGAAAAATGATAGGCCTTTTAATACAAGAAGTTGCTGAAGCCCTCTGTATACGTGAGATCTTGAGTGGGCTGAAGAAGAATTGGAAGGATTCATTAATATGCTTAGAAACTGACTCTCTGTTGGTAATCAAAGCATTCGGAGGGAAACTGGTAGAGAATTCTTATTATCTAGATATCATTAATAAATGTTGTAGGTCTCAAGAGGTGTGGTGTAAGGTTTAGAAGGGGGGGTTGAATAAACCTTACCATATTTTCACTTTAGTCCTTGTAAAATATTCAATAGAGTTGACTCAAATAAGCTAAGTCCTTGGGGGACAGCTAGGTTGGCTTTCTTCAGCAAAGTTACCCACTCAACCGACTCGACTGAGCTGTTGAAGTATAACTTAGTTGCATCAGCTAACACTTAACTTTTAGATGATTTTGTTTTAAACAGCGGAAGACTTAACACCCTTTGGTAATTTTTAGCATGTTTTTAACACTTGTTTTTAGCACTTGTTATTATCAGTGGAGTAAGCAATTTAAAAAATCAGCAGATATAAAAATATAAGCAAGAAAGTAAAGTGCTGAAAGTAAATGACACAAGCAAATTTTATAGTGGTTCGAGGATGGGGTAATTCCTCTAATCCACTATTCTCCAACTCCTGGAGGAATCCACTAAGTAACAGATCAAGTTACAAAGCAGTTCTCAGTCTAGAGACAACATTGACCACACAAGCTGGCTTCTCCTGCGACCCAGCTTCTTCACAAGATAGCTGCATTGCTACTTCAGCTCCTTCAAACCCTTGGAATTGATCACACAGCCTTCCAAAGAGCTCGAAACTTCTGGTTCTATCTTGAACCTCACTACAGCTCCTTCAACTTGGAGAGTAGACCCTTTTCTATTCTTTAAAACTTTTCCTCTTCAACTGGTTGAAGTATTCTTTCCTCACAGCGTGTGTTGGATCGAGTTTGTTCGAGTTTTAGGCTTGAGGAATATCTTGATAAGCTTTGAGAATGTTTGCAGGTTTTGCTTGCTTGTAAATGCTTGTTAGATCAGTGTCATTCGTTAACCTTTTCTTAAATGCTTCCTCAGTCTTTTATAGTGCTCATTTGAAAATTTGCCCATTGAAGAGATAGGCTATTTTCAAATGACACTTTCTTGTTCGTTGGCTTGCCTTTTCTTGGCCTGCAACATTGTGATGTTGACCCTTCCTCGTATTAAATGACTCTGCAGCTTTACAGGGTCTGACACAGGCTTTAGTGTTTCCCATTGGCTTATTCCTTTTGCATATTTCGGGGCCAAACACTTTAAGACATGGCAACTTGGATGATTAGAATCCAGTCACGAAGGATCCGGGCAACACCGAATGCAAGCTATCTCGAGTTATTGAAGACTATGTAATTGAGTTCTTGAGTTCTTGTATTTTTTTTTATCATAGATTAGGTGTTATGTTCGTTCTTTTAAGTCGTTTTGATGTTTTGGAGGCCAAATAAACCTTTTAAGGCCGCGTCTTAAGCTGATATTTCGAGTTTGGGACGAGCATGGGTCAATTTCGGCTTGATGGGATGAGCAGGGGTCAACTTCGGCTTTATGCACGGCCTGTGCTCCTATGTGAACGAAAATAGGATGTTCGACTTGGAGCACGGGCAGCCTGTACGTATACGCACGGTCCGTGCGTCTGTGCAGGTAAGCACTGGCAGGATTTAGTATTTGGGCTATAACATTCTCTACAAAATTGGTATTGGACTGCTTCAAGTTGCTATGGAAAGCTAAGAGAAAGGGCTACAACTATTATGAAGACTTCAGGAACAGATTCGAAAATCCTGGACGCGTATATTCGCCCACACGTGAATCTTGACTGCGATTGAGTTTCCTTTTTGGGTTTGGACTTCTTTTCCTTTCTAGTTTGTTTAGGGTTTCCTTTGGGTCGTATGCACGTCGTTGCTACGGTTCACATCAGTTGGTAATCAGAGCCATCTAGCAAGATTAAATCTATCATTGTTCTTTAATTCTTGTTACTTTCCTGAATTTCTTATAAACCCTAGTTCTTCAAGGGTACAAAAAAAAATTTGAAATTGCACAGAAAATCAGCGGATAAAGAATCGTAATCCGCGTGCATAAAAAAAACTAAAAAATTCTGGAAAAATCTAAATTACAAACCCTAGTCTTCAATTTCATCTTATTGAGGCATACTTGCGACTGACTGATTGTGAGTTGAGTGATACACGAGCGTATACACGTGAGGGAGTGAATCAAACATGTCTGAGGAAAACCAACAAACGTTGGATAAGTTGGATATGGAGGCGCTTTCAAGCCACATAAAGAAAGTGGTGATCGAAACGTTAGGGGATTCCAGGGAGGCGTCGAAAATAGAGGAGCCTGTTACTAGGGCACAAAGGCCTCGGAGGTTCGAACTGGAGGAATGGCAGATAAGATGGATGATTTTGGTTCGAAAGGGAGCAAAATTACAATCCGAGCAGAGGTCGATATGGATATAAGATTGATAGGGGACGTGAGGATGGCAATTTGAGTAACATCAAAATGTAAATTCCAACGTTCCAGTGGAAGAGTGATCCGGACGCTTATCTAGATTACGATTGAAAAATCTAGAATGTATTTGATTGCCAAAATTTTTCCGAATTGAAAAAGGTGAAATTAACATCAACTGAATTCTCGGATTACACAAGTATTTGGTGGGATCAATTGATGGTCTCGAGGAGGAGGTGCGGCGAGCGACCTATTTCCACATGGGAGGAGATGAGGAGTTTGATGCGACGTCATATTGTACCAAATCACTATTAAAGAGGCGTCTATCAAAGGTTGTAGAGGTTGACGCAAGGATCGAAAAGCGTGGAGGATTACATTAAGAAGATGGAGATGTTGATGGTAAGGGCTAATATAGAGGAGGACCAGGAGGTCACGATGGCGAGGTTCATTGCCGGATTAAATACTCCCATTGCAGATGCCGTCGACTTACATCATTGTGTCGATCTTGAGGAGATGGTGCACATGGCGGTCAAAAATGAGCAGCAGCTCAAGAGGAGGGGTTTTACATGGCAAAATCCAAACACTAGCACAAGTACTTGGGGTTCGAATGCTCCTACGATGGATGATGCGTGTTTTTCATAACAAACCAAAGTTATGGAGAACAAGACAAACTCGGTCAATGCAAAACCATAAGGTAAATTTGATCCTTCTACTTCATGCACTAGAGACATTGAGTGTTTTAAATGTCCTGGGAGGGGTCATAGAGCTAGTGAATGTCTAAATAGAAGAGTGATGGTGATTCGGGCTAATGGTGATGTAGAGTCCGAAGGTGAGGATGAGTCGGATTATTGTGATATGCCAGAGTTGGAGGAGGTTCCAGAGATAGTTAAGCCGGTGAAGGGCAATGCGTTATCACTAGTGTCATGTAGAATTTTGAATATTGAGCAAAAGTTAGTTGATCATGAGCAGCGAGAAAATATTTTTCACACTAGATGCTTAGTTAAGGATAAAGTGTGTAGTATGATCATTGATGGAGGTAGTTGTGGAAAAGTGGCTAGTGCGAAATTGGTGGAGAAGTTGGAGATTCTATACTTGAACATCTAGAGTTGT
Organism: Rehmannia glutinosa; assembly: GCA_016081115.2. Taxonomy (NCBI): domain Eukaryota; kingdom Viridiplantae; phylum Streptophyta; class Magnoliopsida; order Lamiales; family Orobanchaceae; genus Rehmannia; species Rehmannia glutinosa. The sequence goes on along the minus strand of CM071924.1, from coordinate 32,078,862 downwards.
ATATCCTACAATGGTTCAATGATTGTGGCGAGGTACGAGTTAATAAAAGAATGTTAGTGTCTTTTCAGATTGGGGGTTATAAGGATGAAATATTGTGTGATGTAGTGCCAATGCGGGCTTGTCATAGTTTGTTGGGTAGACCATTGCAGTTTGATAGGCGATTTGTGCATGATGGATATACTAATTGCTATAGTATTGGGCATGAGCGGAGAAAGTTTATACTTTCATCTCTTACACCTACAGAAATCTATAATGATCATGTGAGGAAGAGAATTTGTGAGTCAAAAGAAAAGAGTGTTTGGCAAGTGAGCCGAAGAATGAAATAAAAACCGAGAAAAATGAGAGTTTGAGTGAAAATAAAAATAGAGATCTTGAGAATTTGGCCAAGGATAGTTGTGAGATTCGAGAGATAGCCAAGAAAAAGGAAGAGTACAAATTTCGAGTGGGCCAAAAATATGGGGAGAAAGGCCAATGAGGTAAAACAAGAGAGAAAATTTGTGCGTATGATTAAAATGAGAGATATTAGGCGTGAGTGTTTGAATGCTAACATATCTAATAATATTTTGTCTAGTTCTATTGTTTCTCATGTGCAGGGATTTGGGCAACCAGATGAGTGTGGTTCTATTGTTTCTCATTTGCAGGGATTTTGGCAACCAGATGAGTGTGGGTGCCGTTTAACATTTGATCCAGGTGGATTGATATAACTATTCAACCTTTGGGGTCCAATGTTTGGATTCGAGGACGAATCCCATTAAAGAGGAGGGGAATGATGAGAATCCAGTCACGAAGGATCCGGGCAATACCAAATGCTCGCTATCTCGAGTTCTTGAAGACTATGTAATTGAGTTGTTGAGTTCTTGTATTTTTTTTATCATAGATTAGGTGTTTATTTTCGTTGTTTTGAGTCGTTTTGATGTTTTGGAGGCCAAATAAACCTTTAAGGCCGCGTCTTAAGTTGATATTTCATGTTTGGGATGAGCAAGAGTCAATTTCGGCTTGACGCATGGTCCGTGCTCCTATATGAATGAAATAGGGTGATCGACTTGATGCAGGGCAGCCCGTGCGTATACGCATATCCCGTGCTTCTGTGCGGGTGAGTACTGGCAGGGTTTAGTATTTGGGCCATAACGTTCTCTAACAAATTGGTATTGGGCTGCTTCAAGTTGCTATGGAAAGCTAAGAGAAAGGTTTACAACTATTATTAAGACTCCAGGAACAAATTCGAAAATCCTGGACGCGTATATTCACCCGCACGTGAATCTTGACTTTGATTGAGTTTCCTTTTTGAGTTTGGACTTCTTTTCCTTTCTAGTTTGTTTAAGGTTTGCTTTTAGTCGCCTATATAAGGCAAACACTTGTTTATTTTTTATAACTTTGATATTGAATATTGAATTGAGATTTTTCTCTCCAACCCTTTGGGTGTTTCCAAGAGCTTCAAGATTGTTCATCTTGTTGCGAATTCTAACTTATCAAATAAACTTCCGGATTTGTTTGTGGCATCTACGCATACCGAGGTTCCTGCTTTGCTAAGCAGTGGGTCGAGGTTTCCACCATCTTTAACTGAACTATTGAAGATCTTGGGTTAACAACATATTGTTGTTTGGATCGTATGCACGTCGTTGCTACAGTTCACATCATTGGATTTATTACTATATCGAGTAATATTCTTGACTTCCTTCCAACGGATCAATGTCAGTCGTCTGGACTTGACTGCTGCCTTTACCCCTTTAACTTGAGTCAGCTCCAATCATGTGGGAATGACTCAACTGTCAATTCAACTGTTAGACTTGGCATCTTCACTGACTTGACTGACACTTCTACATCCTTTACACAGCTGTTCCTCGGTTGGATCTCCTTCAGTCGAGTCTTTGCCTTCCATCTTGACCATACTCAACCGACACACAGTTGGGTCTTCATTCTAGTCTTCAGTTGATTTCTTGCATTCTTCGACATAGTTGACTTCACTCAGCTCTTTTAGTCCTATCTATTACAACATAGAAATACAAGGAAAATAGGGTGTCAACTTCCTATTCTAAGTTTTACATGGTATCTTCAAAATCTAGTAAATAAATTTACTAACAATTTCCCCCTTTTTGATGATGCCAAAACGTAAATAAAAATACAACAAACACAAGCAGTGTAATAACAAAGAATGTATGCTTTGAATATGTCAATTTTATTGATCATAACATTCTTGTCCTTTACAAAGCTATTTACAAAAATGTACTCCATACACTGTATCAGAGTCTATACATACATCGAATTACAATATGTGTCAAAGCAAAATTACAAAGAAGGTATCAGAGCTATCACACAAAATACTTACAGCTATGTATTTATAATAAAGTAAAATACATGAAGGGGTTACAACCGTTTTCAATGCCTTGGTTTTTTCCTTCTTCTCTCTTCATCTTCAGCTCTCCTCCTATCCTCATGTCCTCTTCTCCTTGTCCTTTCTTCTTCATCCCTATTCTTCTTCTCATAGGCACGTTTTGCAGCAGGGTCATCCATTCACTGCCTTTCCTCCCATTCTCGCGTTACCCTATCATTCTCAGCTTCTTGCCTTCTCATAGCTTCTGCATTCTTGCGCTGGACTTCCAAGTTTGCAAGATGATCATATCTAGCCCAGTAAGTGATCCCTTTATTCTGTGGATCAATATACTTTATGTCTTGTGGTCATGGCTGTGGTTGAGAGCTCCTACATGTAGGTCCCAAGGGGTGTGAGTAAGGTTTAGAAGGGGGGGTTGAATAAACCTTACCAACTTTTCGATTTTAGTCCTTTTAAAAATGTAACAGAGTTAACTCAAACAACTTTGTCCTTGAGGGACAACTAAGTTGGTTATTCAGCTAAGTTAGCCACTCAACAGACTCGATAGAGCTGTTGATAGAATAACTCGGCTGTTTAACCTAAACTTTAACTTGGTTGTATTAGATTTATCAGCGGAAGACTTAACACCCTTTGATTTATTTTAAGCTTGTTTTAACACTTGATTTTTAGCACTTGGTTATTAATGAGTTGGATATCAAATATGAGTTTTATCAGCAGATATGATGTAAGTATGTAGAAAAGTAAATGTGCTGAAAAATAAATGACAAATAATTTTTATAGAGGCTCGAAGATGGGGTAATTCTTCTAATCCTCTCTTCTCCAACTCCTGGAGGAATCCACTATGTAACAGATTAGTTTACAATGTGGTGAACAGTCTAGAGACAGCCTTGGTCACACAGCTGGCTTTTCTTGCAACTCAGCTTCTTCATAGGGCAGCTGACTTGCTACTTCAGCTCACTTCTCAAGCTCTTGGATTTGATCACGAAGCCATCCAATAACTTGATACTGGTTCGAACTTGAACCTTTCTACAATCCTCCTTGGAAAGTAGACCCCTTTTGATTCTTCAAAAGTTTCATCTTCAACAGATTTGAAGTTGTCTTTCCTTCACAACTTTGTGTTGGATCAATTTCCTTCGAGTTTCAGGCTTGAGGATTTGCTTGAATATACTTGAGAATAATTCAGGTTAATTACTTGAGTGTTTCTCGCTTGTTCGTGGTTCAGGTTGTCAAGGTCACCTCTTCTCAATAAATTCCTCAGCCTTTTTTAGTGCACTTTTGAAATTTTGCCCGTTGAAGAGATAGGCTAATTTCAAAAATCACTTGTGTTCGTTGGCTTGTTTTGTCTGCAGTCCTTGATGTTGACATTTCCTCGTATTAAATGTTTGGCAGCATTTCAGACATTCTGACACGGTGCATTGCATCCCATTGGTTTATTTCTTTTGCACAAAACTGGGACTAACACTTTACTTCTGACAACTCTGGCATATCACTATTCTGAGTAACATTCTTGACTTTCATCAACGGATCTAAGTCAGTTGTCTTGACTAGACTGATGTCTTTACCCCAGGTGACTTGAGTCAGTTTCCAGTCATTGGATGATTCAACTGTTACTTCAACTTGAGACTTGGCTTCCTTGAGTTGACTTGACTGACTCTTCTCACAGCTATTCCACAGCTGATACTCCTTCAGTCGAGTCTTGATCTTCTTCTTGGCCATACTCAACTGATTTACAACGGAGTCTTCAAATTAGTCTTCAGTTGACTTCTTGTATTCCTTGGCATATCTGACTTAAGTCAGCTCTCTCAGCCCTAACTATTACAATACAAATTACAAGGAAAATTGGGTGCCAACTTCCTAGTTTAAGTTTTACATCGTATCATCAAAATCTACAAGATATATTTCCTAACACTACCCCTTCCACTGCCACGAGATCTTCCCCTTCCTCTTCCCGACTCAGCTCCTCCTCTGGGAGTGTATTGTACTGGTGCTTTTGCTTTTAGAGCAATGATCCAATGAGTGCTCTATATCTGGTTTGATCTACAGCCTTGTCATCTGCATCCATGTCCATCTTGACTGATGTGTTCATTGAAATTTTCACAGAAGACTTCTCTTCCATTCAAAATTTCTTCATTAAATCTCTGGTATATTTTGTTTGACTTATGAAGATTCCATCCTTCAATTGCTTGACTTGAAGTCCTAGGAAGAAAGTCAGCTCTCCCATCATGCTCATCTCAAATTTACCTTGCATGAGGTTTGAGAACTTATCACATAGCTCTTTGTTTGTGGATCCAAAAATGATGTCATCCACATATATTTGAACAAGCAGTATACTCTCTCCATCTTGAATTCTGAAGAGTGTTCTGTCAACTTTGCCTTTGGTGAATCCATTGTCCGTTAGAAATTGAGACAATGTATCATATCATGCTCTTGGTGCTTGTTTCAATCCATATAATGCTTTCTTGAGCTTATATACCTTATCTCCAATAATTTTCTGCTCAAAACCTGGAGGTTGTTCAACATAAACTTCTTCCTCTAGCAGTCCATTTAGAAATGCACTCTTCACATCCATTTGATATACAGTGAAGTTCTTATGTGCAGCATAAGCAAGAAACATTCTTATTGCTTCCAATCTTGCAACATGAGCAAAGGTTTCATCAAAATCTATACCCTTTTCTTGGCAATTCCCTTTGGCTACCAATCTTGCTTTGTTTCTTACAACAGATCATTCTTCATTCATCTTGTTCCTGAAAACCCATTTTGTACCAATAACATTTTGATGGGTTGGTCTCCGCACCAATTCCCATACTTTGTTTCTTTCAAACTGATTCAGCTCTTCTTGCATGGCTTGAATCCAATGTGTGTCATCCAATGCTTGAGACACATCTTTAGGCTCTATTTGGGAAATAAAACAAGTGAACATTGCTTCATGTTGTGCTCTGGATCTGGTTCTTATGCCATCTCTAACATCTCCAATAACTAACTCTGGTGGATGGTCTCTCAGCCATCTCACATCAGGTTAGAGTAAGTCTTTGGATTCACCGTCTTGTAGCTAAGTTGTCTTGAACAGACTCTTTCATCTTCATTCAGCTGTAGACTTTCCAGCTGACTTTGAGATTCAACTATCTCATCTTCATCTGGGTTGCTTGCTCTTACTTCAGCTTCAATATAAGGACTCTTCTGTATAGTTGGTTGATTCAGCTTATCAGCTAACTCTTCAATGTCTTCTTCATTTACATTAGGTTCATCAAAAACCACATGGATAGACTCTTCTGTGACCATAGTCATCTTATTCAGCACTCTATAGGCTTTGCTCTCAGCTGAGTATCCCAAAAAGATACCTTCACCAGCTTTAGCATCAAAAGCCTTCAAATTATGTTTGCCATTGTTATGGATGAAGCATTTACATCCAAATATTCTGAAGTATCCAACATTTGGCTTTCTCCCTGTCCAAATCTCATAGGGACTCTTGGTTAATTGTTTGTTTATCATGCATCTATTTTGAGTATAACATGTTGTGTTAATGGCTTCAGCCCAAAATCGCTTAGCCAATCCAACTTGACTAACATAGTCCTTGCGACTTCCTTGAGAGTTTTGTTCCTTCTTTCAGCTACTCCATTCTGATGTGGAGTTCTTGCTGCAGATAACTCATGAGCAATACCATTTTCAACACAATACTGAGTTATTATCCCATTGACAAACTCAGTTCCTATGTTAGACCTTATCTTTATAATGGTTTGGCTCTTTTCATTTTGAACTCTTTTCATCAGCTGAGGTAACTTCTGCAAAGTTTTCTTCTTTTTACACATGAAGATTGTCCATGTATATCTTGAATAGTCATCTACCACCACCAAGGTGTATTTCTTTCCACTTATGCTGGCTGGTTCAACTGGACCAAATAAATCCATATGCAACAGATGTAATATCCTTGTTGAAGAAGGACTTGGCTTGTCCTTGAATGAGGATTTTATTTGCTTTCCCATCTGGCATGCATTACATATACTTTCCTTCGTGTACACTGTGTCTGGAAATCCTTCCATAAGATGACTCCTTGCAAGCTTGTTGATTGTCTTGAAGTTCAGATGACTTCAGCTTCTTGTGCGAACCAACTTGATTCGGCTGTGCTCTTTGCTAACAGACAAGTGCTTGGTGTAGCAGTAGACCAATCTACCACATACATATTCTTCTGTCTTGATCCTTGCAGCACTATTTCATTTGATTCAGCATCTTTGATCAGGCATACTCCCATATTGAATCCAACATTGTAGCCTTTGTCACATAGTTGGCTGATGCTTGACATGTTGAAGTTAATGCTTTCAACATAAGCAACATCTGTGATTTCTAATCCATTCTTCTTGATAGATCATGTGTCTTTGATTTCCCCTGGAGCTTCATTTCCTCCAAATATGACTTTTGCACCTCTAATCTCCTTGAATCTTGATAGGTTTTTCTTGTTTCCTGTCATATGTCTGGAACAACCACTATCCATGTACCAGGTTCCTTGGCACTCAGCTGTTCCTTGAACATGCAATCAAGCAAATTAGTTTTTAGGTACCCATACTTGCTTGGGTCCTGAGGGGTTAGTGTTATAAGATGATCCAACCAACCTATAGCCAAAGGACTTGGCTCTATGAGGTTGCCATCTATCAGTGCCATAATCATAGTGCACATTAGAAAATTTCTTGAGGGTTTTAGGTTCATACAGTTGTCTCTTTTGTCTGTATGCCTGTGTGTTTGTTTTAGCAATTGTGATAATTCTGAGTGTAGTGTTTGGGTGCATATGTGTGCTGATAATAGCTCTTTTGCCATCTGGGCTTGTATTCCATAGGTCTTTGCTGATCTTTCACATTATTCCAATCACCATAGTTTGGATAGTTTCTACCATTCCCATCATGTATGTTTCTCTGATGAAACTTCTGGGGTTTTTGGTAGCTCTGTTTGCTTTTCACAGAGTATTTTCTATTTGGAGTTTGCTGAGGAACTTGGCTGGATTTCTTCTCAGTTGTCCTCTTAGCATACTCAACTGGTTGTTTTCCTTTCCCTTTATATCCAAGGCCAGTTTGTTTGTGATTGTGCTTAGGAGTGAATGTGGGTGCAACATTTGGTGTTTTGGATTTTTGAGATGCTTCATTGCTTGAAGATACTTTTTCCAAAATCACTCTTGGAGTTTGACTGTGCACAAAGGAATTAAATCCTATGCCTGTTTTATCTCCACATTCTTTTTGACTCATGATAAGATCATCCAATGATTTGGATGCCTTCGTAAATGAGGGAATCACATTTTTAAGATCTTTTTCTCTATTTTCTATACCAGCTAACTCTGCTATGATCTTAACATTCTCAGCCCTCAGCTTAGTGTTCTCATCAGCTATGTGACTCAGAGTACTCAGCTCTTTAGTCAACTGTGAGTTTTAGCTTTTAAGCTGACTGTTTTCCTCATTTAGAATTGTGTGTGAGGATTTTATTTGCACAAAATCTTTCATCATTTTGCCTAATGAATCATAAAGATCAGTGGGTGATGAAGTGTGTGTATCACAATCACTATCACTTGAATCTGAATGAGATGAGTTAGAGTGTACCTCATCTTCTTGATCTGGTTGATCTTGTTCTTTAGCCATAAGGCAGATCATGGCCTCTTCTTCAGAGTCACTTGAGTAGTCAGCTTCACTACTCTCTGAGTCTGCTGCTTCTTTAGACCTGGCTGTCTCAGCAGTCTTAGCAACCAACATGGCTTTCTTCTTTTCCTGTCTTCTTTCTCTGAAGACCTTTATTTCTTCTTCATTCCTATATTTGTTGACTGGTGGATAGGAACAATCAACTACAAAATGTCCAAAATAGTTCCAACACAGGTTCTCAGCTCTTTGATCAGCTCTTTCTGTTCTTGGGTTATCAGCTCTCTGATATTCAACCCTTTGATGCTCAGCTCTCTTAGGTGGCATATCTTCCCTTGACTTAGAGGGAGCTAAATGTCTCTGGAGGTTTCACCCTTGTTTCTTTTATAGTTCTTATTGAAGAACTTGTTGAATCTTTTAACCATTAGGGCAAACTCCTCCTGGTCTATGGCTTCCTTTTGGTTCAGCTCTCTTTCCATCCTTGACTATTAGTGCAGCTGTCTTGGGTACAACTGTCTCCTCTTGCTCTTTTCTTCTCAGCTCAAACTCATAGGCTTTGAGGTCTGAGAATAGCTCATGGTTAGATGTCCTTGAGAGGTTCATGGAATGTCTCAGAGCCATAGTCTTCATTTCCCATTCAGCTGGGAGGCTCCTCAATATCTTCATACACATCTCCTTTTGTGTGTATTCCTTCCCAAGAGCTGAAAGTTCATTTGTGATTTCAGTGAATCTTGCATCCAGCTGATCCATGGTTTCACATGCAAGCATTTTGAAATTTTCAAACTTTTGAACAGCAATAGACAATTTATTTTCTTTAATTTGTTCCAATTCTTCACAAATTAAAGTCAGTTTATTCCAGATTTCTTTTGCAGATTTGCAAGATTTGACTTTATTGAACATTGCTTTGTCCAAAGTCTTGTAGAGTATGTCCTTGGCCACATTGTCCAAGTTGTATCTCTTCCTATCTTCATTTGTCCACTCAGTCCTTGGTTTTTCAACCATGGCTAGTCTTCCTTCAGCAGCAGCTTCTTCTCCTTCAGCTGCAGCTGCTCTTATGGTAGCCTTGTTCACTTTCAATATTTGCAGTGGCCCATCCTCTATCACAAGCCACATTTCATCGTGTAGAGCAAATAGATGAGCCTGCATATGAATTTTTCAATCATCAAATTCTTCCACAGTGAACATAGGAATGCGTGTCAAATTTGTTTCCATGATAATAACTTTGCTTAAAAATGAATGATTTGAAAATACAAGTGTTAAAAAACTTCTTGAAAAGATAGAGATCTAATTCAGTAACCATTAACCAACCGATCTGATACCACTTGTAAGTCCCAAGGGGTGTGAGTAAGGTTTAGGAGGGGGGGTTGAATAAACCTTACCAACTTTTCGATTTTAGTCCTTCTAAAAATATAACAGAGTTAACTCAAACAACTTTGTCCTTGAGGGATAGCAAAGTTGGTTATTCACCTAAGTTAGCCACTCAACAGACTCGATAGAGCCGTTGATAGAATAACTCGGCTGTTTAACCTGAACTTTAACATGGATGTATTGGTTTTATCAGTGGAAGGCTTAACACCCTTGATTTGTTTTAAATTTGTTTTAACACTTGATTTTTAGCACTTGATTATTAATCAGTTGGATAGCAAATATGAGTTTTATCAACAGATATGATGTATGCAGAAATGTAAATTTGCTGAAAAATAAATGACACAGATAATTTTTATAGAGGTTCGAAGATGGGGTAATTCTTCTAATCCTCTCTTCTGGAGGAATCCACTATGTTACAGATCAGTTTACAACGTGGTGAACTGTCTAGAGACAGCCTTGGTCACACAGTTGGCTTCTCTTGCGACTCAGCTTCTTCAAAGGGCAGTTGCCTTGCTACTTCAGCTCACTTCTCAAGCTCTTGGATTTGATCACGAAGCCCTCTAATAACTTGATATTGGTTCGACCTTGAACCTTCCTACAATCCTCCTTGGAAAGTAGACCCCTTTTAATTCTTCAAAAGTTTCCACTTCAATAGATTTGAAGTTGTCTTTCCTTCACAACTTTGTGTTGGATCGATTTCCTTCGAGTTTCAGGCTTGAGGATTTGCTTGAATATACTTGAGAATATTTCAGGTTAATTGCTTGAGTGTTGCTTGCTTGTTCGTGGTTCAGGTTGTCAAGGTCACCTCTTCTCAATAAATTCCTCAGCATTTTATAGTGCAGTTTTGAAATTTTGCCCGTTGAAGAGATAGACTAATTTCAAAAGTCACTTGTGTTCGTTGGCTTGTCTTGTCTTCAGTCCTTGATGTTGACATTTTCTCGTATTAAATGTCTTGCAACATTTCAGACTTTCTAACACGATGTAGTACATCCCATTGGTTTATTCCTTTTGCACATAACTGGGACTAACACTTTACTTCTGACAACTCTGGCATGTTACTATTTTGAGTAACATTCTTGACTTTCATCAACGGATCTAACTCAGTTGTCTTGATTTCACTGCTGTCTTTTAATCCCCAGGTGACTTTAGTCAGCTTCCAGTCATTGCATGACTCAACTATCACTTCAACCTTGAGACTTGACTTCCTTGAGTTGACTTGACTGACTCTTCTTATAATTGTTCCACAGCTGATACTCCTTCAGTCGAGTTTTGATCTTCTCCATGGCCATACTCATCTGATTTACAGCGGAGTCTTCAAATTAGTCTTCAGTTGACTTCTTGTATTCCTTGGCATAGCTGACTTGACTCAGCTCTCTCAGCCCTAACTATTACAATACAAATTACAAGAAAAATGGGGTGTCAACTTCCTAGTTTAAGTTTTACATGGTATCATCAAAATCTACAAGATAAATTTCCTAACAACTCCTATAATACTAAGTATATTTTTCCGCGGTTCGCTAAAAAGATTCACATGGTATTGTGTTGGTATCTCACTACAGAATTTGATTTGAGATCTTATACTGATATAGAAACACGTATTAGTAATTACTTGAAAGGAACTGATAAATATTAACACAGAATTATTATAGTTGAAACTGACTGAAACTAATTAGTTGAAAGCATGTTTTTCAAAAAAAATAATAATAAGTTGAAAGCACGTAGAATAAATAAATATATATATATAGGATTTGGATCTGGTGAGTCCATATATATTAAATAAGTACGTGAGACCAAATCTGGAGCGTTGACCTCTTCTTTTTAACGATGATGATTTAATTGATTTTTATTTTAGTTTATATTTAATTAATGGTTGTTAAGGATAAGTAGGTAATTTTGTTTGAATATCAGTAAAAAATGGGAGTTATTTTTGGTAGTGCCCATTCACATTCCGGATTTTTTTGGATTTGTTTGAAATCGTATCTCTAACCTTATCCGCTGTGAGAAATATGTTGCTTATTGAAGACAAATATGTTGCTTTTTTTGGGATATGTTTGAAACCGTATCTTTGAAATTATCTCTTTTCTTTCACAGTCAGACTTGCAATTAATATTGGCGCATTCCACTGTGCGAAATGTTTGCTTATTGAGGACAAATATGTTGCTTATTTAGGCAGACAATGTTGCAACCACAAACTATTCCCTTCGATTTGTCTTTTTATATATATGTAATTATGTTGCTTATTTATGTCAACTATGTTGCTTATCAAGGACAAATATGTTGCTTATTTAGTCAGATAATGTTGCTAAGTAAGTATGCTGCCTTTTTATGTGGACTGTGTTGATTAATAAAGACAATTATTTTGCTTATGTAAGTAGACGATGTTGCTATGATAGGTGCAAATATGTTGATTTAAATAGGTCATATGTCTTGTATATATGTATTTTTGTTGCTTTTTCGTGTCAACCGTGTTGCTTATTGATGACAAATATATTGCTTAGACATCGTATATTTGTTGCTTACAAATATTACGTAATTTTGTTATGATTTTAGATGGTAAGATAACATCTATACTATTGTGTGTAACTTCCCTAATTTCAGGGGATATGATTGATTGGTTTGGACTAATATACCCCCTTTATCAATTTAATTAGGTATTTTTATATATTTTAAGCATATTTATTATTAGTCATTGAAATTTGTTGATTTATGGTCCAGATTTGGTCTCACGTACTTACCTAAGGCATTAGTCTCATATAACCCTTCCCCTATATATATAGGGCATTTATAAGTTTCGTACATTGTAGGCAATAGAGTTGTTCCAAAAATTCCCACCTAACTCCAATTAGTCCCCCGCCTAGGCGCTAGGCCCACCTTGTCCGCCTACGTTATTCTTCCGATTAGGCAGCACCTAACCCTGCTCAGAACCCGCCTAACCTCACCCATGCTCCGCAAACGTTTTAATTAGTTATATGTTATTTTATTATTTTATGTTTTATTTTTTGAATACATGAAATCAAAATTTATATTACCACAAATGAAAAATAATAGACATCAAATAGAAAATGCATTAGTCGTGGTGAAAAATTATAATGGTTTTTAAGGCTTGTAGGACTATTGTAATACTTCAAAACCACAATGGATTTGATCTATTGTTGAAACACTTGTAAATTACAACGAATTTGATCTGTTGTAATACTTCAACACCACAACGGATATTAACCGTTGTGGAGATCTGTTGTTTTATTTCATAATTCAAAACAATTACCAACTGTTGTCCAAACCATTGTCGTTTAGCATCTAAAGACAACGGATTCTATCTGTTGTCTTTATAATTAACAACTAAAACCGTTGTCATTAAGCGAGTTTTTTTACAACACCATCTTCGACAACGGTTGATTATTATAATATACAACAGATTATATCCGTAGTGTATTATCGAAATTCTTGTAGTGAACGCTTTTTAGAACACTGAGGTAGACCATGTTCTTAGTGACTATATTTTTTGACTTGGGTGCCACTTAAAACATCCTAGTAATAAAAGTATTTCATTTATTGTCCCAACATGGTTAGATTATGTATCATGTTGAACAATTAAGAGCATTTCATTTATTGGGATCAAAGTTGCTTCCTCAAATGGACGAATAATATTGTTGAAATTTAAAAAATAAAAGTATCATGATCAAATATAGCCCAAACATATCATATCCTATATACTACAAATTAAAAAGGTTAAGGACACTATTCCCCTACATTCCGGAAAGAAAGACAACTTATTATGCTCTCAGGCATTTTTTGAACAATTTTACTCCCCCGCTCTTTTTTTGGAAAATTTTATGCTCCTGCCAAATTTTATGAACTTTTTTATGTTGTTTCAAGATTGTTTCGAACATGTTTTGAACGTGTTTCATCTAATAAAATTTTAGTGAAAAAATAATTTTTGCCCCAGTTAAATAATCAATTTTATACTCAAAATATTATAAAAAAATCAATAAATATACAAATAAAACAACACATATTAAAACCAAACAAATAGAAAATATTATAGAAAGAACATGAATAAAAACAACACAATTCAATTGTTGATCACAATGTATGAAAACATAAAAAAACATGAAACAAACAAGAAATAATATTGAAACAAACCAGAAACAATATAGAAAACATCATATGAACAAAAAGAGCTTAAAAATAGGTAAAAAAACATTTATTAAAACATCAAAAACTACGTGAAAACAACAAAGAAACATCAGAATTAACAACATTAAAACAATATGGAAACAACCCAGAAACAACGTAAACAATATTGAAAACACCACATGAATAAAAGGAGTTTAAAATTAGGTAAAAATTGTATTTACACATTGAAAACTCATGGAAACAACTAGAAAATTATAGAACAACATTAAAAAATTTATAGAACAACACAAAAACAATAAAAACAATGTACAAAACAATACATATGAACAAAAAATAGGGTAAAAGTTGTTTGGAAACATCGAAACAACAAAAAGTCAACATAGAATAACCAAGAAAACAAATTTAAACAACATTGAAACAACATGTATAACATATAAAGCAATAGGGAACAAAAAAAATCGAAAAAAATGTAAAAATAACCAAAAAAATATGCAAAGGCATAAAAAAGGAACTAAAAGAGTACAAAAGTGATAGGAGCGTAAACAATATCTTTTTTTCAAAAGTTGAGGTATTTCCGGTAATTTCTCTAACATAAGAGGATCCACTTAGCTTGTGGGTTGACTTTTATAGCCCAACTTAAATATAACTAAACGAAAAAATAAAAAATAAAAAAAAGAATGAATCATCTGGACGTCTGAAACGTAGCCAACCGATGCCCATTTATTCATTTCTCTCTCTAAAAAACCTCGTTCTTTCTCAAAAAAATATTGTGACAATGACTTTGTTCTTGTACGTTGTTGCTAGTTCTACAACTTTCTAACTTGTTTCAACGCAAATCTTTTGCTTCTTTTCTTCTACAAACTTAAACAGAAACTGAATGAAAATATTACGTTTGTACCCAAAAACAATTGAAAGAAATACTTATTTTTGGATATTCAACCGAAAATATCAATAAAATGTGAAAAACCCTGTTCGAATGAAAAAGTAAACCAAAATTTTCAGATGTATATATTTTTAATTATAATAATGTTGATGAATATGGTAACCTTTATTGCAATAAGAGTTACCATATCTATGTGGAGGAACTGTCGTACGCCATTGCAAAACAAACTAACCAGTTGTTAGTTTAACAATTGGTGACTTCTTTTATATTTTTCTAACAATATTTTAACATAGCACAAATAAGTAAAAGAACTAACTAGTTGTTAAAATACTGTTCTTCTAACACTAGTTGAAGATCACAACAGACTTTGTGAGCTTCATTTTTCCCTTGCTCTTTTAATTTTTGCTTTTATCCTTTCGTCTCCACTGCTATCAAATTCGAATGCACGATATTTCAAATTTCTGTAATTTATGATTATTGATGGTAGAGTCTTCATATATTTTGAATGTATTCAAATTTCTGTAATTTTTGTAACATGTCGTTATTTACTATAAGTTTTTTTTAAATTACACCTATTTGTTTATATGTCTGTAATTAATGATCATTCATGGCAGGGAGAGTCTTCAATGATAATGGATTCCAGCGTATTTATTGTAATGTAATCACGACTACCTATTGGGATCAATATTATGCTCCAGTGGTTGAGACATGTGTTGTAAGGGCAAATAACCGGGTTCGATCCCATACGAGTGTGTGTGTCCCCTCTCCAAATTCGCCCTCTTGTACTCAAAAAACAAATCATGGCTACCTATTCAAATTTTTGTAATATGCATATTTATTGATAATGGATTCCAGATTATTCTACTTTAGTGAATTTGTTTAATTTTGAAAATTCTACTTTAGGAATTTTTTGAAAGAATTTAAGAGGGTGAATTCTAAAGTTGCAGTGAGTGTTGTGCAGAGTGTTGCCAACACCTAAGATAACACAGCGGAAGACTTTATGGCAAAAACACAATGCACAGTAATATGATGAAAGACTGAATATAGCAGATGAAATGAACACAATGTTTTGGTTTTTTACACAAGTATAGAAAAATATATTTGTGCGGTGGCCTTAGGCCAAAAATTCACTAAGTGAAATGTGTACAAAATACAAAAGAAAAACAAGACAAAAGCTCCCCTTTTGATCTTGCTCCGTAAAATACATTTACTATAAATGAGAGATTCCTCAGATTCAATTTATATAGCTCTCCACTATAAAAGATAGGCTCTCTCGAAAATCACAAGAAAAACAAGCTCAAAGGAAGGTGATGCCGAGTGTGACGTAACACTTCTGGCCACACTTGACACCTTCCACCAAAGTTTATGTGACAGCTGAAATGAATTGAATCTTCTTCTTTCTTATGCTCTCAGCAAATTGGCCTCCTTTTTCCTAGCCTTTAGACAGTTTAAATAGTTTTAGAAGACATCCATCCATCTGTAAAACACATTATAAAGGTAGCGCTAAAACAACAAATGTTAATGGGTTAGTAGGTTAGCATATGATTAGTGGAATACAAAAGATAAAGAGATAAAACATGGGTTAAGGGTTAGAACATGGGCTATGGGTTAGTGGAATTAATAAATTGTTAGTGGAAGTATGGTATCCATAAAGGTAAAAAAACAAATGTGGTTAAAATATAAAATTTTAACACGAACAATCTCCCCTTTTTTACCTTTCTGGACAAAACCTGCACAAGAACAATATTATCCCAACAAATCATATACCACAATAAATAATATAAACTCCCCCTAAAACTAATAACAAGAAATATAATAACCTAACTATTTACAGTCCATCATCTCCTTCTCAAGAACCTCAGTTCCTTCAGTGTGGTCAACACATGTCGCGACATCTTATGTACCACCTTTTTCACCAATTGTTTCATGTTTGATTTTTACAAACATATTTTTGTGCATGTCCTTCTCCCCCTTTTTGTGCAGAATGGAACATTTATCTCCCCTCAAAGTATAAAATTCTTCAGTTCAAGGTTATGAAGAAAAAATACAAAATAAAATGAAGAAGCAACAAATGAAAAAGTAGTTTAGAACAACATTTGATTACTTCAGGAAAAGAAATTTGGAGAAGATGAAAGATTTTTGTTTTTTGTTTTTTTTTTCATTTTTCTTTTTTTTTAAAAATGAACGATACTCAAACAATCTGAAAATTTCTTTTGATGTGAAAAATACTTGATGGGCTTATGAAATTAAAGGCAATATATTAACCATATAAAATAGCCCACTAAGTGTAGTTAATATCCTAGATTTCTATATTTTAACTCCCCCATTTTTCAAGCCACTGATGATGAGCATCGGTATACAGGGAAATGAGTAAGAAAGAGTAATCGCTACATATTTCCTCTGAAAATCATAGAAATATACTCACTATTATATGCATGTCCTAATTATACCTAAAACCGTGCAAAATTTTGAAAATAAAACGAAGGAAAAATATGCAAGCAGGCATACAAAAAGGAAGAAAAATATCACAAGGTGTTCATAGAAGGTGTTGGCCACATCCGGCTAAACACTTCTCAGATTTCATCAAATTTGAAAATTTATGGCCATACTCAAATTTATGAGGAATTTTCCCTGCAAAAATTCATACAATCTCAGTTTTTTTTTTGTGTATTTTTTCCCATTTGTTTTTTGAAGACGATCGAAACTTCGACAAGGTTTCAATTCCGGAACTTTTGATTGGAAACTCCTAGAGTGTTGTTGCATACTCATATTTAAGTCGCCCTTTTATGTAAAAGACAAACATGGGGCACATAAATACTTATAGTTACTAAGCAACATCGAAAACTGGAGTATAATCTCGATTTGTCTTTTTTTTAAACAAAAAAGAACGCAAAAATTATGTACAAGTACTTCAAGTATTTTCAATCCGATTTGTGGCCATAAATATAAATCTGAATCCAACTGAAAAAGTTTCACAGATGGCACAGATAATATGAAATCCTTGAAGATATTATGCAAAATGCCTAAAAATCCTAAATAGACAAAATATGTACAGGTGTTACAACAAGTGTCGTATCACCAGAGCCAACACAAACTGTCAAAGCACACATAGTCCAAGAGATTTCCGAAGACTGGAAATAGGTGTCTTGTTTTCTTTCTGTGCATTTGAAAAAGTACTTTTATTGTAACCTAAACCAGTCCTATCAAACCTAGCTTTTAGAAAAACATCATCAATAACCGTAGAGCTAGAATTAAACTTACTTACAATCTTTTGGATGCTTCCAAGTTCAGATTTTACCTTGTCAAGTTCTTTATCATTTTTGGTCAAAAGAACTTCCAACCTATTTGCTGAACTTTTTTGCCCCTCGTTCTCCTTGGTAAGTTCTTCATTCATATGACTGATTTTGAGCCATTTTTCAGATAGTTCTTCATAAATGTTTTTTATCATAACTTTGAGCCTCAACATTAGAAGAACTATTAGAATGTTGTCATGCATCAACAAAGCGAGAAGAATCGTAGCAGATAATATGTTCATATCCAGAATCTGAATAACTATTAGGTGATGTGTCAGATGATACGTCACTTTTGGCATCACTTAAGAATTTATTAGGATTTTGCTGCAACTTCTCACACATATGAATCAAGCCCGTGTAAGTTTTCTCTTCTTCCATCCATTCATTATAGAACTTAGGTGGATTAGAGTATTCAACATTGAAATGCTTCTTGGGCTTGGGAGCCTTTTTGTTGAATGGAGTTTTGGTGTTCTTGCCCTTAAATTATTTCAATTGGCATAACAAGCCTACACTTGATGCTACTAAGCGTGATCATGTGTGTTATTGCAGGTTCAAATTTACAGCTTGTATGAGAAAACTTATCATATGGACTTTTGGATCTAAAAGTTTATTATTCGTAATAATAGTTGTTTATTGGTTAGTTTGAAATGGACTTTTGAATAAGTCACTTCTCCAACAAGTTCATTATAGAGAAATCGGAATTGGAGACTTATTGAAAAGTCATTTATTAAGAAGTTCAATTTTCTAAATGAACTTTTATAGAAGTGATCTCAAGTCTCAAACATGCACTTGATCTCTAACTTGTTTGTTAACATGTCAATGGATGTAATTCTGCTGAATGAATCTCACTACAGAAAATGGTATTTTTCAAGAAAAAATAAATATTTTAGCAATTAAATTATGTGAGACCATGGTGTTGTACATTATACATTTGGTGTAACATCTATCATTCACATATCATGTCTTTTAGAAAGTGGGATATTTGTAATGCATCCACACCAGGCCCGGACTTGAGGGCATGACAACAAGTTGGTGCCTAGGGCCCCAAAAATTTAAGGGCCCATTTAAATCAAGTGTGAGCCTGTTAACAGGTTATGGCATTTAATTATTTGGGCTTAACATAAATAAGAGTTGCGATCTTGTATTATAATTACGATGATTATATATTGTGTAACTTGAGGTAATCAAAATTAATAGTACTCCTATTATACTAAGTATATTTTTTCGTGGTTTGCTAAATTTCACATGGTATTGTGTCGGTATGTCACTAAAGAATTTGATTTGAGATTTTATTTGATATAGAAACACATGTTAATAACATAATTATTTAAAAGAAACTGATAAATATTAACACGGAATCATTATAGTTGAAATTGACTTAAACTAATAAGTTGAAAGCACGTAGAATATATATATATATATAGGAAGAGGATTATATGAGACCACCTCATAGGGCAAGTCCATAGGGACCAATTCTACCCACATATCTATGTTTTTCAAGGCCTGCGATTTAAGAGTTTAAATTGCAGATTACAAGTTGTCAATTAAACAAAGGGGTAAATTAGTCATCCTCCAACATAGCCCAATATTAATGGGATTCATCTAATTCTGAGATCACGCAATCCTTCTAAATCTCGTAGCAAATTCAACGTAACAATCCTCCTCCTTCTTCTTCAGCACTACTGTGAGAAATCCTTCATCTTTCTTCTTCAATGCACTACTGTGTGAAAAAAGTTGCAGACAATTTACCATAGTTGCTAGAGTTTTGGTGTTAGTTGTCAAGATGAGATGAGATCTTATTGCTAAATTTTGACCTTTAAGGGTTAAATTAGGTCAATCGTGGAGTATTTAAAAAAAATTCCTTTAGGAGAATGAAGAGGAATGTTACCACAATAAGAATAATCTTAGGTTGTTGAATTTTGTTATAGGTAATTATAAATTAATTTAATATAGAACGGGATTAGTTCATGTAGAATGGTAGGTGTGAACCTAGTTTGAAATTAAAATAAGGATGGATCATTAAGTCATTAAAAGTTTAAATTATGGAACTTGTATTAGTGTGGGTTCAATTATAATTGGATTTGTTGTTGAGTGAGATGTGAATTATTGGGGCTTGAATTGGATGATCGATGGATCCCATAGAAATTAGGAGAAGAGCTTTAGTATTGAGGTAACAAATATTTAGGTTGTGGATGTGATCTACGAGTTATATAGTGGACCTTTAGCAATAATGTTTGTTTATGTGTTAGATACATGTATGTATACTATATATAGTTAGAATATGTGGTATTTAGGCGTTTTCCTGAATCAACAACACCTTTTATTATTGTGTTGTCTTTTATTTTTAATTTTTGGAACTTGTAATGCATTCCTACAAAACCCTTCTCTTTCTTGTTAGATGATTTTTCCCTTTGTATTATTAATCTAATCGTTGTTGAATTGAAATTTGGGTTATGAGACTTATAAGAAGGCAATGATTATTTAAGATACGTCATGAGTTTACTTAATTGTTGACTTGGTTTTTTGGTTATTATTGTTGGAAACGGTCCATTAGGAATTCTTGATTTAACATTAGTCTCAAAGAGGAATTACAAAAGATGCAATTGATAATTGAGTTCTTGATTCAACATGGCTTAGAAATTTGTTGGTGGAACCGGATAGGCGATATTTCTTTTCTAAACAGTACAAATACTTATATATCATATTTTGGGTTTGTATATCATTGACTACACAAATGATTTGTAGGTATGGAAATGAGGTAATAGATACACTTTTTGCACAACCATTATTTGACGTTACCGTATCACTCATATTTAAAGAATTTAGTTTTACCACAGATTTGAATTTGATATTATTTTGGGAATACAATAGTTGTCCCGACAGCAGACGCATGTGGACTATCATACAAAAGAAAGTGAGATTGTTGGTAAACCTATACGACCAATGATAATGATCATTTTTTGGGGTATTTCAACTCCTTTTTTTTTTGAAACTAAGTAATAATTCTTTGAATTTTGCTATGAGACCTTTGATGGTTTATGAAAATATACTTAAGAAAAATTGACCGGAAACTTATTTAAGGTTGAAATATTTATGAGAATAAAACAATTGATAATTAAGCTTTAATCTTTTGGCAATTTCGTAATGGTTCCTAGCTAATAATTTGTTTATGAGTTTTAGTATCTCTAGAGATGTGGATTGGAATTTTCCCTAACATTTGAGATTGTTACTTATTTGAAGTTTAACGAAGACGGGTGATGAATAATTGAGGATAGAACTCGATCATTATAAGATATTGATCGTATAAGTAACTATTAACATCTTTGGTGTAGATTCAAGAAGAATACAATAGAACTTTTTAATTAAAGAAAAAATAGATGTCTATTAATTATTTGAAAAGGTTAAGTTACTAATACTTGAATATTATATTGGGATTGTATATAAATGATTATGGAAATGAGGTATAATATACTCAAGATGGGCATGAAACCATCTTTTGTATAGTTATGAGTTAGGTTCTATTTTGTTTGATTACAATTCCTATTTAAGAAATTTGATTTTACTGTTGATACTTGGATGGTGGCCTTGATTTTATGTTTACATAATTATGATACTAGTAAAATCATGCGTATTTTGGTGGCCAGCTATAGATGTGATTGTTAGATATTTTAACTTCTTATATTTTCTGAAGACTAAGATATGGGTTTAAAATTTTGTTATAAGACTTATTGAGGATTAGTCACCCAAACTTAAGGAAAAACTTATAGTGAACTTATTCTTAAGTTGTTAAAAAGAATTATTGATAAGAATAAGGTGCTTAACAAATAGGTTTTAATCCCTTGACAATTTCATAGTGATTCTCAATCAATGATTAGTTTATTAATGTTGATATCTCTAAAGATGTAAAGTGGATTTTACCTTACAGCAGAGATATTTGCTTATCCAATATTTACATATTTCAAGTCCACATGAGACTGTAAAAGTGAATCAATTAGAATGGAACTTGATAGCAAAATCTTTGATCTCGTAAGCATCAAGCAACACTTCTTGGGTATATTTACGGATAACTTAATAGAACTTTTGGGTCATGACAAACATTTATTATTAAGTCACATATGCTTGAAAGTTTCTAATTTGGTTTCTTTAATTCGTTGGACATTTGAGTATTATTTCGTTTAGTTAACAAGGAGTGTTGACCTGAGTTTAAACTTTAATATTGAAATTTTGAGATTTAATAATTATTAATTCGGTACAAGTATGATGTTTCCTTGGTAGGATACTCAAGAATTTTCTCCGTATTTTAGAATAGATTGCAGGAAACATAGGAAAAGTCTCTTTTGTATATTAACATTTCGGGATATTCATATTATTGGGGTACTAGCTCTCTTTAGTTTCATTATAGAAGCTTAACAGGTATACATCATTTGACGTGATTCAGTAAGATTTCCATAATAAGATAACATATTTCGTGATGACCATTCAGTTATCTAGAATCAATATTAATTTTGAACTACATTTGAAGGAATAGTGGGTTTATATATGTTTGGAGAATACAAGAGTATGATGTGTTTAAATTCTGATTCTGACTAATTGTGGATCTTAGGCTTGAAATAATGTATAACTAGTAGGTATAACTCAGTGAAAGAATTTTCCTTGTTACCTTAAGAAAACAAAAAACAAATCATAAGTCATGGCTTTGGGGTTGAGTCCAAATAAGACTAGGACTAACAAGATGACTAAATCATTGATATCATGAGAAAACGAAAGAAGAGAAGAGAAAAGTTTTCAAAAACTATTTAGAAAGGAATTTGGGCCGGGGGCCAAAATTCTTTTAAGGAGGGGAGAATGTAGAACCCCGTATTTTAGTTACCCGACTATTTTAAGGATATTATATTTGATATAAATTTTTCTTATTTGATTAATTGAGTAAATCATATTATTTCATAATCTTTAATTATATATATATATAGTTAATCCTATAACTTATATTTATATACAACTAGTGCGCTGATTCGTGCGATGCACGGAAGATGTAATGATGAGCTCATCTGATACGTGATTCATATGTTAATGATTTGTCGAATCATGTAATTTGAATATGTACACAAAACAATTGTAATTAGCAAAAAAATAACAAAGACTACAAACGACTTTTTCAAATTAAAACACTACTTGTACATATTACAAATTTTGTGGAATACTTCTTTATACACAACATTCATCGTTTGTTTATTGTTTGATTCGTCATCACCACACACTAATATTTTCAAATCCTTATGATTCGTAACTCAGGAAACAACAACGTATAACTGGCCATAACCGATCACTGGATTCTTCAAGTACAAACCGACATTGGAGAGAGATTGGCCTTGACTCTTGTTTATAGTCATGGCATAAGATACAATGAGAGGAAATTGCCTACGTTGGAACTTGAAGGGGATTCTGAGATCCGATGATGTCAATGTCATTCGCGGAATCAAAACTTTATTACCAGCATTGTTTCCAATGAGAATTTTAGCCTCAAGAACATGCTTGGCAAGCCTCGTAATCACCAGCCTAGTGATGTTACACAATCCATTGGAATGGTCCATATTTCTCAAGAGCATAACTGGAGTCCCGACCTTTAGATGCAACTCATGATTAGGAACCCCTGAACATTTTATCCCATTCAAAAATTCGGGAGTGTGCAGATCATGCAGGAAGTCAATATTAGCATTCGATTTACACGTACTGTCGGAACTCAAATAGGTTTGGCCCTCCGATGAGTTTAAAGACGTCATATATTGATTTATAGATTCGACAACATTTAGGGTAGGAGCTAGTATAGCCCTTTATTTCAAGTACGTCGGATCATCAATGGCGTCTTTAAACATTGGATAAGTATTTTCTACAATAGTTGCAATCAAATCACCTGAAGATTCGAGAAAGATATCTTTAGGTATATCAATCATGGCACAACCATCATTTGATCCTCCGATTGTTCCATCACCAATGCTTGCGATCCATTCAGAGAATTCGGCCAAATCTTTATAATCACTGCTGTCACCAAGGTTCTGAAGACGCATGTTCTTAGTCAGTTTAAGGACAGTGCAGTCTTTCCACAAATACGACGTGTTAATGGATGCATTAACAATATCTTGCCGATTTTCCTTGGGAATAACAGGCAAGATCTGTCTAAAATCCCCACCAAGGACAACGGTTTTCCCTCCAAAAGGTTTATGTTCCAACATTGGGTCGATGAGTTTCAAAAGACCTCGTAAAGTCTCGTCTAATGCCTCAAAGAAATGCTTGTGCATCATCGGTGCCTCGTCCCAAATTATAAGTTTAGAACGAATAATAAGCTCAGCAAGCAAACTTCCTTGATTGATATTGCAAGTTGAGTCCTATTTGGGTTCAATGGAATAACAAATCGCGAATGTGCAGTCCTCCCACCAGGCAATAGAAGAGAAGCTATACCGCTAGATGCAACATTCAGTACAATTTCTCCTTTCGACCTCAATCCTGAAGATAAAGCCTTCCACAAAATTGTTTTTTTTGTTCCTCCATATCCGTAGACGAAGAACATCTCACCTTTATTTGATCGTACATCATGTATTATCATTGAGTAAACTTTATGTTGCTCATCGTTAAGTTTCGAGATGAGGTCTTTGTTCTCTTGCAAAAGAACATCACGATCATAACGCAACTTGTCATATATAAGTTTGTTTCGGTTGCTATGAATAGTGTCAGCATCCGGAAATGGCATTGACTCAAAATCACGCAGACTCCTTCACAATAATTTCTCAATTTCCAACAACGTAAGATTCTTGATTTTGTTTCTCACTCAATACCAAATCTTTTGCATAAGATCATACTAATAATTATAAAACAAAATATTTTAACAAATATAAAAGGTTTTAGTAATTAACATAATTTTCTGTAAATAATACCTTGATGCTGTAAAAGGCGTCAACGTTTGTATAAAATATCATCAGAAAGAAACTCCCAACATTTCTCCCAAACATGTTCTAGTCGGCTCAAAGCAATGATGCAAATAAACTTCTAAGATTTTCCGCAGAAGCCCAAGAGCTCGCTTCATGGATGGCATCAATATATTCCGTATCATCTTCTAACAATCTTAGAGCAAAGTAAGCCTCTCGATAGGAAGAATATTGAACACCGTTGACCTTCTTGTAGTCGTCATGACACGTTGCTCCACGAACAACATTGATAAGACACCTCAGAAAGTACATATCACCAGCTCTGGGGGGACATAAAAAACTCATCCTATCGATTTGCCAATTTATCTCGGCATCCATTTTCTGAGATTCGGTTTCCACGTGAATTTTGTGGGAGCTTCAGCGTATGTTAGCTCTCTCGCCTCAGGATATATTTTATTCGCTTCCATCCATGCTAAAAACATACTTTCTTTTACCGAATCTTTCCTAAGAACGTCATCTATTCTTTCAGAATCTGAGAAAATAATGTTTTGTTCATCGGGGAGATGAAAACTTAAACGTTCAACTGGAGGAAATTTATATTGAATTTCGAATCCCAGTAGTCTCCATGCTGTCTCACAGGACGAAACATACCTACAATCGTAATACATGCTCACCTCGTCAACAGTTTTTCCAGATTCTCGTCGTTGCTACTCGCATAGAACGATGCGGTGACACGATCATTTCCTTTATTGACATACTTGAACAAATACTTTATCGAACTTGATTGGTTAAACCATTCCACATTGATGTGAGCTCCATATTTCAGCAACAAATAACGGTTGTGCGGCACAACATATCTGTTGTCAAGAGGTACTCAATTTTCTTCCACTATCCTCCCATCATTCCTACGTCTATAACGTGGATAACCTTCATCATCAATAGTTGTCACATCTACAAATTTTTCGGGAAATGTTTAGTGCAAATTCCATCAGCCATGCAAGGAGAAGTTTTTCTAGCATCACCGCATGGACCATGTATCATATGGTCCTTCACTACTGCATAATAACATGGGTCTAAACTCTCGTCGGGTATTTCAACTGATATAATTTGATGTATATCATCGGCAATCGGGTTCTTATTTTCTTTTGCCAAAAACAGCAAAATATGGGCATGTGGAAAGCCACGTTTTTGAAATTGTATTGTGTATACTACTGCAATAAAAAAGGGGAAAAAATTAGAAATTTATTAATCATATTGGAAGAAACGGACAATTGAAATGAATTTTTCACCTGCCACGACTTCACCAAAGATTTTATTTTGCCGAAGCTCTTTGATCAAGGAATCCAACTTGAGTTTAAACACCCTACAGACAATATCAGGTCGGTCCTCAGGATTCAATTTCTTTTTCTCAAGAAATCTTAGAATCTCTGGCCACTTCGGATTGCATGTGAATGTTATAAACAAATCCGGATATCCTACCCATCGACATATAGCCATGGCATCTGATGATTCTAAATCATATATCGAGCACCTCTCATGAAGGTAAAAGGTAATATAATTCGTTTTCCCTGAGTACCAGGATTGATGTGTCCATGCAACAACGCGTCAGTTAGACCCTTATAAATGTCGCAATGCAACTTCTTCTGATGCAACCGTACATACTTTAATCGCGCT
The DNA here is from genome assembly GCA_016081115.2 of Rehmannia glutinosa. Lineage (NCBI taxonomy): Eukaryota > Viridiplantae > Streptophyta > Magnoliopsida > Lamiales > Orobanchaceae > Rehmannia > Rehmannia glutinosa. The sequence continues at coordinate 32,052,649 of CM071924.1, read as the reverse complement.
GACTCAACCATTGTATAACCATCAACAATGAATTGCTCAAACAATCTTCTAGACGACAAAATTGTAGGAGGTTCATCATCTCTATCATGCAATCGATACGCGAAAAAACTCTCTGATACTAAATGTTTTTCTGCCTCCTAGATTCCTTTTTTGAGATTAGAAAATGATATGTCTTCTCTGAAACCATCTTCACCGTTACATCTCTGGTTGTTACTGTTTTAGGAAGTCAACACTTGCCACTCCTACCTCAGGTTATCAGGCATCAGGAAATTCGATCCTCATAACCGGAAGAAAGGAGAACTCCTAGCTTTGTAAGCCAACTATGAAGCATTCAACTCATTTATCCATTTCAAACTGCCAGATTTTGTTTTCACTAATATATCCCTGTCTCCTAAGGCTTGATCAAAATCTCCAACAATCAGAGCAACAACCTCAGAACTTGAAGGCATATTGTATCTCCTAGCATCAGTACTTCTCCTACCGATTAGACGCAAACAGACATCACGTTGATCGCCTTCTAAAATCTTCTTCTTTGCCATTCTAAAAGTCTTAACTAATACATTGTTTTCATCTAGCATTCTCTTTAAATCATTGACGATCGACTCATGCAGATTATTATGCTCACTCCCTTGCCTAGAAAACAAAACATAAATTAGGGACATATTACATAAACATTTAAAAACAAATATTGAGATTCACAAATAAACATACCTGACTGAGTTTAATCTATTGGATATTTCATTGTCTGTGTCATATATGTATAATTGTGCGAATTTCAGTGTCGCACCATTGGATGGTAACAAACTTCCCATCAGATGATAATTTTGTCCATGCAATCGGAAAACAGGAGGACCTCTGCCTTTATTTATGTAGGTGTCAATCTTGCCTCCCATTGATGTGAAACAGAACATATTATTGTATGATCTGATATTGTCCTGGAAGTGCTTGCTCTTATTTCCATCTCCAAACAACAAATCTCCAAGCACAATAGGTGGTTCTTTGATGGGAGGAAGTTGAATTATGCCATGGGCATAACACGGAGAATATCTGGGTTCGGATTTTGGATAGGAGATCAACCTTTCTTCGAACCAAAACACTGCGTTACAAAATTCACATTTGTATGTTGCATCTCCGATATCCCAATACTCTACAAAAAAGAAAAGACACAGATATTACACAAAAAAGTTATCAAAATATATTGCATTTAAAATTTCATCGTGAACTTTAATCCATAACATAAATACCTTGTTTTTCAACTACGGATGTCCCATTTGACGAATAATGTGTGAAATCATTCTTAGTGCCATCGAATATTGTTGTAACATTAGAAATGGGATCCATACACGTAGATTCCTCACATGTTAGATCAATTATTTTTGTCGAGTCCCAACCAACACTTGAAGACCCACCAGTGCATTTTTTTATTTTTATTGTATGTTGAAATTTTTGAAGATGATATCCCTGTAATTGTAAAACCAAAATTACTAAAATAAATACACCTCAAATGAGTATATGTAATTTTAAATATATAAATTATACAAAATAATAAAAAATTGCAGAAACTTAATTTACCATTCGTGATGTTAATAAATGTCCTTTTCGGCATTGGATTAACAATTCTACTTGATGACCCTTGCAATTCGAGTTGTTTGGATAGACTTGTACCCGTCTTTGAAGATAGTAGACTATTTTATGAGAAAAATGAAAGAACATTATATTAGATTAATTTAAATAAACAAATTACAAGAAATTTTATAATAAAATATTTTATAAAATATATATATGTATATTAATAAATATTCAACATTAAATAATAACAAATAATTAAAATAAACAATTTAAAATTAAATGAAACGTACCATTGTAATGACAGAACTGGGAATATAATTATATGTATTAATATTTGTGCCATAACAGCTTTGAACATCATTTAGTCTACATAACCTCGACGACGACTGCATATTTATTCCTGGGGTCATTGAAGGATATGTATTTGTGATGTTTATAGTGAGTGGTTTGATAACTGTCTTTTAGGCCGATCTTGCAAATCATTTGTCGCATCGATGCTAGAAATCGACAAATTTGAGTTTCTCATATTTTCTGCATAGATCAAAACAAAATAAGATCAAAAATTAATTAATCTGCACACAATAGCATTTTAAAAAAATCATATATTTACAATTATATAAATGAAATTAAAATAAACAGAAATACATTTATTTGATACTTTTATTAAACGAAAAAAGAAAATAAATTAATTATATATTTATTAATTATCAAATATATTTATAAGTATGTAATCAATTTTCATTTTTGTACAAATCATATCACTACATTTCATTTTTGTAATCTAAATTTTATTAAGATACTATATTTTACATTAATAATTTAATCAAACATTATTAGCAATATGATCAATTGTGGATATGAAAAAAGTATTAATTTATATATAAGAATAAGTAATTTATATTTTTAATTTTTAAAACATTATAGTTTATTAATTACAACTATTGTGCTAGGATTAATATAATTACATATTTTAAAATAATTTAAAATAATAAGTAAAAGTATATGTTAAACAAATTAATAAATTATCAAAAATTAAATTATGTTTTCATTTTTAGTAAATTTATTTTATTTGTTTAGTTTATTTTATATATTGATTACATTTTTTAAAAATAAATATTAAAAACACAATTCAAATTGGGCCACCTTTTTAAAAAAATTGTATTGACTAGGATCCAATTATAAAATATTGGATCAGGCCCATCTCTTTAAAAAAATATCATAGTTTTTGGAATAGGCCCAATTTGCCTACAAATTACCAATCCTTTTTTAGTAAAAAATGGAAAAAAAAATAAAAAAACCTTAGCCATCCGATTCAGATCGGACGGCCACAAATCTCCCATTTTTTCTTTCATATAGAACACTCTAGAAAAACTACAAGTGTACTAACACCAGCACACATGCCCCATCTTATTAAAAATCGAAAAAAAAAAGGAAAAACTTTGGCCATCCGATTTGAAATCGGATGGTCTTAATGAATACAAACTTTCCAATACCACCTACCCTCACTATCAGAGGCATAGCACACGGTTTTTGCTTCTGAAATGATTCATTTGATTCATAGCACACGGTTTTTGCTTCTGAAATGATTCATTTGATTCATCTACCCTCTCTCTCTCTAATCTGTATCCGAAAAACCTCTCTCTCTCTAATGTCTTCTCTCACTGCGAAACTCTAATCTCTCATATCTCATTTTTCTGATCTTTGAACAGAATCAAAGTGTAATCTAACCCAGACATCTCTCATTTTTCTCAGTCTTTTGGAAAACTATCGATTCCATTAAAGGTTGTTGTTGGGAAATTTATTTTATAGATTTTGATGAATGCCATGTAAAACTTAAACTAGAAAGTTGGCACCCCATTTTCCTTGTAATTTTCATTGTAATAGATAGGGCTGGAAAAGCTGAGTCAAGTCAGCTATGCTTGGGAATACAAGAAGTCAACTGAAGACTGAAGTGAAGACTCCACTGTGGAACAGCTGAGTATGGCAAAGAAGGAAGATCAAGAACTCGACTAAAGATGTAATATCTGAGGAACAACTGTGTGAAGAGTCAGTCAAAGTCAACTCAAGAAGCCAAGTCTCAAGTTGAAGTGACAGATGAGTCATCCAATGATTGGAGCAGACTCAAGTCACCTGGGGAAAAAGGCAGCAGCCAAAAGGAGTTAACTGAAATGAATCCGTTGCACAGAAATCAAGAACATTACCTAAATAAGTAATACTTCCATGCTGCCAAGTCTTAAAGTGCTCATCCCAGAAGCGTGCAAAAGGAATAAACCAATGGGGACGACCGCACCTCGTGTCGAACACGAAAAAGTTGCACATTCATTTAATACGAGGAAAGGTCTACATCTCAAGATTGAGGACCAAGAAAAGACAAGCCAACGAATACAAGTGACTTTTGAAAATCAGCCTATCTCTTAAACAGGCAGATTTTTAAAAGTTCACTATAAAAGGCTGAGGAAATTCATTGAGAAAAGGTTACCTGAACCACAAACAAGCAAGTATTACTCGAACGATTAACCTGCAAATATTCTCAAAGATATTCAAGCAAATCCTCATGCCTGAAACTCGAAGGAAATCGATCCAACACAAAGATGTGAAGGAAAGACAACTTCAAACTGTTGAAGAGGAAACTTTTGAAGAATCAGAAGGGGTCTATTTTCCAAGGAGGATTGTAGGAAGGTTCAAGTTCGAACCAGTATCAAGTTATTGGAGGGCTTCGTGATCAAATCCAAGAGCTTGAGAAAGCGAGCTAAAGTAGCAAGGCAGTTGTCCTGTGAAGAAGCTGAGTCGGACGAGAAGCCAACTGTGTGACCAAGGATGTCTCTAGACTGTTCACCACTCTGTAAACTGATCTTTTACTTGGTGGATTAATCCAGGAGTTGTAGAAGAGAGGATTAGAAGAATTACCCCATCTTCGAACCTCTATAAAAATTAATTGTGTCATTTATTTTTCAGCACATTTACATTTATGTATACTTACCTTATATCTGTTGATAAACTTATTTGCTATCCAATTGATTAATAACCAAGTGCTAAAATCAAGTGTTGAAACAAGCATAAATTAATTCAAAGGGTGTTAAGTCTTCCGCTGATAAAACCAACACAGACAAGTTAAGGAACAGGTTAAACAACTGAGTTATTCTATCAACAGCTCTATCGAGTCTGTTGAGTGGCTAACTCTGCTGAATAACCAACTTAGCTGTCCCTCAAGGACTCAGCTGTTTGTGTTAACTCTATAATATTTTAAAATAACTAAAATCGAAAAGTTGGTAAGGTTTATTCAACCCCCCCTTCTAAACCTTACTCACACCCCTTGGGACCTACAAGTGGTATCAGAGCGGTTGGTTCATTGAGCCTTTCCCACTGGTTACTAAACTAGATCTCTATCTTTTCGAAAAGGGTTTCAAACACTTGTATTTTCAAAATCCTTCATCTTTAGCAAAGTTATTATCATGGAAGCAAATTTGACACGCATTCCTATGTTCACTATTGAGGAATTTGATGATTGGAAAATTCGTATGCAGGCTCATCTATCTGCTTTAAATGATGAAATGTGGCTAGTGATAGAGGATGGGCCACTGCAAATACTTAAGGTGAACACAAATTTGTAAGAATAGCGATTGTAGTAGCGAAGCGGATGAAGAAAGACCAACCATGGTTGAAACGCCAAGGATCGAGTGGACTAACGATTTACGAGAAAGAGATACAACTTGGACAATGTGGTCAAGGACATACTCTACAAGACATTGGACAAAGCAATGTTCAATAAAGTCAAATCTTGCAAATGTGCAAAAGAAATCTGGGATAAACTAACTTTAATTTGTGAAGGATCTGAGCGAATTAAAGAAAATAAATTGTCTGTTGTTGTACAAAAATTTGAAAATTTTAAAATGCTTGCAGGTGAAACCTTGGATCAGCTGGATGGCAGATTCACCGAAATCACAAACGAGTACATCAAGACTTGGGAAAGAATATACACAAAAGGAAATGTGTATGAAGATTCTGAGAAGTCTCCCAGCTGAATGGGAAATGAAGGTCATGGCCCTGAGACATTCAATGAACCTCACAACAACATCCAATTAGGAGCTATTCTCAAATCTCAAAGCCTATGAGTTGGAGCTGAGAAGAAAAGATCAAGAGGAGACAGTTGTGTCCAAGACAAACAGACCGATAGTCAAGGATGGAAAGAGAGCTGAAGTCAAGGAAGCCATAGACCAGGAGAAGATTGCCCTAATGGTTAAAAGAAACAAGGGTGAAACCTCCAGGAGACATTCAGCTCCCTCTAAGTCAAGGGAAGATAGGCCACCTAAGAGAGCTAAGCATCAAAGGGTTGAGTATCAGAGAACTGATAATCCAAGGACAGAAAGAGCTGATCAAAGAGCTGAGAACCTGTGCTGGAATTGCAGATAACAGGACATATTGCAGTTTACTGTTCCTATCCACCAGTCAATAAATACATGAATGAAGAAGAAAGAGAAGTCTTCAGAGAAAGAAGACAGGAAAAAAAGAAAGCCATGTTGGCTGCTGAGACTGATGAGACAACTAAGTCTAAAGAAGCAGCAGACTCAGAGAGTAGTGAAGCTGACTACTCAAGTGATTCTGAAGAAGAAGCCATGATCTGTCTTATGGCCAAAGAACAAGATCAACTAGACCAAGAAGATGAGGTACACTCTAACTCATCTCATTCAGATTCAAGTGATAGTGACTGTGATACACACACTTCATCACCCACTGATCTTTATGATTCGTTAGGCAAAATGATGAAAGACATTGAGCACATAAAATCCTCACACATACTTTTAAATGAGGAAAATAGCCAGCTCAAAAGCCAAAACTCACAGCTGACTAAGGAGCTGAGTACTCTAAGTCACATAGTTGATGAGAACAAAGAGCTGAAGGCTGAGAATGCCAAACTAATAGCAGAGATAGCTGCTATAGAAAAGAGAGAAAATGATCTTAAAAATGTAATTGCCTCATTCACAAAGGCATCCAAATCATTGGATGACCTTATCATGAGTCAAAAAGAATGTGGAGACAAGACATGCATAGGATTCAATTCCTTTGTGCACAGTCAAACACCTAGAGTGATTTTGGAAAAAGGATCTTCAAGCAATGAAGCAACTCAAAAATCCAAAACACCAAAGGATGCACCATCATTCACTCCTAAGCACAATCACGAACAAACTGGCCTTGGATATAAAGGGAAAGGAAAGCAGCCAGTTGAGTATGCTGAGAGGATAGCTGAGAAGAAATCCAGCCGAGTTCCTCAGCAAACTCCAAATAGAAAGTACTCTGTGAAGAATAAACAGAGCTATCAAAAACCCCAGAAGTTTCATCAGAGAAACACATATGATGGGAATGGTAGAAACTACCCAAGCAAGCTAATTGGAACAATGTGAAATATCAGCAAAGACCAATGGAATACAAGCCTAGATGGCAAAATCCTAAACCTCAACAAAGGTCATTCCAAAGGCAAAAGAGCTATTATCAGCACACATATGCACCCAAGCACTACACTCAGAAATATCACAACAACCCAAAGAAAGCAATTGCTAAAACACACACACAGGCATACAGACAAAAGAGACAGTTGTATGAACCTAAAATCCCCAAGCAATTTGCCAAAGTGAATTATGATTATGGCACTGATAGATGGCAACCTCTTAGAGTCAAATCATTCGGCTATAGGTTGGTTGGACATCTTATAGCACTAACCACTTAGGACCCAGACAATTATGGGTACCTAAAAATGGATTTCCTTGATTGCAGGTTCATAGAACAGCTGAGTGCCAAGGAACCTGGTACATGGATAGTGGATGTTCCAGACACAAGACAGGGAACAAGAAAAATCTGTAAAGATTCAAGGAGATTAGAGGTGCAAAAGTCATATTTGGAGGAAATGAAGCTCCAGGGGAAATCAAAGGCACTGGATCTATCAAGAAGAATGGATTAGAAATCACAGATATTGCATATGTTGAAGGCCTCAACTTCAACCTGTTAAGCATCAGCAAACTTTGTGACAAGGGCTACAATGTTGGATTCAATATGGGAGTGTGCCAGATTAAAGATACTGAATCAAATGAAATAGTGCTGCAAGGATTAAGACAAAAGAATATGTATGTGGTAGATTGGTCTACTGCTACACCAAGCACTTGTCTGTTAGCAAAGAGCACAGCCGAATCAAGTTGGTTGTGGCACAAGAAGCTGAGTAATCTGAATTTCAAGAAAATCAACAAGCTTGCAAGGAGTCACCTTGTGGAAGGATTACCAGACTCAGTATACAAGAAGGAGAGTGTATGTGATGCATGGCCAGATGGGAAAGCAAATCAAATCTTCATTCAAGGGGAAACATAGTCCTTCTTCAACAAGGTTGTTGCATCTGTTGCATATAGATTTATTTGGTCCTGTTGAACCAGCCAGCATAAGTGGAAAGAAATACACCTTAGTGATGGTAGATGATTATTCAAGATATACATGGACAATCTTCATGTGAACAAAGAAGGAAACCTTGCATAAGTTACCTCAGCTGATGAAAAGAGTTCAAAATAAAAAGAGTCAAACCATTATAAAGATAAGGTCTGATAGAGGAACTGAGTTTGTCAATGGGATAATAACTCAGTATTGTGTTGAAAATGGAATTGCTCATGAGTTATCTGCAGCAAGAACTCCACAGCAGAATGGAGAAGCTAAAAGAAGGAACAAAACTCTCAAGGAAGCTGCAAGAACCATGTTAGCTGAAGCTGGATTGCCTAAGAGATTTTGGGCTGAAGCCATTAACACAGCATGATATACTCAAAATAGATGCATGATAAATAGGCAATTAACCAAAACTCCCTATGAGATCTGGATAGGGAAAAAGCCAAATGTTGGGTACTTCAGGATATTTGGATGTAAATGTTTCATCCACAACAATGGCAAAGATAATCTAAAGGTTTTTGATGCTAAAGCTGATGAAGGTATCTTTTTGGGATACTCAGCCGAGACCAAAGCCTATAGAGTGTTAAACAAGAGGACTATGGTCACAGAAGAGTCTATCCATGTGGTTTTTGATGAACCTAATGTGAGTGGAGAAGACATTAAAGAGTTAGCTGACAAGTTGAATCAGCGAACCATGCAGAAGAGTCCTTATGTTGAAGCTGAAGTAAGAGTAATCAACCCAGATGAAGATGAAGATGAGATATTTGAATCTCAAAGACAATGGAAAGTCTACATCGAATGAAGATGAAAGAGTTGTTCAAGATAACATACATTTTGTGAGGCGGTTGAACCCGGTGACTTGCTTCAACCTGATGTGAGATGGCCGAGAGACCATCCACCGAGCTAGTTATTGGAGATGTTAGAGATGGTGTAAGAACCGGATACAGAGCTCAGCAAGAAGCACTGTTCACTTGTATTATTTCCCAAATAGAGCCAAAAGATGTGTCTCGAGCATTAGATGACACACATTGGATTCAAGCCATGCAAGAAGAGATGAATCAATTTGAAAGAAAAAGTTATGGGAATTGGTGCAGAGGCCAACCCATCAAAATTTTATTGGCACAAAATGGGTTTTCAGAAACAAGATGAATGAGGAAGGATCTATGGTAAGAAACAAAGCAAGATTGGTAGCCAAATGGTATTGCTAAGAAGAATGAATAGATTTTGATGAAACATTTGCTCATGTTGCAAGATTAGAAGCAATAAGGATGTTTCTTGCCTATGCTGCACATAAGAACTTCACTGTGTATCAAATGGATGTGAAGAGTGCATTTCTAAATGGACTGTTAGAGGAAGAAGTCTATGTTGAACAACTTCCAGGTTTTGAACAGAATACCATTAGAGATAAGGTGTACAAACTCAAGAAAGCATTATATGGATGGAAACAGGCACCAAGAGCATGGTATGATACATTGTCTCATTTTCTAATCGATGTGGATTTACCCAAGGCAAAGTGGACAAAAACTCTTCTTAATTCAAGATGGAGAGAGTATCTTTGCTTGTTCAAATATATGTGGATGACATCATTTTTGGATCCACAAATAAAGAGCTGTGTGATAAGTTATCAAACCTTATGCAAGGCAAATTTGAGATGAGCATGATGGGAGAGCTGACTTTCTTCCTAGGACTTCAAGTCAAGCAATTGAAGGATGGAACCTTCATAAGTCAAACAAAATATACCAGAGATTTAATGAAGAAATTTGGTATGGAAGAAAAGTCTTTTGTGAAAATACAAATGAACACATCAATCAAGATGGACATGGATGCGGATGGCAAGGTTGTAGATCAAACCGGATATAGAGCACTTATTGGATCATTGCTCTACTTAATGTACCCACACTGACCGGACATCACCTTTGCGGTAGGTGTATGTGCAAGATTTCAATATGCACCTAAGGAGAGTCACATGATGCGGCTAAGAGAATCCTAAGGTATTTGAAGGGATGCCAGGAAGTTGGCTTATGTTATCCAAAGGAAGGTGGATTCAAGCTTATTGGTTATTCAGACTCGGACTATTTGGATGTAGAGTTGTGGAAGAGTACTTCAGGTACATGTCAAATGCTTGGAAACATTGGTTTCTGGTTTAGTAAGAAGCAAAACTCAATAGCTACATCCACAAACCAAGTAGAGTACATAGTTGGGTAGTCAGCATTTGTTGTGCCCAAGTCTTATGGATGAGACAAAGCGGTGAGAGATTATGAACTTGAAGAAAAAGAGATTCCAATTATGTGTGATAACACAAGTGCCATTGCAATCACTCAGGATCTGTGTTGCATTCAAGAACAAAGCACATTGATGTCGATATCATTTTATAAGAGATCATGTTGAAAAGAAAGACATCACTTTGGAATATATCTCGAATTGATAAGTAGTTAGTGACATATTCACCAAGCCCTTATGTGAGTCAAGATTCGAAGAGGTTAAACATGAGATGGGGTTAATTGATCCGAGTTAACACTCGGAAGACTCAATCAGAGATGAAAGATGAGAAAGTGAGAAAAGAGCGGGTTTCTCACATCACCAAGGAAACAACCATATCGAGAAGTCGGATTGTATCAAGTTAGGTGACGGTGAGTCATTGAATAAGAAGAGAGAAGCAAAGTTAAGTCACTTTGGATATAAGTTTGAATCATTTATGAGCTAAGTGACAAAAACACGGTCGTTTTAAATGAGCGGGAATGTTTTTAAGGATGACATCGTAATAATAATGATGCGATTAAAAGTCGCACACGATAAGCATATGATTGGATATAAATGTTGCGCGTTAAATGTGAGGAATTAAATGCGATTTGACATGCTAAATCTGAACCGTTGATTCTGATCAAAATTTCAAAATCCAAAGACATGTCCTTTCATAACCCTTATATACACATTTTTCAGTTTTCTCTCTCACATTCGGAAACTGTTCATCTTCAAGCAAAAAGAAAGCAAGATATTTTTCTCTCTCGAAAACCCTAAGTGTCCTCAAGCAAGTTCGTCAAGTTCTAATTGGTAAAAATCTCTGAAAATGGCACCTAAGTTTGATTTCGTCAAGCTATCGAAGCAGATCCACTCAGGATTGTCAGTAGATTTCGAAGGTATGGTAAAACAGGGTTCTGATGAAACCCTAGTGAAGAAGATTGTTGAGATGTTAGAAAAGTCAGGTCTTAAGGCTTTTCTGACTTTGAAATACTCGCACACCTACCTAGAAGAGGTGGCGTAGTTCTACATAAACGCAGAAGTGCAGGACGAAGGAATCAAGTCTTCTGTCCACCGCAAGGACATAATGATAACTGCTAAGGACCTTGCGGAGCACTGTTTGTTGCCGTCGGAAGGCATGAAAGAGATAAATGAAGCTGATGTTGATTCTTGCCGCATGGAAAGAGATAGCCAAACCGGAGTGTGCTACTAAGGTGGTCTACACAACTGATAAGAAGCTGCTGAAGGACGACTATCACAAGTTGATGGATATCGTCTCCAAGTGTGTAGACATGAAGTTTGGCAGCTTCAACCAATTGTCAAACACTAAGCTGATCATCATGGCTGCGATCATGCCGGGCAAGAAAGTAAACTGGGCTAAGTTCGTGTACAGTAGACTCTGCCAGAATGTGATGAATAAGTCATTAAAGGATGATGAATCCTTTGGAGGATCTCTTGGATATGGCCTCGTGATTGGCCACTTGATGGAAATGAAGGGTATTCCCCTTCGACATGGAAAACCCTTCCATGTCAACTAGAAGATGTTCAGGGCGAACCTCTCTGGAGCCCAGAAGAGAGCCCATGCAAAGAAGGTGGAAACCAGTGAGGGGGAATTAGTTGAGCCCGAGGACACGGCTGTTACCCCTCCTCCCAAGAAGAAAGTTGCCCCTGCAGCTGCGAAGAAGAAAGCTGCCCCTACAACTAAGAAAAAGGATGCACCTTGCCCGTGCAGCCGTGTCTCCTGCCCCTGTAGCCGAGGCTGAGAATAAATCCCTTCTCTAGCCATACGAAAGAAGAGGACTGCCAAGCCAAGGAAGGCAACTCCCTCCAAGAAGGATGCCCCGGCCCCCGCCGCCAAAGATTCGGAAGAAGAAGAAGTAGAACCAGAAATTCCTCTTGTTCGGACCAAAAGAAGAAGAATTTTCAAGCAATCCGAGCTTGGAAGGAGAGTTGAATATGCCATTCAGCTGGAATCACAAGTTGAGACTGCCGGTAATCTAGAAGAGCAGTCTCCCGAAGTTATTGTTGTACCTACCAAATCTATGCGGGGTGATCAGCAAAGACCTTCTGAAGACTTAGTTGGGCGTCAAACAGCTGAGGGAAGCAAAGCAGCTGAGACAACAGAGAATCCTGTTGAAAAAGTTGTCTCTCCACCTACTACTAATGCTGCTGAAGGAGAGAAGCAGCAGAGTATCTTGCCTTCAATCCTAGAACAGGAAGGTCAAGAAGAAGATGATGACGATGTTATCATGTACTCTCCAATATATCCAGACATTCAGCGCCGTCTTAGAGAATGGAGAGCATGGAAGCTCGATCACTCAAGGGAGCAGTTCGCTCACCCTGAGTATATCAAAGAAGAAGAGGAATTGCTGCAATTTCTCGGAGTCAATATGGTACGACAAGCCATTGATGAAGAAAGTTGCATGGATATTCTTCGAATCATCAAGGAAGAAAAGAAAGAAAAGGCAGCCGAGGAAGCCCGTGCCCTAGAGAAAGCAAGGATGTGTGAGTTTATTGGTTCTCTCGATCACACTCATACACATCTTGATGTGCTATCCAACAGTGACGAGGACATGGATCCCACTACTGCAGCAGAGAAGTCAGACATGCAGCAGGCTCTGAGGGAATCCAGAATAATGCACGAGCAGCAACTATCTGAAGCACCAAGAGAGTCGTCTCAATCTCTCCTGCAAATTGACCCATTGGGAGTGGTGCAACAGATTGCCACATACATCGCTGCAGCCACGTCCCCTGTGCTATTGGAAGATGGGTCCAAGGGAATTGGCAATGAAACTGGGATTTTGGGCACCCAAGTTGAGCCAACCCCTGAAGAAGGTGTTTTACCACCTGCCCCAGCAGCTGAGCATTCAAAAGAAAAAGCCGCGAGTCTGGAGCAGAGTGACCCTATCACCAGTCACTCAGTTGGTGCGCCAGCTGAGGGGGAAACTCACTCCACTGCAGCAGGGTCGGAGGATGTTGCAGATGACTCTCACTTAAAGCAAGGAGGCGAAGTGCAGACTGAGAAACAACCAATGTAGAGTGACATTGATGAGGCTCGGACAGCTGAGTCTGTCCCAGCTGAAATGTCAGCTGCTTTGAAGGCTAATGACAATGTTCTTACAGTCGAGGCATAGGATGGAGATACCCCGGGAGTTAACACTCTGGGCAGTGAAAGTGCAATCCTAGGGTTGAGACTCCTATGGATGCCATGGTCCAAGACCCTAAGACAGCTGCGACTGTCGAAGGGAATATTGAAGGCCTCGCTGCAGTTGAGACTGCTAGAGGTAGTGAAGGCCCAAGGGAGGTTGAGACTTCCCTAGGTAACGCTCAAGAAACACAGAACATTCCTCCTGTTCAAAGCACTGAAATAGAAGAGGAGATAAGTGCACTTCATGACTCCCAGGAGAACCTAGACACATCATTCTTGGAGTCTGAAGATGAAGCTGAGTCCACCCCCATTGCAGATCAAAGGGACCTAGCTGAGGATGTTCTCAAAACTACGAGTCAGCTAAGTGATAAAGATGCTCGTCAAAAATTCAATTTCGATGATGAGCCAAGCCCATAGGTCTCATCATCATCCGATGACGCTGATGATGCAGCAGAGGAACCGGTTATTCATTTAGACAAATCCACTGAGACCGAAGACGCGTTGTTAAGACAGTCGAGGCTCAGTCAGCTGGGCAAACTATCTCAACTGCCCCAGTTGAAATCAAGTCATCTGCGCAGGCCCCCACAGCTGCAGCAGTTATGACTACTCAAGCTCCGTCATAGGATCCCACAACTGTGACCACTGCTGACGAAGTTATTGCAGCTGAGGCACGAGGAGCTGAATCATCACAAGTACAACTCTCACAAACAATTCCATATGTGAGTGATGATGCCTTTCCAAAGGTATTCCCTTTCACGCCAATCCTACCAGACTTGGAGGAAGAGACCGCTACTGAACAAAGAAGATTCATCGTGAGAGAAGATCCAATCATCCCGATAGATACAATTGTTCCAGCTCTGTTTTCAACTTTGATGAAGAGTTACCTGCAGCTGAATCAGGTGAGACAGCTGAATTTCGTGAAATCTTCAAGAAGATTTGTGAAGAGATTGAGAAGATAGAAAGACACCAGGCTTCACTCGATCCGAGATCGACAAAGGATGCAACCCTCACAACAGACTTGAGAGGGATAGTGGTGCGGATCTAGAATGGTCTCAACAACAATCTCGACATGCGAATTGAACAAGTTCGTTATTTTAAAAATTGTATGGCGTAGAATGCTTTGTGCGGATGGTGACAATGCGATCTGAAACAAAGGATGCAGGCATATATTGAAAGGTTGCATGCATCTCACAAAAGAGAAATGGAGTTGTTGCAAGAATTCGAGAGGAAAGAAATTCTGCGTCTAGAGAACACAATGAATGACAGATTCAGCCTTCTCATGGCTGAAATGAAGTTGGTGGTAGCCAAGTCCAAAGCTACTCGCTCAGAATTTCGAACAACTTATGCAGCAGCAGACTCCAAACAGAATTCCGCTCTTAGTAGACTCGACTTTATGCTCGCAGGCATGTTCCCTGGGGTCTCTCTTTCCTTTGATGATGCCAAAAAGGGGGAAGAGGATTCCCTAAGGAAGTTGAAAGAAGAGAAGTTAAAAGCATCTGAAGCTGAGATGAAGGGAAAAGCAGCTGATAGTTGAAACCCCTCAGCAGGGTCTTGTTACAACTTCTATTATAAGCAAATTTCCAGTGACTCTACCGATCGAACACTGTTGTGCCAATGTCGGGGAAAAGAAAAATCATCGTAGTAGGGATGGAAGAGGTCGACAAAAGTATAGATGCCCGCATTGACGAAGTATTGAAACAATTCGACAGCATTCCGGCAGGGAAGGATCAAAATGCTATTCCTGACAATGGATCCGAGCCAATATCAGTTGAAGAATTCAAGACGCTCGAATCCGAAGGATATTTCCTAGAGATGTCACTAGCTCAATCCTGGGATTTGTACTGGGAGAAGGGTCTTACATTGTGCGAAGAAGGCGATAGGCGCGAGACAATGTAAATGACCACTCACGGCAAGCAAGAGAAGACTCATGTGCAGTATACACCCAGAGGAGGAGGAAGAAGTGGTGGTGGAAGAGGTTCTCGACCTCGTCCAAGACCCAAGAATATCGAGGAAGAAGTGGTGGTGGAAGAGGTTCTCGTACGACTCAGCTTCTTCACAGGGCAGCTGCCTTGCTACTACAACCCACTTGCTTAAGTTCCTTGGATTTGATCACGAAGCCCTCCAAATAGCTTAACCCTTGTTCGACCTTGAACCTTTCTACAATCCTTCGTGGAATGTAGACCCCTTGATTCTTCAAATGGTTCTATTCAATTGATAGAAGTTGTCTTTCCTTCACAGGTGAGTGTTGGATTGATTTCCTTCATAATATAGGCTTGAGTATTAATCTTGAATGACTTGAGAATATTTTTGGTTACAGTTCAAATGTTTGCTTGAATGTTTTTGGTTCAGGTAACCTTCTCTCAGAGTGATTCCTCAGCCTTTTATAGTGATCTTTCAAAAATCGCCCGTTGAAGAGATAAACTTATTTTTGAAAGTCACTTGTGGTCGTTGGCTTGTCTTGTTGTAGTCCTTGAATTGCCATTTCTCGTATGAATGATTCTTGACTTTTCGGTGTTCACAGTGCAGTGCTTCCCATTGGTTTATTCCTTTTGCACGCTTCCTCGAACCGAGCACTTCAAGAAAGACAGAGTATGGAAGTATTACTTGTTTAAGTAATTCTCTTGATTTACGGCAACGGATCTCTTTCGATTATCTCGACTTATTGCATTTCCTTGACTTCCCCAGGTGACTTGAGTCGCCTTCCAATCATTGGATGACTCTTTGTCACATCAACTTGAGACTTGGCTATCTTGAGTTGACTTGACCGATACTTCACTCACCGCACCTTGATCGAGTTCCTATCTTCTCTTCTTTGCCATACTCGGTTGCCTTCACACAGAGTCTTCCTTCTAGTCTCAGTTGTCTCCTTGCATGTTCGAGGCATAGCCGACTTAACTCACTCGACTCAACCAGCCTTCTATCTATTACAATGCAATTTACAACAAAAAATGGGGTGCCAACTTCCTATTCTAAGTTTTGCATGGCATTCATCAAAATCTACAAAATAATTTCCCAACAATTTCCCCATTTTTGATGATGCCAAAACTTAAAACATACAACAATAATTAAACAGCAAAGATACATACAGGCGACTGTAGAATCACAGAATGTATGATTAGAATCGATCTTTTATTGATCATAACATTCTTGTTCTTTACATAGCTGTTTACAAAGTGTATCATAGCTTGAATCAAAAGAAAATGCATCAGAGCTTTAATGGACCTTAAAGTAACCATGTTGTTCTATATCTCCACAAGTATAGAAATTGTACAATTTTATTCAATGTACAGAAGACTTACATTAAAATGTATTTACACAGTAAAATACACGAAGGGGTGGACATCAACACTTCATCTCCTTCGCTGCCTCCTTCTTTCATCTTCTTCAGCTCTGTCATCTTCTAATCTTCTTCTCTTTTTCTCATCTTCACCGCCTTCTTCTTTTCATACGCCCTTCCTCGGGCAACTTCATCTCTTCTCGGTCTTTCTTGTCTTTCCTCCCCCATAGTTGAGTTTGTCTTTTATTTTCCTCTTCAATTTCTCTTCACATACTCAAAGCATTGTTCTTAGCCACTTGCGGGTTGGCTACTTCGTCAAATCCAGCCCAATAGATCCCTCATTTCTTGCCTGGATCTATATACTCAATATTTTTGGGCAGAGGTCTAGGTCTGAAACATCTTCCTCCACCTCTACTTCTTCCTCTTCCTCTAGGCGTGTATTGTCTTGGGGTCTTCTTTTTCCCCGGTGAGTGACTAGCAGAGTGACCCAGCAGAGTGAATGCCGTAGTCCTTCGCTTGTCGGCCTTCTTCACATAGTGTGAGACCCTTTTCCCAAGTACAAATCCCGAGGCTTGAGCCGTGGACATATTTGCGAAGTATCCTTCGGATGCGGCGTCTTGAATTCATCAATCGATCTTGGCTCGGTTTCCGGCATCCGAAATGGCATAGGTGTCTCTGTCTTTGGAATGCCTCCATGTTGTTTAGAATATCCATAACTCGGGCATCCATCATTCCTTCCACTTCCTTCATCCCCCGCTTCAATTGTCTTTCTCTTTTCGGACCATCGGTACAAAGAGAGTGTTGGAGTGGCGAGTTATCGGGAGTTTCCGATAATATCATTTGTGACAAGACCTTGTTGAGGGTTTTAGCAATCATCAAGGTCACATCTTTCGAACCTTCCCCCTCAACAGACTTCCCTTTCTTCTCTCTTATTACTTCCTCATTTTGTCTTTCCCCTTCACAATTGCTTTCTCCTTCTCGACTTTAGATCCCTTCGATTGCCTTTAGGTATTCCTCTTCCCCCTTTTTGGCATCATCAAAGGAGAGAGGAACCCTGAAACAAGCTAGCAAGCAAGAAGTCTAGTCTCGATAGCCGAGTTTTGCTTTCGAATCTTTGCGGACTATGCCGCACGGAACTCGAGCGGGTGGCGTTGGATTCATTTGCTACCAACTTCATCTCGGCCATGAGGAGATCGAATTTTCGATCCATATTCTCTTCCACGCCAGAGCTCGTTCTTATTATGTTCACGCAATGACTTTATCTCTCGTAGTGTGAGATTCATGCATTTGTTCAATGTGCTCTTGCAATTTTGTCTTTGCATCGGCATTCTCGGCCCGCCTTGAGGACTAACAACTTGTTGAACAATGTCCTGAAGTATCGAGCTTGTTCCACACGCATTGTTTTTTGTTGTTGCCACCACTCCCGGATCCTAACTATGATGCCACGCAAGTCGATTTGTAAGGTTGGCGTCTCTGTTATCTAGCCTCATATCCGGTGAGGCCTGGTGCCTCTCCATCTTTTCAACCTCGGCAAATAAGGCTTTGAAAACTTCCCGAATGCATTGTCTCCTCTGTTTTCATCTTTACGATTCGATGGCCGAGAGAAAGCGTCAAAGTCATAGTCATTTGGAACAATGGTGTGCGATGGAATAACAGGTCGGTCTCGGAAGCGCTCGCGATCTTTAGTTGATTCTTCGGGGAGGTCTCCGGGGTACCGCTTAGAGAGAAAGGAAATGATTCTACAAAAGGATCATCACGGGCAACGGAATCTGTTCAATGATAATTGGTGCTCGTGAAATCCCTTGTGGAGTCGAACTGCTGCTGCTTGGGGAGCTGCGTGATGGACTCTATTTCACCGCCTATGGTCGTGTGAAGTCGACTCGACTTCATCGTCTCCTTCCGATCCCGAATGGGGTCAAAGGTTACATCATGGGGATTATCCGGGAATCGTGAAGAGCACTTATCTCCTTTTTTCGATGGATCAATGATAGTAGGAGGATGTTCTCAGGCTTCAAAGAAAGTTTCTCTACCCGGGAAGTCTCAACCTCCCGTTGGCCTTCATTACCTCCGGTCTCAAGCAATGAGGGCTTGGACATCCCTTTGCGGCAGTGTCCTTTGTCTTGGGGTCTTCGAGGTGGCATCCATTGGAGTCTCAACTCCATGGATTGCACTTTCATCGCCCAGTGTTAACTCCCGGGCGTCTTCCTTCTTGTGAAGATTGCCTCAACCGAAGAATACCAAATCGCATCGAAGATCACCACAAATGTCATTGGCTTCTGCGCGAGATTCGATTACAACTTGGCACTCACCAAGAGACAAAGATCAATCAACAAGAGTGTTGGAATGGAGCCTCGTTGATGACAACTTGTTGTGTATTCTATGATCGTTCCTTCTCCACTTCGCCTCCGAGATTCATTGTGGAGTTAGCTGCAAATTCATCCTCCGACCTTGCTGCGGTGGAAGGAGTTTCCCCCCGGTGGCACACCTCCTTAGTGACTTGGAATGGGGTCACTCATCTCCAAACTCGGTTGTTCCCATTGAGTATGCGGCAAAGTTGGGGCGGTGGTAAGACACTTTCATTAGGGGTTGGCTCGACCGGGGTCCCCACACTCCCGATTTCAAAACTTATTAAAACAAAATCATCAAAATCTTGTTCCTTAACACCTTCCACCGAATGAGTTTGGGAAGTGGTGGCGTGGCGACAAAACACTTTGATTGCAATATCTTTGCACCACTCCCATGGGATCTATCTCCATTTGTGATTTGGAGGACTCTCCTGGTCCCTCCATCATTCTTTGCTCATGTAGGATTTGGATTCTTGCATTGCTTGCTGCATTTGCAGCTCTTCAACATGGCAACAACAGGTCCAGATCCTCATCACTTTCTAATAGAATGTCGAGGTGAGGATGTGTATGTTCTACGGTGGTGCGGTGAGAGGCGGATCTTTGGCCTTCTCACGTGCCTCGACCTTTCTTACGCCAATCTTTCTTTCTCCTTCTCTTTAAAGATATTTAGAATATCCAAACAATTTTCTTAATCAAGAGCTTGGACCACATTGGTCACTCCAAGAAAGTTCAACATTCCTCTTCTTCTTCGATAAACTTAGGTCTTTGGAATTGTTGTATAAAAACTTTTCCTGGATCGACTCAACTTCCACTTCCTCCACTCTCGCAGACGATTTTGGATATCCGGATAAGGTGGGGATAGGATCATCACATCATCATCATCATCTATCATCTTCTTCTTGTCCCTCGTTCTCGGGGATAGAAGGTAGCAAGCTCACGGTGCTCCATACTGGTCGGTTGGTTATGCATTGCGGGAGGGGATACAACCCCGTCACATGCAAAGTAGTTTGCTTTCTTAGCTACTTCTTGTGTCTCGATTGTTCGAACTACAGTTTGGGTCTTGATTGCCTCTGTTTGATTGCCTTGATAAACAGACTTGGCTATTTCATCAATAATTTCTCGGAGACTCTACTTCTCTCAGCAGCGATCTCGATATCTGTTTAATTTGAGTGGCCGACTCGGCCGGTTTCTCAAGCTCGAACGCTTGAAGATTCTTCTTCTTCTCTTTGTTTGTACAAGAGGGATTTGTGGTTGAGATAAGGTTTCTTCGAGTCCTGGGCGGCAGGCGGTGCCATCGTCTTTCTTCTTCGAGGAGCGACCGTCTTGGCTTATCAGTTCTCCTTTTCTTGATGACCGGAGAAGGTATTTGAGATTCCTTCTCTGCTACGGCTGCAAGGGTAGGAGACACGGCTGCGGGGGCAGGTGACTCGGCTGCAGGGGCAGGAGCAGATTTCTTTTTCTTTGCTGCAGGGGCAGCTGTCTTCTTGGCAGCTGCAGGAGCAGCCTTCTTTTGAGGAGGGGAGACAATTTGTATCATCGTGGTCGATTGATTCCCCCTCACTCGTGATCGCTCTCTTAACGTAGGCTCTCTTCTGTGCGCCAGAGAGGTTTGATCGAAACATCCTCTTGTTCACATGGAACGCCTTTCCATGTCGAAGAGGGACTCCCTTTACTTCCATCATCCGGCCAATCACCAGGCCGTATCCCAGGGAACCTCCAAATGTACCATCCTCCTTGAAGGATTTGTTCCCAATATTCTGGCAGAGTCTGCTGTATACAAACTTAGCCCAATTCACTTTCTTCTCTTCAATGATCGCAGCCATCACGATCAATTTTGCTTTGGACAACTAGTCAAAGCTGCCAAATTTAATGTCTATGCATTTGGCAACAATGTCCAGCACTTTGTGGTAGTCCTCTTTGTAGCCTCTTATTAGCTGCATAGACTACTTTCGTAAAGACAATCGGACTTGGCTACTTCCTTCCAAGCAGCAGCTAAGTCGACATCAGCTTCATAAATTTAAGCACTCCTTCCACCGGCAATAAGCGGTGTTTTGCGGATCCTTGGCGTAATGGTGAACTCCTTTCCATGAACAGAGGACTTGATGCCCTCATCGTGAACCTCGGCGTTCACATAGAATCGCGACCTCTTCTACGTAGGTCATAGGGAACTCCATCGTGAATAATGGTTTTAATCCAGATTTTTCCAGCTTATCAGCAATCTTCTTCATGAGGGTGTCGTCGGACCCTTGTTCAACCATACCATCGAAGTCCACAGTAGACCCGGTGTGGATTTGCTTTCCTAGCTTGACAAAATCATGAGTAGATGCCATTTCAAGATGTTTTACCGAACGAAACTTGAAAAAAATGGCGATGATTGATAGGGTTTTGAGAGAAAATTTTGCTTTTGCTTTCGAGAGAGAGATGAACAGTTTTTGGTAAAGTGAGAGAGAAATGGACGAAATGGTTTAAGTATGGTTCATGAAAGGACGTGCGGGAGGTTTTTGAAATTTGATCAAAATCAACGGCTTAGATCTTGCACGCCGATTTACATTTAATGTCTCGCATTTAATGCGGCAGCATTTATATCCAATCATAAGCTTGGTGTGCAGCTTTTGCCTGTACACGTCATAATTATGCTAACGTCATTCTTAAAAATATTCCCGCTTTGTAAAAACGACCGCGTTTTTGTCACTTTGCTCATAAATGACTCAGCTTACTGCTTAGCTGATTCAATCCTTCTTCTCACTCCTCTCCTAGTGACTCATTTGTCGCCTAATTCGATCATGGTGACTTTCCGATCTGGTGATTCACTTAGTGAATTACTAATTCAGCTCTTTTTCCTATTTTCATGTTTCATCTCCTTTCTTTGAGTCTTCTGAGTGTCAACTCAGCTCAATTAACCCTAACTCATGCTTGAGTTCTTCAAATCTTGACTCACATAATGGTTTTGTGAATATGTCAGCCAACTGCTTATCAGTTGAAATATATTCCAAGGTGATGTCCTTCTTTTCAACATGGTCTCTTATGAAGTGATATCTGACATCGATATGATTTGTTCTTGAGTGCAACACAGGATTTTGAGTGATTGCAATTGCACTTGTGTTATCACACATGATTGGAATTTCCTTTTCTTCAACTTCATAGTCTCTCAGCCGTTGTCTCATCCATAAGACTTGGGCACAACATTTGCCATGACTATGTATTCCCGCTTCATTTGTAGAGGTGGCTATTGAATTTTGCTTTTTGCTAAACCAGAAATTAGCCTATTTCCAAGCATTTGACATGTGCCCGAGGTGCTCTTCTGTCAACTCTACATCCAAAGATAGTCGAGTCTAAATAACCAATTAGCTTGAATCCACCTTCCTTTGGATACCATAAGCCAACTTCTTGGCTTCCTTTCAAATATCTCAAGATCCTCTTGGCTGCCGGTCATGTGGCTTTTTTTTGGAGCAAATTGAAATCTTGCACATACACCTACAACAAAGGTGATGTCCGCCCGCTTGTTGTGAGATAGAGCAATGATCCAATAAGTGCTTTGTATCTTGTTTGATCTACGGCTTGCCATCCGCATCCATATCCATTTTGATGATGTATTCATTGGTATTTTCAGAAGACTTCTCTTCCATACCAAATTTCTTCATTAAATCTCTGGTGTATTTTGTCGACTTATGAAGGTTCCATCCTTCAGCTGTTTCAATTGAAGTCCAAGGAAGAATGTCAGCTCTCCCATCATGTTCATTTCGAATTTGCTTTGCATGAGATTCGAAAATTTATCACACAGCTTTTTGTTTGTGGATCCAAAGATGATATCATCCACATATATTTGAACAAGCAGTATACTCTTCCTATCTTGAATTCTGAAGAGTGTTCTGTCCACTTTGCCTTTTGTGACTCCGTTCTTAGTCAAGAATTGTGACAATGTATCATACCATGCTCTGGGTGCCTGTTTCAAGCCATATAGAGCTTTCTTGAGTTTGTATACTTTATCTCCAAGAGTCTTCTGCTCAAATCCTGGAGGTTGTTCAACATACACTTCTTCTTCCAATAAACCATTAAGGAATGCACTCTTCACATCCATTTGATATACAATAAAGTTCTTGTGAGCTGCATAGGCAAGAAACATCCTTATGGCTTCCAATCTTGCCAGAGCGGCAAAAGTTTCATCAAAATCTATTCCTTCTTCTTGGCAATACCCTTTGGCTACCAATCTTGCTTTGTTTCTTACCACGTAACCTTCCTCATTCATCTTGTTTACGAACACCCATTTACAATAACATTTTGATGGGTGCCAATAACATTTTTTCTTTCAAAGGTCGACTCTTTTGCATGGCTCCCAATGTGTGTCATCCAATGCTTGTGACACATCTTTAGGCTCTATTTGTGAGATGAAGCATGTGAACATTGTTTCTTGTTGAGTTTTGGATCTCGTTTTGACACCTTCTCTTACATCTCCAATGACTAGTTCGGTGGATGGTCTCTCACCATCTTATATCAAGGTTGGAGTAAGTTAGCGGATTGATCGTCTTGCAGCTGTGTTGTTTTGATCAGCTCTCTCATCATCACTTAGCTGCAGATTTTCCAGTTGTTTTTGAGACTCGGCTATCTCATGTTCATCTAGGTTTATAATTCGACTTGACTTCTACATAGGGACTTTTCTCGCATGGTTGGTTGATTGCTTATCGGTGACTCTTCAATGTCTTCTCCATTTACATTTGGCTCATCAAACACCACATGGATGGATTCTTCTATAACCATAGTCCTCTTGTTGAGTACTCAGAGGCTTTGCTTTCATTTGAGTATCCCAAGAAGATACCTTCATCAGCCTTTAGCATCAAAAGCCTTTAAATTATCTTTGCCATTATTATGGATGAAGCATTTGCATCCAAATATTCTAAAATATGCAACATTTGGCTTTCTCCTGTCCCGGATCTCATAGGGAGTCTTTGTGTGTTGTCATTTATCATGCATCTATTTTGAGTATAGCATGTTGTGTTTATTGCTTTGACCCCAAAATCTTTTAGGTAGCCCCCGCTTGAGCTAACATGGTCCTTGCCGCTTCTTTGAGAGTTCTATTTCTTCTTTTCGCAACTCCATTTTGTTGTGGAGTCCTTTGCCAGATAATTCATGACCAATACCATTTTCAATGCAAGATCTTGAGTGATTATACCATTGACAAATTCGGTTCCTCTGTTAGATCTTATTTTGATAATGGTTTGACTCTTCTCATTTTGGATTCTTTTCATCATTTGTGGTAGTTTTGCAGAGTTTCTTTCTTCTTACACATGAATATTGTCCATGTATATCTTGAGTAGTCATCTACTACCACCAAGGTGTATTTCTTCCCACTTATGCTAGTTTGGTTCAATGGACCAAATAGATCCATATGTAGCAGTGCAATATTCTTGTTGAAGATGGACATGTCTTTTCTTTGAATGATGATTTGATTTGCTTTCCCATCGGCATGCATCACATACACTTTCCTTCTTGTATACCGAGTCCGGAAGTCCTTCTACAAGATCGCTTACGGCAAGCTTGTTAATTGTTTTGAAATTCAGGTGACTCGGCTTCTTGCCCACACCCAACTTGATTGGCTATGCTCTTTGGTAGTAGACAAGTGCTTGGTGTGTTTTGGTGTTGACCAATCTACCACATACATGTTCTTTTGTCCGCATCCTTGCAACATAACTTCATTAGATTGATGTCCTTGATTTGGCATATACCCATGTTGAATCCAACATTATAACCCTTGTCACAAAGTTGGTTGATGCTTAGCAAGTTGAAGTTGAGTCCTTCAACATATGCAACATCCGAGATTTCTAATCCATTTTTCTTGATGGATCCGATTGCCCCTTATTTCTCCCGGAGCTTCATTTCCTCCAAATATGACTTTTGCACCTCCGACTTCCTTGAATTTTGATAGATTTTTCTTGTTTCTGTCATGTGCCCGGAGCGACCACTATCCATGTACCAGGTTCCTTGGCACTCATTTTTCCTTGAACCGCAATCAAGGAAATTAAGTTTTAGGTACCCATACTTGTCCGGGTCCCGAGGGGTTAGTATTGTAAGATGATCCAACCAACCTATAGCCAAATGATTTGACTCTAAGGGGTTGCCATCTATCAGTGCCATAATCATAACTAATTTTGGCAAATTGCTTGGGGGTTTTAGGTTCATACGGTTGTCTCTTTTGTCTGTATGCCTGTGTATGTGTTTTAGCAATTGCCTTCTTTGGGTAGTTTGTGATATCTCCGAGTGTAGTGCCTTGGTGCATATGTCTCATTTGGTAAAAGCCCTTATTTCTTTGGAATGGCTTTTTTGAGTTGAAGTTCTTGCCTTGCCAGAGCTTATATTCCTGGATCTTTGCCGATAGTTCACATTATTCCAATCAGCTTGGCTTGGGTATTTTCTACCATTCCCATCATATATATTTCTTTTATAGAATTTCTAGGACTTTTGGTAGCTCTGTTTCTTCTTTACAGAGTATTTCCTATTTGGAGTTTGCTGAGGAACTCGGTTGGATTTCTTCTGTTGTCCTCTCAAAGACACTCAACCGGTGACTTTCCTTTTCCTTTATAACTAAGGCCAGTTTGCTTGTGATTGTGCTTTGGAATAAATGTGTGTGTACCATTTGGAGTTTTGGATTTTTGAGATACTTCATTACTTGAAGATCCTCTTTCCAAAATCACTTTTGGAGCTTGACATAGCACAAAGGAATTAAATCCTAAGCCTGTCTTGTCTCCACATTCTCTTTGACTCATAATAAGGTCATCCAAGGATTTAGATGCCTTAGTGAATGAGGCAATCACATTTTTGAGGTCATTCTCCCTCTTTTCTATAGCAAAGCCTATTTCTCGCTATTAACTTAACATTTTCGACCTTTAGACTTTTATTCTCATCCTATTTAACTTAGAGTACTCAGCTCCTTAGTCAGCTGAGAGTTTTTGCTTTTGAGTATGTTGTTTTCCTCATTTAGTAGTGTGTGTGAGGATTTAATGTGTTCAAAGTCTTTCATCATTTTGCCTAATGAATCATAAAGATCAGTGGGTGATGAAGTGTGTGTGTCATAGTCACTATCACTAGAATCTGAGTGTGATGAATTAGAGTGTACCTCATCTTCTTGGTCAGGTTGGTCTTGTTCCTTGGCCATTAAACAGATCAAGGCTTCCTCTTCAGAGTCACTTGAGTAGTCAGCTTCACTACTCTCTGAATCAGCTGTGTCTTTTGACTTGGCTGTCTCGTGATCTCTCCGCAGCCCAACATTGCCTTTTTCTTTTCTTGTCTTCTTTTTCTGAAGACCTTTCTTTCCTCTTCATTCCTGTATTTGTTGACTAAAGGATATGGGCAATCAATGGCATAGTGACCTGGTTGCCTGCAGTTCCAGCATAGATTCTCAGCCTTTTGATCAGCTCTTTCCATTCTTGGATTATCAGCTCTTTGATATTCAACTTTTTGATGCTCTGCTCTCTTGGTTGGCCTATCTTCTCTAGACTTGGAGGGAGCTGAGTGTCTTCTGGAGGATTCACCTTTGCCTCTTTTGTAGTTCTTATTGAAGAACTTATTAAACCTTTTAACCATCAGGGTTATTTCCTCTTGGTCAATAACTTCTTTGACCTCAGCTCTCTTGCCATCCTTAACAATTAGAGCAGTTGTTTTGGGCACAGCTGTCTCTTCCTGGTCTTTTCTTCTTAGCTCAAATTCGTAGGCTTTGAGATTTGAGAATAGCTCATGGTTGGATGTTTTGGATAGGTCCATGGAATGTCTCAGTGCCATGACCTTCATTTCCCATTCAGCTAGGAGACTTCTTAGAATCTTCATACACATTTCTTTTTGTGTATATTCTTTTCCAAGTGCAGATAGCTCGTTGGTGATTTCTGTGAACCGAGCATCCAGTTGATCCAAGGTCTCTCTCCGCGAGAATTTTAAAATTCTCAAATTTTTGTACAGCAACCGATAGTTTATTTTCCTTGATTTGCTCTGAGCCTTCACAAATCAATGTTAGCTTGTCCCAGATTTCTTTAGCCGTTTTGCATGATTTGACTTTGTTGAACATAGCTTTGTCCAAGGTTTTGTAAAGAATGTCCTTGGCCACATTGTCCAAGTTATATCTTTTCCTGTCATCATTTGTCCATTCAGCTCTTGGTTTTTCAACCATGGCTGGTCTGGGAGCAACATCCTCTTCACCTTCAGTTGCAGCTCTCCTTACAGCTGTGTTCACTTTTAAGATTTGCAGAGGCCCATCCTCTATCACTATCCACATCTCATCGTGATAGATGAGCTCGCATTGAATTTTCCAATCATCAAATTCTTCAATTGTGAACATAGGGATGCGTGTCAAATTTGCTTCCATGATAATAACTTTGCTGAGTAAAAGAGTTTTGAAAGATTGAGTACTAAAACAAACTTTGAAAAATTTGGAGATCTAGTTCAATAACCAGTGCAGAAGGCTCAATGAACCAACCGCTCTGTTACCACTTGTAGGTCCCAAAGGGTGTGAGTGTAAGGTTTAGAAGAGGGGGTTGAATAAACCTTACCAACTTTTCAAATTAGTCATTTCAAATATTTGAGTTAATACTTCACGATTTGTGTCCTTGATGGACAGCTAAGTTAGTTAATCAAATAGAGTTAGTCACTCAACGGACTCTGATCGAACTGTTGATAGAATAACTCATTTGTTTTGACTAAAGACTTAACTCGATTGTGATTTGTTTTATTGGAAGACTTAACACCCTTGAACTTGGTTAAGTTTGTTTTAATACTTGGTTTTAGCACTCGAGTTGATTATCAATTGGATAGCAAATTTATCCAGATTTAAAAATTAAGATGCACGAGAATCAAAATCTTTGAAATGTAAATGACACATGATATTTTTATAGAGGTTCGAAGATGGGGTAATTCTTCTTCTCTCTCTTCTCCAACTCCTGGAGGAATCCACTAAGTATTGATCAATATACGAGTGGTTAACGGTCCGATACAAGTCTTGATCACACACGGTGACTTGATCCTTTGGGACTCGATCCGGAGATGCTTTGGTCACGGTGGCTTCTCGTACGACTCGGCTTCTTCTTCACAGTGCGCTTTGCTACTACTGACCCACTTGCTTAAGTTCCTTGGATTTGATCACGAAGCCCTCCAAATAGCTTAAGCTTGGTTCGACCTTGAACCTTTCAACAATCCTTCGTGGAATGTAGACCCCTTGATCCTTCAAATGGTTCCTCTTCAACTGATAGAAGTTGTCTTTCCTTCACAGGTGAGTGTTGGATTGATTTACTTCGTAATATAGGCTTGAGGATTAATCCTGAATGACTGGATAATATTTTTGGTTACAGTTCAAATGTTTGCTTGAATGTTTTTGGTTCATGTAACCTTCTCTCAGAGTGATTCCTCAGCCTTTTATAGTGATCTTTCAAAAATATACTCGTTGAAGAGATAGGCTTATTTTTTAAAGTCACTTGTGGTCGTTGGCTTGTCTTGTTGCAATCCTTGGAATTGCCATTTCCTCGTATGAATGATTCTTCAACTTTTCAGTGTTCTGACACAGGGTTTAGGGTTTAGGGTTTAGGGTTTAGGGTTTATTCCTTTTGCACGCTTCTGGAACTGAGCACTTCAAGAAAGACAGTATGGAAATATTACTTGTTTAAGTAATTCTCTTGATTTCTGTGCAACGGATCTCTTTCAGTTATCTCGACTTGACTGCATTTCCTTGACTTCCCCAGGCGACTTCGAGTCAGCTTCCAATCATTGGATGACTCTTCATCCATCGCAACTTGAGACTTGGCTATCTTGAGTTGACTTGACTGATACTTCACTCAGCTGCATCTCAGCTGCACCTTCAGTCGAGTTCCTATCTTCTCTTCTTTGCCATACTCAGCTGCCTCACAGCAGAGTCTTCCTTCTAGTCTCCAGTTGTCTCCTTGCATGTTCAGGCATAGCTGACTTAACTCAGCTCGACCAGCCCTATCTATTACAATGCAATTTACAACAAAAAATGGGGTGCCAACTTCCTATTCTAAGTTTTGAATGGCATTCATCAAAATCTACAAAATAATTTCCCAACAACTTTTGTAAGTCATCTGTATACTTAGTGAAGTTTTCTTGTAATGTTTTCACTTTGTATTAGTATCCTAGCATAGATGTTGTTGCTCTGATGTAAAATGCTCTGATACCAAATGTAAATAGCTATGTAAAGGACAAGAATGTTATGATCAATAAAATGATTGATTCTACGTATACATTCTTTGTTACTGCATTGTCTGTATGTATCTTTGTTGTTTACATGTTGTTTAATGTTTTTAAGTTTTGGCATCATCAAAACGGGGGAAATTGTTGGGAAATTTATTTTATGGATGATGAATGCCATGTAAAACTTAAACTAGAAAGTTGGCACCCCATTTTCCTTGTAATTTTCATTGTAATATATGGGGCAGGAAAAGCTGAGTCAAGTCAGCTATGTCTGGGAATACAAGAAGTCAACTGAAGACTGAAGTGAAGACTCCGCTGTGGAACAGCTGAGTATGGCAAAAAAGGAAGATCAAGAACTCGATCAAGATAAATGATGAGGAACAGCTGTGTGAAGAGTCAGTCAAAGTCAACTCAAGAAGCCAAGTCTCAAGTTGAAGTGACAGATGAGTCATCCAATGATTGGAGCAGACTCAAGTCACCTGAGGAAAAAGGCAACAGCCAAAAGGAGTTAACTGAAATGAATCTGTTGCAGAGAAATCAAGAACATTACCTAAATAAGTAATACTTCCATGCTGCCAAGTCTTAAAGTGCTCAACCCAGAAGCGTGCAAAACGAATAAACCAATAGGACGCACTGCACCTCGTGTCAGAACATGAAAAGCTGCACATTCATTTAATACGAGGAAAGGTCTACATCTCAAGATTGAGGACCAAGAAAAGACAAGCCAACGAACACAAGTGACTTTTGAAAATCAGCTTATCTCTTAAACGGGTAGATTTTTGAAAGTTCACTATAAAAGGCTGAGGAAATTCATTGAGAAAAGGTTACCTGAACCACGAACAAGCAAGTATTACTCGAACGATTAACCTGCAAATATTCTCAAAGATATTCAAGCAAATCCTCAAGCCTGAAACTCGAAGGAAATCAATCCAACACAAAGTTGTGAAGGAAAGACAACTTCAATCTGTTGAAGAGGAAACTTTTGAAGAATCAAAAAGGGTTTACTTTCCAAGGAGGATTGTAGGAAGGTTCAAGGTCAAACCAGTATCAATTTATTGGAGGGCTTCGTGATCAAATCCAAGAGCTTGAGAAAGTGAGTCAAGAGCAAGCAAAGGCGCGCCTGTGAAGAAGGCTGAGTCGGACGAGAAGCCGGTTGTGTGACCAAGGTGTCTCTAGATCGTTCACCACTCGTAAACTAATCATTATTTAGTGGATTCCTCCAAGAGTTCGAGAAGAGAGGATTATAAGAATTACCCCATCTTCGAACCTCTATAAAAATTAACTGTGTCATTTATTTTTCAGCACATTTATATTTCTGCATACTTACATTATATCTGCTGATAAACTTATTTGCTATCCAACTGATTAATAACCAAGTGCTAAAATCAAGTGTTGAAACAAGCTTAAATCAATTCAAAGGGTGTTAAGTCTTCCGATAAAACCAACTTTCGCTAAGTTAAGGATCGGGTTAAGCGGTGAGTTATTCTATCAACAGCTCTATCGAGTCTGATGAGTGGCTAACTCTGTTGAATAACCAACTTAGCTATCCCTCAAGGAATCAGCTATTTGTGTTAACTCTGTAATATTTTAAAAGGACTAAAATCGAAAAGTTGGTAAGGTTTATTCAACCCCCCCTTCTAAACCTTACTCACACCCCTTGGGACCTATACCTTTGAATAAATCTCCGAGATGGTGGTTTTGCTGGGTTACTTTTTTGTTTTATGTTTTTGTTTATTTTTGGTTTAGGGTTTGAAAATTAAAGTCAGTAAATGTTCATCTTCTGATTTTTTGGATGTTTTTCGCTCATTTTTTTGTTCTATATGAGGTTTTTCGAACATTTACTTTGTAAGTCATAGATCCGGTGGTTTCTTTATAGCCACTCGGATTATATGGATTTACAAAAATTTTAGTTTAAAACCTAAAAAATATTATGATTTTCTTACGGATCTGTAAGTATTCGGTTAGATCCGTATGTTCTACACTATATTTTTGCGATTTTAAACATCTGTGAACCACCAATGCAAAGAGTGTTGGAAATAGCAAGTTCGTTGATATTTTGGATATTCCGGAATTTTATTTTTATAAAATTGTTATTCCAGAAAAATGAATGTTGTCGCTTGAATCGGTAAGGCTTTTTTTGTTTTTTACTCTTTTACGATTTTTATTTATATATCACTTATTACCAAGCTTATATTTTTGTCAAATGTTTCTTTTCTAAACAAGATCTGTGTTTTTTTTACAAATAAAAAATGTTTTAAAATTATTTAATATTTGTTTCAGTAAAGAATACAAATGATTAAATCCTAATTTTTATTTACACTTAAATCGTAATTTGTTTTGGCCTTTTTTGGAGTTTTTCGGATATGTTGTTAAAAAAGATGCGAGAAAATTTTTTTTTAAAATTAAAACCTAACTGTTAAAAAATTTATATTGATATTTTAGTAAAAAAATACAAAAGATTAAATTGGAATTTTATTTTACTTAAATATTCATTTGTATTTTCATTAGTGTACGATAATATATTTTTCTATTGTTAGTAAGATTAAAAAATAAAAGTCAGAAAACATTATTTTAGGAAATATACATAGTCATTTATAAAAATTAATATTAGATATATTTTTTTTTGGATTATCTAAGTTTGGTAATCATTTATTTAAAAATATTACTAATTTAATATTTTGAGAAAATCAGATGATACAAATTATTGTATATAATGATTTTTAAACTAACATATAAATTACTGTAATTATACTTTTTAAATGTTTCGTATACAGATATTAATATGAGAATATAAAAAAATACTCAGAAAAATTAGAAAATAAATTATAATTTAGAATCGTATTTGTTTTAATTTTATTATTTATTTTTAAATCCTAATTATCTAAATATACTATGGTACAACTTTGAGGTTAACACCAACTTTACCCTACTCTCGGAAAGTAGTGGAATCGTTGGAGACTCAATGTATTTTTAATCGTATTTTTGTTGATTTTTGTTGATTTATGGGATGTAAAATGTATGTGGTTGCGGTGCTTAGCTTATTTTGTGTATGGAACAAAGTTTCACTCACAAAGATCAAAAAAGATAAGTATTATACTTTTATTAATTTTAAGTTTCAATTTTTAATCAATTTTTATATGAACAATTCGACCACATTATTTCATTTGGGGTAATGAAAAAAAAAAGGTTATTGAGTGACCAAGCAAACAACTAAGGTAATAATAACATATATTTTCTTATGAATGTTTTGTTTAAAACAATTTTTTTTCGGATTATTCGAACACTTTACTTTATATAGACTCATTTAGTGTGTTTGAACATAAAATCTAAGTATGTGACTTGTAGCTTACATTAAATGATAAAAGTTAGAAACAATTTACAAAAATATGACAAGCATCTCAAAGAAACCACTATACATATTAAAGTTTAGAAATAGCTATCATACTTAAGTACTTAATCTAGTATGTTAAAAACAATGATTATTGTATTAATGAAATACAATTGATTGTTAAAAATCCAAGTATTTGTTCACAACATAAAAATATATAGAAGCAACATACCCTTGTCATTTTTCGAGTTCTTGTTTCTCTTACTTCCAACAACACAATTCCTATTAGCTTTCTCATTTTCAACTCTCAAGAATGTACGTTTTCAATGTTCAACTATGAGATGTGTTGTGATAGTATAATTTTTTCTCTGCAAATCCGTTTGGCATGATTGAAATGGTTTATATAGATCATGGATGGCTAAATATGAGATGTCCGTGATATGTTAAATAGTATCTTGCAATTTAGGTAAAATTAATGACAACTATACATGACATGTGTATATTGGATATATTTTTACATGTTTAAAATGTTCCATAAAATGATGAATGAATGAAATCACTTTTTATAAAATCGTCGATTTAAATTACGTAAATGGTAAAGATATTTTCAAATTTGTATGTATTTGGCCATATATTTGTTTAAATTTGGAACAAATATGTTGGGATATTTCTTTAATTGAAAAAACCTAATAATTGTACAGAATAAGATAGTATATCTTATATGGGTGTACTTTATAGTTATTTCATGTCGTTATTGTTTAAATTACCCGTGATCTAAATGGCTCAAATTAAATTGATGATTATGTTTTATGTTAGAATTGTTATCTATATTCAACTTTGACAATTAAACCCTATTGACCCTGCTCCTAGAGAGTGGTGGAATCATGTAGGGCTCTCAAAGGATGATTGTGTATTGTTAGTTTACATGGTTATTTTGCTAATTAGGAATAACATATTTCAAAGCAATGTCTCGCATGGTTTACATGGTTATTTGTAACTTTGTTTTTATGATTCTAATTTAGTTTATCAGTTGATTGTATTCTGAACTTGAAATCAACTTGACCCTACTCCTAGAGAGCAGTGAAATCCTGTTGGGTAATAACAATTTAGATATGAAATATGTACTTTGCAATTT
Source organism: Rehmannia glutinosa (assembly GCA_016081115.2). NCBI lineage: Eukaryota > Viridiplantae > Streptophyta > Magnoliopsida > Lamiales > Orobanchaceae > Rehmannia > Rehmannia glutinosa. The sequence continues at coordinate 32,019,013 of CM071924.1, read as the reverse complement.
TAATTTAAAATGAAAAAAAATTAATATCTGAAAAAAAAATGAACCAATAAAAATAGAATTGTTTTCACGAATTAATAAACCTCTTTATAAAATTACATAAATCCATATAATTTAAATAATTAATCAACTCTTTTAATATATTTTAATTTGATTATTTATATATCAATTAAAATATTAATTTAAATAATCTATTTCTATTAAAATAGTAATTAAATTAATTAATAAATCCTTTTATCAAATATTAATTTGTTAATTTAAATATTAAAATAAATATTAGGTTAAATTTTAATTAAATAAAATACTGTGAAAGCAGTATTGAAATAAATAGAACACATTATTATAAGCTGAATAGAAAATTTTATTAACCTTAACTGCAACAATAAAAATAAAAACTGAATTTAACCAATATTCAAAATAGACAACTACTTATAATGTGGGAGTTTAAATACCCAAAAACTAATTCTTGAACAAAAAAAACTACTTAATGCCTATCTAATCTTCTTCTTATTTAATAATGTTCTTCATCTTCATGCTCGTCGAAGGCGGCGAAAATTGCTCATTCAAAGTCCTCTTAGCAAGTGGCGACACATCATCATTCCGATTGCGTTTGCCAAGCAGCTTGCTAGGTTTGCTAACTTCATCCCCCGATGAACTATCATCTAATTCCTTTGAACAGAAAATAACAAATTTTATGTTTTTAAATTCACAAAATGAATATAAACAAAACATAAAGATCCGAGTATTACATTTTCACGGCGAAGTTCTTCTCCTTGAAGCTTTGATAAATAGTTTGATTCCTACAAAATATAAAATTAAATTTATAAATAATTATAAATAAATTAAATAAATATATATTCGATATTTTTTTAAATATTACCTGACTCTCTAGAGAAGTAGCCATATTTCCACACTAAATCTTGATCTGCTGCAAGCTTTACCACCGAAAAAGCTCCAGCATAGTTGCGCAATTGTTGCTCTTGAATATGAACTTTGAAAAGCACCATCTTGCCAATAAGGCCTTGCAACTCACCAGGCAACTCCACCAGCGAATCATTGTCGCCTTCTTTCTGTATAAAACCAGAATTTCAATATATAATTATATAATATATATTTATTTAATATAGATAATATATTTATAGCTTTTCAAAAAAAAGAAAATATACCTTAACAGTGTCATTCCTCAAATCTGCACAAGGTCTCCTAATCAACAGCTCACACTCTCTATCCCAACAAAGCAGGGTTGCACTTGCAGATTCATCTACCACTTGGAAGTGAATCATATATCTTTTCATATAAAAAAATAAAATATTATAATCAGTAAAATAATTCAAAGCAATTTTTTTTTATTATCTCCACTTGTAATAAACATAAAAAAAATTACCGTATACGTCCCGTTTCCTGTAAATGGTCACATTTTATGCAGTAAAGCTGATCAACAGCTGGATGCAGTTTTTTGGTACATCGTGTGCACGAAATGTACCACCATTCATCCGAAACACTCACTATCCTTGCACAAACCCAAAAACTCACGGCCTATATAAATGACAACTTTAAAACATCAGAAGATATAATCTAAAGTTTAGAATAAAAAATTAAATGTCAAAAATATTTATATTATCGCGTCATTCGCATACAGATGTTCTAAAGGTTTGATTGAGAAATTTGGAGATTCTAGGTCCTCCAACACGGTCGTTGATCGTGGATTTGACACATGGCTAATCAAAAATGTTGGATTATTGTTGTTCAAAAGTCTAAAAAATGAAATAATTATCAGTAAAAATTTAATAAAATATTAATTATACAAATAATAATCAGAAATAATTTAATAAAAGATTAATTATAATATAAACCATTTAGTCACACAAACCTTTTCTTAAAGTCTTGAATTTCCTCAATGGGATCATTCACATATAGCTTTGTAACAAAGAAGCTCTTTGAAACATTGACTAGCTCTACAAAACTTTTACAAAAATTATTTTAAATAAATTATTATGGTGAATAGAAATATTATTAAAAATATTAATTTAACAAACAAATACCTTTAAATACTTTAGCACGTCCCATTTGTAAAATCACCACAACCGGGTCGACAATGTTATTCTCCAAATGAGGTAGTATTTGTTTGACATAATCTTCCCAAAGAGTGCACGATAGACGCCTATTCCTATACAAATTTAATTGTTAGTTTACATTATGACAAACAATACATAAAATAATAAGAATATTACTCTAAATCTTCGAGTGTTATCTCGATGAATCTTGTAATCCTTCCATCAATGTCTTTATTCTGAGCACTGTGCATTGAAACAACTCTGCCAATAACATCTGAGAAGAAAAAAGAAACAGTAAAACGCAGATATCATTCAACAAACTAATTTGAAAAAATATTAAAAGCAAAAAAAAAAACAGTAACAGTACCTAACAACATTGTATCGTCCACCTTATCGGGATTCGTTAAATCAGCAAAATTCTTAAAATCAAAAATAAATCGAGGAAAAGACTGCTCAAACATTTCAAAAATATGAGTTTTCCCATAAAACAAATTTTTTATTTTGTGGCGGTGGTCTTGTACTTGTCGAGTTTGTTTTGTGACCAAAAATCTTTGATCACATAAACATGTTTTAGCATCTTTTTGAAGTTTGCAATCTGAAATTTATGTATTGTGCCATGAATTCGATCACTCTGGTATATTTCAATACAAAAATTAGAATACCAAATTTCTGAACAATTCCAATGGAAAAAAAAGACAATAAAGAAAGAAAATAACTTACTACACTGTCATGGAAAACACATTCTAGTGTCGAGATCTGATTTTTATCCGAAAAAGATGGCTTGTCATAGGCTCAAATAAGCCTCAATTTCACAACCCACAATGTGTGGCTATTGTTGAGGTTGCGAATTAGAGTGACGAATGGTGCCATCTGTTTTTTGTGTTGAACAAAAAAATCAGGAAAGATGCTAAAACTTTTGCAGAGAGAATTTTTAAATTGCTATAAATTTTTTAATGCTATGGTTCCGTATTTATGCTGGTGATGGAATGAAATTGTAAAGAAATTACAACAAAATATTTGGGGTTAGATCTTTATTCTTTGTATTCAATTTTGCATGATTTTTACCATATATTGTTATGAATGCCAATTCATAAATTGAGTTTTGGGTTTATTAAACAACAAATTATTTTCATTGATTTGTTTACCAAAGTTCAACAATTTACTGCAAAAATAGAACAATGTAAATTTATATCAAATTTTTTTCTATGTAAATAGATATCAAATTAATCATTTTCCAGAAAAAAAAAATTTGAAAATCAATTTTTTCTGTTTTTGGGGTTAAAACCTACCAGAAATAAAAATATGTGTTTTTTATATTTTAAGAAGTCAACTTTCATTAAAATCAGTATTTGGACTATATATGAACTAACGAAAATTTCCCAAAAAAATATTCAGCGAATTTGCAGTGAATTTTTGCAAAATTTTTTAAAACTAATTTCCCTCTGAGTTTTGCAGTTCAACTTTTAATTATGACATAAATAACTAAACTGGTCAAACTTAACAAATCAAAAGGAGGAAATTTGAATATATAACCAAAATTAGACAAATTGATCAACTATTATAAAGATACACCGAATTTTTTTTTAGAAATAAGTCTTTAGGCGGGAAAACAGATTTAGAAAGGGGTTTGTTTTTATATATATAGATATAGTGTATCCGTAACTACATATATAAACCAATAAGATATAAGTATATAATGATATAAAGACTTATGTATACACTAATTTCCTATATATACAACGTGTGTGTATATATATACATGTAACCTATATGTGTAAGAATATAATGATTTCTATATACTACTTAACTATATGACTTATTTATATATGATAGGTATGTTAACTAGCTATATATAAGTATGACTATATATATTATATTAATATTACACCCACCGCCTCAATTGAAAGGATAAACTTGTGCATATAATTTATAGATTACTTTAACACCAAAGGAAAAAAAAAATTATTCTAAAAGGAGAATGAAAGAAATAAATTAAGAGGTGAGAACCCTGTGGTCCGGTGACTGAGACGTATGTTGTAAGGGCGAATGACCCGAATTCGATCCCAAACGAGAGCTTATGTCCCTTCCCCAAATTTCCCCTCTTGTACTAAAAAAAAAAATCACGGCTACCTATTCAAATTTTTGTAATATGCATATTTATTGATAATGGATTCCAGATTAATCTACCTTAGGGATTTTTTTTTATTTTTGAAAATTCTACTTTAGAGATTTTTAAAACAACAATATTATCAAAATTTGGCTTACTAAGACAACAACTACATTATTAATTAAGTCGGCACACTGTTATTAGTACATAAAAATATTATTAGTATATAAATTTTAATAATAAATAAGATTATAATTCCACCTGCAAATTAATAAGTTGAAAGCACGTTCCTCAAAAATATATAATAATAAGGGATAATTACAAAAAAACCCAAGTTTGGCCTAATTACAAAAAAACCCTCGACTTCTTTTAAAATTACAAAAAAACCTCTATGGTTTGATTTGTCTAATAAAAAACCCCCTGTGGTTTGACCTCACTCCTTTTTCCAATTTAGGCCGTTCTGTAAGATCATCGGGCACTCTGAACTCTTTATTAGATGAAGAGTTTCCCAACGTCTCATTTGTAAAGCCATCATCAGACCAATTATCAACCTCAAAATTGTCATCAGATTCATAATAATCGACAAATCTTTGTGAAACACTTTATCATCATTATAGTTCAAGTCGGACTCATTATCATCTCCTTAATCATTACAGGTATTATGTTCATCAATAATTTGCTCCCATGTGGGCTCTACATTGCATGATGTCAGCGAAAATCGTTAGGTTATTTAACGGTTGGATTGAATTGTTAGACAAATCAAACCACAGGGGGTTTTTTGTTAGACAAATCAAACCATAGGGGTTTTTTTGTAATTTTGAAAGAAGTCTGGGTTTTTTTGTAATTAGGCCAAACCTCATGGTTTTTTGTAATTATCCCTAATAATAATAATAAGTTGAAAGCATGTATATGTGTTTGCCTTGTTCTTCCCCTGTTTCATTTTCTACACGTAGAAATCTCTTGAAACAATTTTTTGCTTTATTACACTCAGCTCAGCCACCCTATGCCTATGGCGGCCCGCCGCTCTTATCCGCACAAATAATTAGTTATAATTGTCTACAATTGTAGAGATGCTACAATGATTTTGTAGAGATGCTACAATGATTTTCACTCTCATTCAGAGCTTTCATGTGTAATTTCAGCATTAGTTCTCCGATCTCTGTCGAGGTTTCTCGTTTTTTTTTTTGGATCAATTGAATTGAATTTTTTTGTTTTTGAAAAAAAAATTTGCTTTATTGAAATTTTGAAAATTGACTCCAAGATTTTGTTGCCAGCCGGAAAATTCAAATTTAAGACCTGCTAAAAAGGATTATTCAAACTATTCGTGGCAGCCATATATTTTATATATAACTGTTGGACATGTCCTCTGGCAGAGGTCATAGAAACGTTTGTAACTATAGATTATTCAGTGTTGTTCATAGGAAAAGCACTGAGACCACTCGCAAACAAAGATCCGCAAAAATCTTATTTGCAACTACATAAGAAAAGAAGATCCGAAAAATTACATCTTGAAAGAGCAGAAGAAGCCAGAGCATATTACATAATAATAAATGCTAAACATGACCACAACAAACACGACTACAACAAACATGACTATTTTAAATGCTAAACTAAATAATTAAATAGACAAGACTTGTTATATATTGATCTTCAAGCAGTTACCAAGTTGTCCTGAAAAACTTAAGTCTCAAAGAGTCACGTGAAAGAAAAATAAGCAACATTTTCACAAAAACAACGCCTTTTAGCACCAAAGCTATGGCCGTTCAAGGACCGCCAACACAATCCCAACGATCTACGAATGCGACTCCAAAGATCGCGAAGACCAAAACCGTCGTGGCGATTTGGACGGGACGTTGCTCATCGGACGTAGTTCGTTCCTTATTTCGCTGATTGCGTTCGATGTTGGTGGGATTCTGAGGTTTCTGTTTCTTCTCTTGGCTGCTCCATTGGCGGGACTTTTATACCATTTCGTCTCGGAATCAGCAGGTATTCGCGTGCTGATTTTCGCGACATTTGCTGGGGTGAAAGTGGCCAATATTAAGTCGGCCGCTAGCGCGGTTTTGCTCAAGCATTACTCACGAGGACGTGCATCCGGAGACTTGGCGTGTTTTTTCGTCGTGTGGGAGAAAATGCGTGCTGACAGCCAACCCTAGGATCATGGTTGAGCCGTACTTGAAGAACTATTTGGGTGTGGATGTGGTTTTGGGGACGGAGATTTCATCGTACAAGGGGATTGCCACTGGATTTGTGGCTAGTAATGGGGTGCTTGTTGGTGAGAACAAGGCTATTGCTCTTAGGAGGAATTTTGGTGCTGATTCTGTGCCAGATATTGGAATTGGGGATAGAAACACTGATTTCCCTTTCATGGAACTATGCAAGGTACGTACTTTTGATCTCATCATAACCCCATATATTGCTCCTATATATTCTTTTATTTTATTTTGGTGATTTATTGCATCTTATCGTGATGCTTGGATACTGTCCGAGTATCATATTATAGACGATGTTTCACTTGGTGTTCTAATTTACCACTCACTGCCAATCAACAATATAAATGGACGCCAAAGGATGAGCAAGTGATGGCCGATGTAAGGAGGAATGTACTATTAAATATACAACATATCTCAAATAGCTAAGTTATTTTGAAAAGATCACATGTATTTCTATTAGAGGCCGTGTCAAAAACAGCCCGACCCAAGGATAGTACACGGTCGGGCCCGGCTGCATTTTCACAATCCTGAAAGGAATTGTGCCTATTTGGCACTGACCCATTTGACCCAACTCGGCGAGCCCAATATAATTTAGGGAAATTCCACCATATACCTTTTTTTTTAAAAAATACCATCAAATACGGTCTTATCACTTTTATGCCTATTTTTTTCTTTTTATATGCTCCAGCTTATTTTTTTATTATTTTATGCTTTTTTCGTTTTTTTTTTGTTCATATATTGTTTTATATGTTATATATGTTGTTTTGATGTGGTTTAAATTTGTTTATTTGTGGTTTCTTTTGTTGTTTAGATGTTTCAAAACAACTTTTACCTATTTTTTATGCTACTTTTTGTTCATGTATTATTTTGTACATTGTTTCTATTGTTTGTGTGTTGTTCTATAATATTTTTAATGTTGTTCGAATAATTTTTTTGTTGTTTTCATGTAGTTTTCAATATGTAGATACAATTTTTACCTACTTTTAAGTTCTTTTTATTCATGTGGTATTTTGAATATTTTTTACGTTGTTTCTAGGTTGTTTCCATACCCTTTTTAATGTTGTTCTTATGTTTATTTGTCGTTTCCACATAGTTTTCAATGTTTAAATACAATTTGTACCTATTTTTAAGCTCTTTTTGTTCATATGGTGTTTTCTATATTGTTTCTAGTTTGTTTCTATATTGATTCTTGGTTGTTTTCATGTTTTTTATGTTTTCATGCATTGGATCAAAAATTGAATTTTATTTTTGTACTCATGTTGTTTCTATATTATTTTTAATTTGTTTAGTTTTAATATGTGTTGTTTTATGTGTATATTTCTTGTTTTTTTATAAGATTTTATGTATAAAATAAATAATTTAACGGGGCAAAATTTAAAATTTGATTAGAAGAAAGATGTTTGAAACAACAAAGAAACAACAAAACACAACAATGTGAAAAAGTTTTGATGTATTTTTGTCCAAAAAGGGGGAAAGCGTAATTTTATCCAAAAATCAACAAAGCGTAATATTCTGTCTTTTGCCCAAAAAACTTGGGTAGTTGTGTTCTTATCCCTATAATTTAATTGTATTTTTAAAGTGTCATCAAGGAATCTCACTTGGCCTGGCCTAATTTTCAATTCACTTGTGGGCGGGGGTGATCTGCCCGACCTATTTGATAATTCTTTATATTAGATTAAACCTATAAATGTGATCAAACGCTACAAAAAAAAAAATAATTTTACTAAATCAAAGTATGATCTAGTCATACCAAGGTCCAATATGTGATTGTTGATCACTATTTGTTGCACCAATGCGGGAAAGATACATAGTCCCATCAAGGCCGGGGTCCTAAGGCCCGTGAGCCAAGACGCTTGCTGCCAAAGCCCGTGATTTTCCACGACGGTCGACTCGTCCAAAAACCGACTCCATTAAGGGCACTACTAATTGTACTACGGTTTCAATCGGCCTCATGTTATCCATCTGCGTGTTTTCATGGGCTCGCTAACCCCGTATCACTAAGTTACCGTGTCATCAATCTACTCATTTGCCCTACCACAATCAAGGGGGCCCCACCGAACAACGTGAAACATTCTTGCGAAAAAAGGTGTCGTCTTTGTCCTTTCTCATCGAATGGTCGCAGATCCCGGTCACGTCTCTGCCTCCTCGATTGCATGACCACCGCGATCACGTACTCCACCTCGAGAATCACGGACTTTTTATCCCCGATAAAAACGGTCTCGCCACGCGGGGCCGGGCCAAGGACGCCAAATTGATCGAACAAATTTTGAACGAACGGTACTAGTGATATGCCCGAAGGGACAACGTGTCGGGAGCCCTATCTGCAGGTTTTCATCGTTGTTCGCGGAATTAACGGATCGGATCGCGCGGTGGCGATCGCCGTGAAAACGAGCATGTTTCACGGGACGACGGCTAGAGGGTACAAATGGCTTGATATTTTTTCTTCTTTATGAATCCACCGCCACGGCGACGAGGTGACATTCTTGAACAAGTTGTCACCGATCGGACATGTAGTCTTTGGGAAATCTAGTTATGATGTTGCGAATAGTGTTCAAGAAATGATTGCAAATACTTTGAACTATAAATGTACTAATCTTACTAGGAAGGATAAGTATCGAGCATTGGTGGGACGGATGGGCTTGTGGGGCAAAAACCAACACGTGCGGCTCACCAAGTTCAGGGTGATTGAAATTGCTATGTTTATATATATATATATATATATATATATATGTGTGTGTGTGTGTGTGTGTGTGTGTGATTTTATCTTTTGTGATTCACCATGGTTTTTAAGTTCAATCGAGTGGGTTTGTTTTTAGTGAGGAGTTTGTTAAGAATCTTAATAAGGGAGTGTTTGCAAAAACTCTGTTTTTTAGAAGAAGTGATTTATTATAGCGTAGTAGAAGTAGTTGAGAATCGAAGTTGGTAGTGTTTGAAAATAAAATTAAAAGTTGAGAAGGAGAAGTTGAGAGTGTTTGGTGAAAAAGTAGTAAAAGTACTTATTTATTTGTAAAATTCAAACTAGAAATGAAAGCGAATCTAAAGCACCTCTCTCCCCCGCTTTTAGATTCGATTAAATGAAGCATAATTAGAAGCCGAAATTGGTATATGCAAACACTAAAAACTGCTTTTTTAAGCAAAAAACTGAAAAGCAATTATTTTTAGTATTTGCAAACACTCCCTAAATATAAAATTTGGATGTTTTTCCAAAGACAATTGCGAGTTTGAATTGTGATAACGCTATCTTGAATACTTCTCAACTTTGAAATGTTTCTATGCCATAATGGTCAGGGATGGCCCTGTCGGGGGCCCTTGGCGATAAGAAAAAAGGGGCCACTATAAAAAAAATACAATAAAACAATTCAAACTCCAATAGTGAATATCTTTTTCAATACCTAGAATATTCAACTAGTACCTACAAAGACAAAAAGAGCATTAAATGTCATTTAAAACAATAAGATCTGCTAGTTTTCTAAGAAGCAAAATCATCAACAGGATCATCAAAATCAAGATTTTCCAATACCTTATTTTCAATATATAAAACTGCTAACCCATTTAATCTTTCTTGAGACATAGTTGAACGTAAGTGTGATTTTATCAATTTTAGTTTTGAAAAACTTCTCTCTGCTGATGCTACAGTAACTGATATAGTTAACAAAACTCTATAAACAATGGAAGTATTTGGAAAACAATCCAACGCTTTTATCATTTCAAGAACTTCAATAGTTGATTTTGTTTCTTTTGTCAAACACATTTGCAACACTTCCAATTCAAAAAATAAATCATCAAAGCATCAATATAAGATTTTAGGTTATGATTTAGAGCAACTTGAAGATTAACATAATATTCATGCAATCTATTGTCATCCATTGAAAGCAACTTCTTAGGACTAAACAAACAAACCAAAAATATTTTCATAGATATTCAATTGTTCAAATCTACTCTTCAGAGATGAAATAGCAAAATCAATTAGAACAAGAAAATAATTAGTCCTAAACGATTCCTCTGGTGATTGTGATATCTCTTCATTGTATTTTTCATCAAACTGTTTCTTCTATGAGTTGTACGTTTTTTAGGAAAAACTGGATCAATTTACATCATAGATGCAATCTCTTTTGCTGATGCCATAGCAGATTGGAAACCTTCTTCCCTATATTTCTCAAAATAAGAAATCAACCCTTTTAAATTATTTATTGCAACATCAATTTGCATAACTTTAGATTTTATTTTTTTGCTAACCAATTCATTTTTTTTTCAAAACACTAATATACCATATAGTCATGCCCAGTAGAAATTCAAAATTCTCGAGTTCATGTGTTGCTAAAGATTTAGCCTCACTCCTAGTTTTGGGATCTTCACTAACTCTTGATAATTCAAATAAAGCTTCTCTTATCTCATTAGGTTGAGAATTATTATAGATGTGATACTATTAATATGACTTTTCCATCTTGTTATTGGCAATGGCTTTAAAGTCAAATGATAAACATGATCTTGTAAAACCTTCCATCTTTTTGGATAAATTTATCAGTTTTTAGTAATAGATTTGCTCGATGAAGAATTATTTTGAGATTTTTAACAATTTGATTTAGAAATGAAAAATAATCATAACTTACATTTTTATGTATCAATGATGAAACGGATTTACTGAAGTCTTAATCGGCAATTGGAGAATATTTTTCTCAGTTGAAGTTTGAGATTGAGCCTCGAGGAGAACTGAGAAGAAGGGGAAGAAGAAAAGGGAGAAGTTGGAGAGTCGGAAGAGGCGTAAAAAAATTTTGAGAAAGAAGAGGCTTATGGAAGAAAGTGGAAACTTTTTAGTCTTTTAATGGGAGCATGATTCTTAAAGTAAAAAAAAAAATTAATCATAACACATGGTAGATTGAGAAGTGAGCAAAGCTCTACTCCTAAGTAAGATGCCCTCACATGTTGAAGTAATAAGAACGTGCAAACTAGTTTTACGTAGTGGTTTTTTTTTTTTTTTTTTTTGCTTTTCGGAAAGACTTTTTATATTCTAGTTATTCTTTTAACTTTTCGGACTCTTATTTAAGTTTATCTTATAGATATGATATTATTGGATGCAGTATTATGTATGATGGTTGTTTTCACCTTAATTTGCAAAATGATGACAATTGTACTGCTTTGCACGTTCATGATACTATTGGTATTACGCGATGTGTTATGAATGAAAGATCCACTATGTTGTGGCACTGGAGATTGGGACACATCTCCATTGATAGAGTTAAAAGAAGGGTAAATGATGGGTACTTAGTACTCTAAATTTTTTGACTTTCTGACTTGTATAGACTGCATTAAGGGTAAACAGACTAACAAGCCAAAGAAGGGTGCTAAGAGGAGTTCTGAAATATTGGAAATTATTCATACATATATTTGTAGTCCAAATTTGGATGCATATCGTGATAAGTACTTTGTTACCTTCATAGATAATTACTCACGTGTTATGTATCTCTACTTACTCAATAATAAGAATGAATCACCAGATGCTTTTAAGATCTTTAAAGTTGAGGTTGAGAAAAATGCGGAAAGCAAATTAAGATCGAGAGATCAGATAGAAGTGGTGAGTATTATGGTAGATACATTGCGAGTGGACAAACATTTGGTCGATTTGCAAGATTTCTTCAAGAGAATGGGATTGTTGCCCAATATACCATGCCTGGTTCTCCGGACCAAAATGGTGTGACTGAAAGAAGAAATCAAACATTAATGGACATGGTATGAAGTATTCTTGCTAGTTCCAACAAAGGTAGTCTCAAAGACACCATTTGAATTATTCAAGTGTTGGAAACCAAGTTTGCAACATGTACACGTTTGGGGATGTCTGTCCGAAGTAAGAGTTTATAATCCTCAAGAGAGGAAGTTGGACCCGAGGGCCATAAGTGGGTGTTTTATTGGATATGCCAAAAGGTCTAAGGGATACAGATTCTATTTTCCATCTCATAGCAGTAGATTTGTGGAATCAAGAAATGAAAAATTTCTTGCAAATGACTTGATCAGTGGGAGTAGTCAATTTCTGGATATTAATTCTGAGAAAGATCATTCATATACTCGATATCCTACTTCAAGTAATGGAGTGATCGTTATTGTTAACAATGTGCCTCAAGATCAAGCGCATGTTGAGCAACCGGTCTTAAATAGTCCACAAGATGTTGAACCAAATCTTGTAGATCATGAAGTTCGAGTAGATACCGAAATGTTGAACAAGCGATATGTGTAAAATATACGTGTATTTAGGGGCTTATTTTCATACATAATTGATGCATTCACACGTATATTTAGTCTATTTTACTTGGTTTCTTTTGTTGGACGTGATATCGCATACTTTTATGCATTTTGCGAGAAAATAGAGCTAAATTGGACAAAAGGTTATATAATGTTTCAAAGAATATGTCAAAATACAAGGTACGAGCAAAGACGTGAAGGAAAGAAGTATGGACGGTCGAACAAAAGGGTTTGTTTTTCGAAAACGTCTAAATGCGCCAATAATTCTCAACACTTGCAGGGTTTAGTAATTTGGCCATAATGTTCTCTACAAAATTGATATTGAGCTGATTCATGTGGATATAGAAAGCTAAGAGAAAGGGCTACAACGTTCATGAAGACCGCAGGAGCAAACTCGCACGTTCTACAAGCCACACAACTGTGTGAACATCCACACGACCATGTGAAGTGCTTCAGCGATTTTCAGAGACAAAACCAAGTCGCATGGTCTGGCCGTGTAGACCCACACGGCCGTGTGGGGTGGCCGTGTGAAATCAAACGGCCCGTGTGATCTGTCTGCGGCTGATTTTGAGTCCTATTCCCGTCAGAACTCTACCAGTGATCTCTCAAAGTACCTATATGAGGGAGACCAAGGATGGATAAATTTTCATCATAAAAAATCATTAATAAAACATACAACACACCAAAATACACAGGATTACACAGATCAAAGGTCTTCTAAGAGAGGAGGGCTAGGTTACGAAGAGCACCGCAAGGCTTTTCACATCTACGGAAACACAAGGGTTTCGAAGGCTTGGAATGAGGATCCATCCTGACAAGAAGGGGTTTTCTTTCTTAGTTTAGATCTCTTATCTGTACTTATACGATGTCACAATGTTGATTTCAAGCATGTCTATGAATTTGTTATCAGTATTTGGCTAACCTTTCAGATCTTTGGGCATAATCAAAACTGTGGATTCATGTTAAATCTTGATTGATTGTTTTCTTAATTGATTCATGTGTTCTATTTTATGAATTCGAGTGCTTATGTTTAATTGTTGATCGTTTGGCCAATAATTTGCAGGTCATACTTGTTAGTCCATAATCCGGGAGGTGAGTTCTAGCAAGACAAAAATCGAATTGGACATAAATAGGGTAATGTATCAAGAGAATGCTACATTTTTGTGGGGAGTATTTCAATTCAAAGATCTTTTGGGAGTTAATAATAGTTGTGATGCATCGGGAGACCTCAATTATTATTAATCTACTATTTATGTGTCACCCGAGAGGGGGAATAAACTAGTTTAGAAATGCAAGTGAACGACGTAATTAATAGATATAGTAAGCAAGGTCGATCCCACAGAGACTAATAAATTAATGCACTAATTGTTGAGATTATAATTAGCATTGTTTTTATTTAGACGATCGAATTGTGATTGTTGTTTTATAAAACTAAGACAATATTTTATCATAAAAATAACAAAGCAAAGAGTTACGATTGAAAAAATCAAGTGAATGGAAGGATTCCAGGGCTATGGTTTTAGTTAATCACCCTCTTGTTATCAGATTAATCAAGCCAAAGTTTTTATTTATCTTACCTATAAGATGATCACAAAAGTAATTTATCCTCTCTCTCTCTCGAGACACTATAAATACCTTGATTGAATTATCTATGCTCGCATCTCTACTCAATATAAGATAAACAACTCCTAAAAGCATATGAGATCGGCAAATCCTCACAAATACTCACAGACTTCTCAATCATGGAAAATATTCATGTCAAGTACTCAAGATCTAGTATTGAAATTCATCTCTCGAATTATGAATCAACACATCAAGCATGCTAAATCATTGGCCATATGATAAAACAAGTAATAAAGCAAAGTACTCGAATAGGGTTTGAAATAATAACTTCAATTAAAATCAAGCATCAAATAATAGTTAATTAACATAATCCCAAACCCGTAATCACAAGATGTTTAGCTTTAGGACATGGGAAATGAATAATACATAGACAAATTGTTCAGATCCATATCAAACTAGATAAAAATAAGAATACAATGGACTAAAAAAAACTCAGGGATATCGATGATCTCTTAATTAATCTTCAATCCTCAAGCGTGGATGCGGTCTCGACCTTTCTCTTGATTCATCCAGTAAAAAAGATGCTCTTTTCTCGCTTTCTAGGGTAAAAATATGTGTGTCCTCTTTTGGGTCCGCCTCCTCTCTATTTATAACATCCCCGGGCCAAACCTAAGTTGATACGAAGTGAAACTCTTCAAACCCGCACAGATGCACGGGCCGTGCCAAAGTGCATGACCAGTCCGTACGTCAAGTCGAAAGTCCATCCCTATTGTATGGCTCACGCACGGGTCGTGCCTATGCGCACAGGCTACCCGCGCGTGTCCCTTTTTCGCTCGGTTCCTCTAATTTCTTCTCGGTTCAGCTCCATACTTCGCGTAATCGCTCGATTCTTGACGGTCCTATATTGCAATGCTCCAAATTGCCACAAAAGTACTCCAAACATCGTTATTTTCCTGCAAAACAAGCAAAACGTAATATCTTTTCCACAATGTGAGAACATGACCCATATTACTAAGTCAATGCATGTTTATCAACTCATTATAGCCAAAATCATGCCCAAAATACATGCAAAACTCACACTAAAGACAATGCAAACAACTTTGAACTTAAATCGACATTGATCTAGATGGTGTCACAAAATCAGATTGGGGGAAGAGCCGTTGAGGATCCAAACGCGCATCTGGCGCAATTTCTCGAAATTTGCAATATTGTCAAAATGAATGGTGTTTCTGAAGACATCATTAGATGCCGCCTTTTCACATTCTCTCTGCGCGATAAGGCTGAGGTATGGTTATGTTCTTTAACACCACACGCAGCAGATTGGGCTGAACTAAGTCAGCGGTTCTTAGTTCAATACTTTTCCCCTAGCAAAATGTCAGCTAAAATCTTAAATCGCCCAGTTTAGGTAGTTAGATGCAGAGCCATTATATGAGGCATGGGATAGATTCAGAGAATTACTAAGGAAGTGCCCTCAGCATGGATATCCTGATTATCAACAGGTTCAGTATTTCTATAATGGTTTAAATGGTAACACGAGAGCTATTATAGATGCTACATCTGGAGATGCACTACTAGGGAAATATCCAGAGGAGGCACTAGAGTTGTTAGAGAAGATGGCAAATAATAGTGGCCAGTGGCCATCCGAGAGATCTAATGTTCGACGAGTGAGGTTCAGGATGAGAAAGTTGCCATGCTCACAGAACAAGTATCCATGCTAAATATGAAACTGGATGCGATGCGTTGTTTAAGAATAGGCGAATTTTGTGGGACAACAAAAGAACTTCAACAACAATTATAGAAATAATTAGACACTCAATTGCTATCCAGGGCTGCGAAACCATGGAAACTTTTCATATACTAATAACAAAAATATTTTGCAGTCTCCTTCGGGATTTAATGTGGTTAATCAAGGCAGAGCAGAGTCAAGTGACAAGAAAGCATCTGTAGAAGAGATGTTATCCTCATTTATTGGAGAAACTAGAGCAAGACTGAACAAGGATAAAGCAAAGATAGACAGGATTGAGGAACAAGTCACTCAGTTGAACACGAACATAAATGCAAGATTGAAATCTCTAGAAACACAAGTACACCAAATCGCTATTGCAGTGGGAGGCCAACATCAAAAGGGCAATTCCCAAGTGATACCGAACTTAATCCGAAAAATAGTGCAACGCCATTCGTCTGATGGATGGTACATAATATGAGGGCTCAAAAATTTCAACCGACATAGTTCAACGACAGTGATGTTAGAAATCAAGTCCGATCAAGACGTAAAAATTAGCTCTTTGTGGGGACGTAACCCAAGAGGCATCGCAACAAACTCTGGGTAAAACAATAAATAAATAAATAAAAGGATATGACAGACACACACGGGAGTGTGGACGCACACGACGCGACTGTGAGATCTGCTCCTCCAGTTTCAAAATTTGACGGGCGAGCTCCCGACTTCACCGGAACTAACTAGATAAGTACTCTTTATGCATTCCTCTATTCTTCTCGATAATTTCCTCATATGTTCGTGACGGCGTATTTTATGTTTGGAGGGGTTGTCAAGAATACGTAAATTAGTATTGTTGAATTTTGCATTGCATTTAGGATTGCATTTAGAGCATAAAAGTTTGCATTATTTTTTTTTTATTTTTGATTTTTTATTGTATTTTTATTTTTGCATGTTTATTGCTTTAGCACATTTAATTGCTTTTGTGTGATTTTGGATCAATATACTTTTTCTCCATTCATCGAGGCATTTTCTTAGTTTTTAGAATAACATTAAATAATTTAGTAAGCCATGATATTCCAACTCCACCTAAACATTTCCACGCTTCAATTGGTATATCATCTAGGCCAACCGCTTTGCCGAGTTTTCATTTTGTTTAGTGCTTTTTTGTTTCATGAAGTTGAATTCGACGATAAAAGGTACGGTTTCTATTCGATTCGATTGGCCTAGTTCCCTAATGTGACTTCATTCCTCTTCGGTTCATTAAAAAGATTATTGAAATACCTCCTCCATCTATCTTTTATGTCCTCGTCGTTTTCATTCTCATCTTTTATGCATTTAATTTGGGTTAGATCTCTTGTTTGTTTTTCTCTAAGTTTTGCTATTTTATATATATCTTTCTCTCCTTCTTTAGTATCTAGTTTCTTATAGAAATCTTCATATGCCTTGGTTTTGCTTCATATATTGCTCTTCTTACTTCTTTTTGGCGTCTTTATATCTTTTAAGGTTTTCTTCGTTTTTTACAGAATACAATACTTTGTAACTAGTTCGTTTTTCCTTTACCTTTTCTTCAATTTCTTGATTCCACCACCATGACTCTTTATTCCATTTATTACCATTTGACACCCCTAATGTTTCTTTTGCGATCTTTTTCATTTGAGTAGTTACATCGTTCCATGTTTCATCGGCTTTGTATTGGAAAAAAGATAATCAATTTGGCTTCATGCCAGGAAGATCCACAATTGAAGCTATACACTTAATTAGACGATTATGTGAACAATATAATGAGAGAAAACAAGATTTACATATGGTTTTTATTGATCTTGAAAAGGCATACGATAGAGTCAACCGTGATATAATGTGGGCGCGTATTGGAAAAAAGAGGAATAAAAATAGCATAGATGCCATAAAAGATATGTATGATGGTATAACAACATGTATCAGGACACCAATAGGAATATCTAGTGAATTCCCAAACACTATAGGTTTGCATCGGGATCCGCTCCAAGCCCGTACCTCTTTATCCTAATAATTGATGAAATCACTAAACACTTACAAAAATACATCCCCGAATGTATGTTATTTGCGGACGATATAGTTTTAATTGATGAAACAAGGGAAGGAGTAAATGCAAAATTGGAAGTTTGGAGAGAAGCACTAGAATCAAAAGGTTTTACTATAAGTAGGGCTAAAACAGAATACATGGAATGCCACTTTAGTAAAAACAACAGAACAATGAGACGAAGGTTAAAATTGATGGACATGAAGTGAGTATAACAAAGAGTTTTAAATACTTAGGATCTATAATTGAAGAGAACGGAGAAATCAATAAAGATGTCACACATAGGATCCAAAGCGGGTTGGAAATAAATGGAGGAGTGCATCTTCTATCCTTTGTGACCGTAAAATACCATTAAAACCGAAAGGAAAATTTTATAAAACGGCCATAAGGCCCGCAATGCTTTATGGAGCAAAATGTTGGGCGACTAAATATGAACACGAACAAAAAATGAGGGTAGCGAGAGATGAGAATGCTAAGATGGATGTGCGGACACACTAGATTAGATAGAATAAGAAATGAACACATTAGAAACAAAGTGGGAGTAGCACCAATAGACGAGAAAATTAGAGAAACACGATTAAGATGGTTTGGACATGTTTATAGGAGACCTTTAGATGCACACGTGCGATGTTTAGAAGGTAGAGAATCACTCACACAAATCAAAAGAGGAAGAGGTAGCCTAAAAGACTTGGAAAGAAGCTATTAAACATGACATGTTATACCTAGAAATAAACGAAAATATGGCTTATGACCGTAAACGATGGCGCGATATGATCCGTATAGCCGACCCCACGAGTGGGATTAAAAGGCTTAGTTTGTTGTTGTTGTGTGATTTTGGATCAAGATTTTGAAACGTATAAAGCTTTCGTATGATTTTACTATGAGCATTTGATTTTATGAGATGACATGTTTTTGTGAATAAAGTGAGGAATTTTTTAGGAGATGTCTGTTATTTGCTTGGCATTAGATTAAGAAAATTAGGTATTTGAGCATCTTTGCGAAAAATAAGCCTATGAGCTTTTGTGCCTATAATCGCTTTATCTTATGCATACTTATTTTTCTCGAGTGTGTCATTCATAATTGTTAGAACTCTATAACTTACTTTGGTATCTTCATTGAAGCCATGTGTGTGTGCAATTTTTGAAAATAATTTAAAGCTATCTTTGTTTTAGCCTACTTAGCCTAAAAAGCCTATCTATGAACTCATGATTCTCTAGTTAGCCACTTTGAGCCTAAACTTTTTATTGTTAGCCACATTTTTTATCTTTAAAATTGAAAAGATGATTTTTACCCCTAAAATTACTTGAACTTATAGAAGATGAATAGTTTGGGGGAGATGTGGTAAAATTGTGAAAAAGAGAGAAAGTTGGCAAAAGAAATAGGGATGAGAAGTGTCTAGGTAAATGAAAGAATAATGAAGCTCGAAAAAAAAGTCTCTAGGAAAAAAAGAGAGAAAAAATCAAGCAAAGAAAGAGTAAAAAATTCTGGAAATTTTGAGAAATTGAGAGCTTGAGACTAAAGAAAAATATAAGAAAAAAAAAAGCCAAAAGGCCTAAGAATGAAAAAGGAGAGAAAGGGTGGAGTTGAGTTGAAAAAAGAAAATATCTTGAAAGAATAAATTTTTAGATGAAATTGGGTTGGTGAGTTGCAAGTCTGTGCACTTAAATTCTATTTGCTCAAGTCAAGTCACTTAATCCAAATCTTCCTACCGTTACCAAAGAGCCTACATTACAACCAAATGAAAAGTCCTTTTGATTCTTAAGTTGCGCACACTAAAGTGGCAGAGATGTTAGACGAATTGCAAGACTATGGTAGTTTTTCATTCACTGAATTGATTTTGAGAGTAAACACTTCCCATACACTTTGAGAGATGAGTGATGCACTACTTACTTGTGAGTCGGGATGTCAAGTACTCGAACGAATATTAATTATGCCTAACTTGTGAATGATGACTTCTTGATAATGAATTGCATGGTTTACTTGGATATGGAGTCAAATGAGATTTAATGTTTATAGTGTTCTTGTGTGTTATTTGTACCCCTTGATATTATTTTTCTTAATTTGCTCGAGGACAAGCAATGATTTAAGTTTGAGGGATTTTGATATGTGTAAAATACACGTACATTTAGGGGGTTATTTTGATATATAATTGATGCATTTGTACGCATATTTAGTGTATTTTACTTGATTTCCATTGTTGGGCATGATACTGCGTACTCTTGTGAATTTTGCAGAAAATTGAGATAAATTGGACAAAAGGTAATAGCATGTTTCAAAGGATATGTAGGTCCCAAGGGGTGTGAAGTAAGGTTTAGAAGGGGGTTGAATAAACCTTACCAAATTTTCGATTTAGTCCTTTTAAAATAATTCAACAGAGTTGACTCAAACAGCTGTGTCCTTGATGGATAGCTAAGTTGGCTTTTCAGCTAAGTTACCCACTCAACAGACTTGATAGAGCTGTTGATAGTATAACTCGGTTGCTCAAGCCAAATACTTAACTTGGCTGATTGGTTTTTAACAGCTGAAGACTTAACACCCTTTGATTTGGTTTAAGCTTGGTTTAAACACTTGATTCTTAGCACTTAGTTATTTTTCAATTGGATAGCAAATATGATTCTAACAATGAGATATAATATAAATATGCGGGAAAGTAAATTTTTGAAAGTAAATGACACAAATATTTTATAGAGGTTCGGAGATGGGGTAATTCTTCTAATCCTCTCTTCTCCAAGTCCTGGAGGAATCCACTATGTAACAGATCAGTTTACAAAGCGGTGAACAGTCTGGAGATAGCCTTGATCACACACACTGGGTTCTCTTGAGACTCAACTTCTTCACAGGCGTTTGTCTTGCTACTTCAACTCACTTCTCAAGTTTTGGATTTGATCACGAAGCCCTCCAACAAACTTGATAATGGTTTGACCTAGAACCTTTCTACAATCCTAGCTTAGAAAGTAGACCCCTTTTATTTCTTCAAAAGTTTCCTCTTCAACAGATTTGAAGTTGTCTTTCCTTCACAACTTGTGTTGGATAGATTTTCTTCGAGTTTCAGGCTTGAGGAATTGCTTGTATGTTTATGAAAATATTGCGGGTTAAAGGCTTGAATGCTTGCTTGTTCGTGGTTCGGAGTAACCTCTTCTCAATAACTTCCTCGGCCTTTTATAGTGCACATTTGAAATTTTGTCCGTTGAAGAGATAGGCTAATTTCAAAAGTCACTTTTGTTCGTTGGCTTGTCTTGTTTGCGATCCTTGATGTTGACATTTCCTTGTATTAAATGTCTTCACAAAGATTGCAGTGCCCGACACAAGGTGCAGTGTTTCCCATTGGCTTATTCCTTTTGCATAATTTTGGGACAAACACTTTAGACCTGACAACTTTGGCAAATTACTATATTGAGTAATATTCTTAACTTTAATCAACGGATCTAAGTCAGTTGTCTTGACTAGACTGTTGTCTTTACCCCAGGTGACTTGAGTCAGCTCCAGTCATTGGATAACTCGTCTGTCACTTCAACTTGAGACTTGGCTTCTTGAGTTGACCTGACTGACCCTTCTCACAACTGTTCCTCAGCTGACACTCCTTCAGTCGAGTCATTGACTTCCTTCTTGGCCATACTCAGCTGACACACAACAAAGTCTTCAATCCAGTCCGCAGTTGACTTCTTGTATTTCTTGGCATAGCTGACTTGACTCACCTTTCCCAACCCTATCTATTACAATACAAATTACAAGGAAAATGGGGTGCCAACTTCCTAGTTTAAGTTTTACATGGTATCATCCAAATATACTCAATGAATTTCCTAACAATTTCCCCCTTTTTGATGATGCCAAAACTTAAAAACATTAAAGAAGGTAAACAACAAAGATACATACAGACAATGTAGTAACAAAGAATGTATGCTTAAAATAGATCACTTTATTGATCATAGCATTCTTGTCATTTACACAGCTGTTTACATTTGGTATCAGAGCAATATAAATGTATACATGTCAAAACATATTATATCTAAGCTAAGATACAAAGATACATTCAGAGTGAAAATTACAGGGAAATTCACTATGTTTATTACAGAAAACTTACGTAGATGTATTTACACAAAAATACATGAAGAGATTTATGAAACACTTCAACGCTTTTCTGCTTCCTTCCTCTCTCTCTTCATCGGCTCTTCTCCTATCGAATCAACTCTTTTCCTTTTTCTTTCCTCTTCCTCTTGACCTTTTGCCTTTTCTTTTCTTCTTCTTCTCTTTTATTCTTCTCATAAGATCGCTTTGCAACAGGGTCATCCTTTCGTTGCCTTTCTTCCCACTCACGGGTTGCTCTGGCACTTTCTTCTACCATCCTCTTATTCGCTTCTTCAATTTTTCGAGCGACTTCTAAATTTGCAAGATGGTCATGGCCGGCCCAGTGTGTGATTCCCCTTTTCTCAGGATCCACAAAAGTGATATCTTTCGACTTTGGCCGAGATTGAAAACTTCTTCCAGTGCCACTTTGTCTTCCCTTTCTTGACTCTGCTCCTCTTCCTCTAGGAGTATATTGTACAGAAGCCTTGGACTTACCAGTTGAGTGACTGCTTGCACTCTGCTGCTTCTCAGCTTTGTTGCACACTTCCAAGCCTTTTTCCCAATACAACTCCCAGGCTTTAGTCAAGGTCATTCCTTCAAAGTAGCCTTCAGCTTCCAAGGTTTGAAATTCTTCCATAGATCTGGGCTCAGATCCTGCATCTGGCATTACTTCTTTGGGGGGCTTTATCATTACGTTTTCTAATCCTGCTGGTAGACCACCAAGCTGCTTCAGTAGTTCTTCTACTCTTGCTGACGTATTCTCAGCTACTTTTTCAAATGCAGCTTCAATGACCTTTCTCTTATCTTTCATGGACACTGCAGCTTTCTCAATAGGTAAACTCACGGGTAGCTTGCTGAGAATATCAGCTGCGACTTGACCTAGCTGAGGGGTTTCAGTGAACATCAGTTTCATATCCTTCAAACTTCTTTCCTCTCACCGCTTCGCCTTTCCTCAAGCATTTCTTATTTCAAGCCCTTGAGGGACTCATCTTCTCCTTTTGGCATCATCAAAGGAGAGAGGTATCCCAGGGAACATCCCACTAAGGATAAAGTCCAGTCGGCTGACAGTGGAATTGTGCTTGGAGTCGGCTGCATCATACGCTGTGCGAAATTCTGAGCGTGTTACCTTAGACTCGGCTGAGACTACCTTCATTTTAGCCTAGAGAAGACTGAATTTCTCATTCATGGAATTTTCGAGTCTGGTAATTTCATTCTTGTGGAAATGTTGCGTGACTCTATTTCCGACTTATGGGACTAATTGATCCTTTCGATGTACTCCTTCATTCTCTTCGATATTTGAATTATCTCGCATTCCACAACAGCAATTTCGCAAACACTGCTTTAAAGTAGCGGACTTGCTCAAATCTCATAGTTGTCTGCTGCGCAGCCCATTCCCCGATGCGCACAATAATCCCTCTTAAATCAATTTTGTGAGGGTGGCATCAAGATTGTCCGGCGGAGATCCAAAGATGCTTGATGGCGTTCTATTTTCTCAATCTCTTTGCGAGATAGCCTTGAAAGCTTTCCAAAACTCGTGAGGAGCAGATCGCTCTGGCCATTCGCATCAAAGTCAAAGTTCATTGGAACAATCGTATCCGTGGGGATGATGGCTCTTCACGACTATATATTTCCTTAATTCCTGGCAGATTCATCTTCTAAGTCGGTAATTCAATGGTGAAAGGAAATTCTTCCTCAAAAATATCATCACGAACAAAGGGGATCTCCGAGTCTCTCACCTGCGTCCCTTGCCTTGTTCGGATGAGTGAATTGACTCTCGATGCCTCGGTGCAGCAGACTTCATCGGCGAGTGGTCATAGTTTGTGGGAGCTGTGGATCGAGCCGAAGGAGTCGTTTATAAGCTGCGATTGAGAGCCTCGCGAGATGACTCGGTTCGCCGGGGCATTTGAGATATTTTGCCCGGTGACCGAGCCTCGGCTATCTTAACGCCTTTCCTCGGTCTCGGTGGTTTTTCCAATTGAGTTATCTTGTCCTCATTTGTATCATCAACTTCATCGTGAGGATGATGAGACTTGTGGAGTTGGCTCATCATCAAAATTAAATCTCATAGGAGCCGCGTCTTTTCATTGACTTGGCTCGGAGATTTGTGACCATCCTCTAAGATTTGATTGGACTCTCGCTTCATCTTCCGATCCCAAAAATGATGTGTCAATGTTTCTCGGGTAGCGATCTCAATTTCAAGCAGGCCTTTCAGTATTCCCTTCGACTGGACTCATTGTCTTAGGGTCTTGGACGTTGGCATCCGGAGGACAACCCTTGGATTTCACTTTCATGTCCCCAGTGTTAACTCTTGGGGCTTCACCATCTTGTGCGTCGGCCGCATTAGCGGTGTCATCGGCCTTTAGAGAGAGACATTTGGTGAGACAGACTTAACTATCCGAGCCGTCAATGTCACTTTTTGCCGACATGAAATCGGGGGTGAGTGAATTGTACCCTTGAAGCCATTCTCACGATTGCACGGGGACGCGATCGGGGTGAGTGAATTGTACCCTTGAGTGATCCGACTTCCATGCTCTCCATTCTCTTAAGCGGCGTTGAATATCCGGATAAACGGAGAATACATGATCACATCATCATCATTTTCACCTCCGAGTTCCGGAATGGGAAGTAAGAGACCTTGCTCTTTCCTCGGATGCAATCGCATCGATTATAGGAGGGAGACAACTCTCTCAACATTTGGCTCGCTTGTCTCATTTTTATGCTTTCTCATTTGTCTTTCTCACTGGTGGGTCGACAGATCTCTGCGATCATCATCGCCAGATTTGCAGATACATCAATAACCTCGTAAGATCGCTCTTCCCGAGCATCAGCGATCTCGTTTCTTTCTTCTACCGACTACCGGATTGATTGTCTTCTCGCAGCTCATATTGCTTGAACATCCTTCTCTTCTTAGGATGAACAGTGGAACTTCCGGTTCAATCTCACAGATTCATTAAGTAGGGACTTGGGCACCATTCTTAGAGGCAATCGCCTTTTGGGCTTAGCGATCCTCTTTTCTTTACGATGGAGAAGGGATTTGAGGATCCTTTTCGTCTTTGTTGCTCGGGCGGGTGACTCGGCTGCATGGGCAGGAGCTTTCTTTGTCTTGGCTGCGGGGGCAGGAGCAGGCTTGGATGCCGCAGCTCTCTTCTTTGGGGGAGGAGTCTCAGCTTTCTTAGCATGAGCTCTCTTCTGGGCACCGGAGAGATTCGCCCTGAACATCTTCTTGTTCACGTGGAAAGGTTTGCCATGGCGAAGAGCAATGCCCTTTACCTCCATAAGATGGCCAATCACAAGGCCATAGCCCAATGAGCATCCAAAGGACTCATCCTTCTTAAAGGTCCTGTTCAGCACATTCTAGCAGAGTCTGCTGTAAACAAACTCAGCCCAGTTGACTTTCTTTCCTTGCATGATCGCAGCCATCATGATCAGCTTAGTTTTGGACAGCTGATTGAAGCTTCCAAATTTCATGTTAATGCATTTCGAGAGGATATCCACCAGCTTATGATATTCGTCTTTCAATAGTTCCTTCTTGGCTGTGTAGACCACTTTCTCAGCATACTTAGGCTTGAGAACTTCCTTCCAAGAAGCAGCTAAGTCGACATCAGCTTCATAGATCTCCTTCAAGACCTCCGAGGGCAACAAACAGTGCTCAGCAAGGTCTTTTGCACTGAGTTTTATGACCTTGCTGTGGACGAAAGATTTGATTTCATCGTCCTGCACTTCTGCATTTACGTAAAACATTGCTACCTCTTCAAGGTATGTGTGAGAGTATTCCATCATCAGAAAGCCCTTGAGATGGACTTTTCCAACATCTCGGCTATCTTGAACCATGGTTTCATCGACACCATGTTTGATCATTCCTTCAAAATTCATGAAGCACCAGTGTGGATTTGCTTTGAAAGCTTCAAAAATCATACTTTGGGGCCATTTTCGAGGACGTTTCTACCGATCGAAATAAGAGAAACTTGCTTGAGAAGAACTAGGGTTCGCATAGGTTTCAGAGAGAAAAACACTTCCTTTGATCATATGGCTTACTTTGTATATAAAGGTCGTGAAAGGACATATTTCGGATTTTGAAATTTTTGATCAAAATCAACGGCTAAGATTAAAATGTCAAAACCACATTTAATTCCCACATTAAATGCAACAACATTTACATCCAATCATATGGCTTTTTGTGCGGCGACTTTTTTGTGGACCGTCATTATTACGACATCATCCTTAAAAACATTCCCACTCAATTAAAACGATGCGGTCTTGTCACTTAGCTCATAAATGATTGAGGTTATTTCCAAAGTGACTTAACTTTGCTTCTCTGTTCTCATGAAGTAACTCACCTATCGCCTAACTCGTCTGGTGACTTCCGACTAGACTGTTTCACTTGGTGAAATGTGAAACTTGCTCGCTTTTATTTTCTCATCTTCTTTCTCTCTTTGATTGAATGTCCTCGTTTCAACTTAGCTCAATTAACCCTAATTCATTTTTGAGTTCTTCAAATCTTGAATCACATAGAGGCTTTGTGAATATATCAGCTAACTGTTTATCAGTTGAGATGTATTCCAAGTTGATGTCTTTCTTTTCAACATGATCTCTTATGAAATGATATCTGACATCAATGTGCTTTGTTCTTGAATGCAACACAGGATTCTAAGTGATTGCAATAGCACTAGTGTTATCACACATAATTGGAATCTCTTTGTCTTCAATATCATAATCTCTTAGTTGTTGTCTCATCCATATGACTTGGGCACAACAAGCGCCGCATGACTATGTACTCTGCTTGACTATTGATGTGGCAATTGAGTTTTGTTTCTTACTGAACCAATAAACCAATCTATTTCCAAGCATTTGACATGTACCTGGGGTACTCTTCCTGTCAATTTTACATCCAGCATAGTCCGAAGTCCGAGTAACCAATCGCCTTGAATCCACCTTCCTTTGGATACCATAAGCCAACTTTCGACATCCCTTCAAATATATTAGGATTCTCTTAGTTTGCGATCATGTGGCTCTCCTTTGATGCGATTGAAATCTTGCACATACACTTACTACAAATGTGATGTCCGGCTCGCTTGTTGTTAGATAGAGCAATGATCCAATGAGTGCTCTATATCTTGTTTGATCAATAGCTTTTCCATCGCATCCATGTCCATCTTGGTGATGTATTCATTGGAATTTCACGAGAAGACTTCTCTTCCATACCAAATTACTTCAACAAATCTCGGTATATTTTGTTTGACTTATGAAGGTTCCATCCTTCAATTGCTTGACTTGAAGTCTTAGGAAGAAAGTCAGCTCTCCCATCATGCTCATCTCAAATTTTCCTTGCATGAGGTTTGAGAACTTGTCACACAACTCTTTATTTGTGGAACCAAAAATGATGTCATCCTATGGCATACTCAAATTTGGATTTTTCTCATTTGTCCTCTCAAAGATACTCAATTTGGTTGTTTTCCTTTCCCTTTGTATCCAAGGCCAGTTTGTTTGTGGTTGTACTTTGGAATGAATGTGGGTTTAGCATTTGGTGTTTTGGATTTTTGAGATGCTTCATTACTTGAAGATCCTTTTTCCAAAATCACTCTTGGAGTTTTCTTGTGCATAAAGGAATTAAATCCTATGCCTGTCTTATCTCCACATTATGTTTGACTCATGATAAGATCATCCAATGATTTGGATGCTTGTAAATGAGACAATCACATTTTTGAGATCTTTTTCACTCTTTCCTATAGCAACTAACTCTGTTGTGATCTTTGCATTTTTCGGCCTTGACTTAGTGTTCTCATCGGCTATATGACTAAGAGTACTCATCTCTTTAGTCAACTTGTGAGTTTTGGCTTTTAAAATTTGGTTGTTTTCCTCATTTAGAATTGTGTGTGATGATTTTATGTGTTCAAAATCTTTCATCATTTTGCCTAATGAATCATAAAGATTAGTGGGTGATGAAGTGTGTGTATCACAATCACTATCAATTGAATCACGAATGAGATGAGTTAGAGTGTACCTCATCTTCTTGATCCGGTTGGTCTTGTTCTTTAGCCATAAGGCAAATCATAGCCTCTTTCTCGAGTCACTTGAGTAGTCGGCTTCACTACTCTCTAAGTCTGCCGCTTTTGGACTTCTTGTCTCGGTGATCTCGAGAAGCCAAACATGGCTTTCTTATTTTCATGTCTTCTTTCCCTGAAGACTTTTCTATCTTCCTCATTCCTATATTTATTGACTGGTGGATAGGAACAGTCAACTGCAAAGTGTCCTGGTTGTCTACAGTTCCAACACAGGTTCTCAGCTCTTTGATCAGCTCTTTTTGTTCTTGGATTATCAGCTCTCTGATATTCAATCCTTTGATGTTCAGTTCTCTTGGGTGGCCTATCTTCCCTTGACTTGGAAGGAGCTGAATGTCTTCTGGAGGTCTCACCCTTATTTCTTTTATAGTTCTTATTGAAGAACTTGTTGAATCTTTTGACCATCAGGGAAATTTCCTCCTGGTATATCGCTTCGGGTTCAAGGTTCGGCTCTCTTTCCATCATTGGCAATCGGTCAAATTGGTGTCTTAAGTCTGACTATCCGGTGATCCAAGGTTTCACCTGCAAGAATTTTGAAATTTTTAAATTTTTGAACAGCAACTCTTTAATTTGTTCTGATCCTTCACAAATTAAAGTCATCTTATCCCAAATCTCTTTAGCAGATTTGCAAGATTTGACTTTGTTGAACATGGTTTTGTCCAACGTCTTGTAGAGTATATCCTTGGCCACATTGTCCAAGTTGTATCTCTTCTGTCCTCATTAGTCCACTCAGTCCTTGGTTTTTCAACCATGGCTGGTCTTGCTTCATGCAACTTCTTCTACATTAAATATGCGGGAAAGTATATTTCTTTGAAAATAAATGACACAAATATTATATAGAGGTTCGAAGATGGGGTAATTCTTCTAATCCTCTCTTCTTTAACTCCCCGGAGGAATCCGGTATGATGTAATCGGTTTACAAAGCGGTGAAACAGATCTGGAGACAAAGATTCATCACACCTTTGTTGCCTTTGCGACGCAGCTTCTTCTTCACAGGGTTGCCTTGCTACTTGACTCACTTCTCAAGTTCTTAGATTTGATCACGAAGCCCTCCAACAAACTTGATTATGGTTCGACCTGGAATCTTTCTACAATCCTAGCTTGGAAAGTAGACCCTTTGATTTCTTCAAAAGTTTCCTCTTCAATGATTTAAAGTTGTCTTTCCTTCACAACTTGTGTTGGATCGATTTCCTTCGAGTTTCGAGGCTTGAGGAATTGCTTGATGTTTATGATAATATTGCAGGTTAAATGCTTGAATATTGCTTGCTTGTTCGTTGTTCGGGTAACCTCTTCTCAATAACTTCATCACCTTTTATAGTGCACATTTGAAATTTTGCCCAGTGAAGATATAGGCTAATTTCAAATGTCAATTTTGTTCATTGGCTTGTCTTGTTTTGCAGACCTTGATGTTGATATTTCCTTGTATTAAATGTCTTCGCAAAGCGCAGTGCCGACACAAGTGCGATGTTTCCCGTTCGCTTATTCCTTTTGCATAATTCTAGGACAAACACTTTAGACCTGACGGTTTTGACATATTAATATATTGAGTAATATTCTTGACTTTAATCAACGGATGTAAGTCAATTGTCTTGACTAGATCTTTGTCTTTACCCCAGGTGACTTGAGTCACTCGGTCATTGGATAACTCATATGTCACTTCAACTTGAGACTTGGCTTCGAGTTGACTTGACCGACACTTCTCACATCTGTTCCTCGGTGACACTCCTTGATCCGTCCTTGACTTCCTTTTTGGTCATACTCGGTGACACAAGAAGTCTTCAATCCAGTCCACAGTTGACTTCTTGTATTTCTTGGCATAGCTGACTTGACTCAGCTTTTCCAGCTATCTATTACAATACAAATTACAAGGAAAATGGGGTGCCAACTTCCTAGATTAAGTTTTACATGGTATCATCAAAATGTACTCAATAAATTTCCTAACAAGATATGTCAAATACAAGTTACGATCAAAGACGTGAAGGAAATAAGCATAGACAATCGAACAAAAGGGAATTTCTTTCTAAAACGTCCAAACGCGCCAACAATTCTCAGCACTAGCAGGGTTTAGTAATGTGGCCATGACTTTCTCTACAAAATTGATATTGAGCTGATTCAATTGGCTATGGAAATCTAAGAGAAATGGCTACAACTTGCATGAAGACCCCAGGAGAAAATTCGCATGTTTTACAAGTCACACGATCATGTGAACAGCCACATGACCTAGTGAAGTGCTTCAGCGATTTTCAGAGACAAAACCAAGTCACATGGTCTGGCCATGTGGGGTGACTGTGTGAAACCACATGGCCCGTTTGATTTGTCTGCGGCTGATTTTGAGTCCTAATCCCGTCAGAACTCTACCAGCGGTCTCCCAAAGCACCTATATAAGGGAGACCAAGGGCTGGACGAATTTTCATCATAAAAAATCATTCATACAACAACAAACCAAAATACACAAGATTACACATATCAAAGGTCTTCTGAGAGAGGAGGGCTAGGTTACGAAGAGCACCACAAGGCCTTTCACATCTACGGAAGCACAAGGGTTTCGTAGGCTTGGAAGGAGGATCCATCCTGACAAGAAGAGGTTTTCTTTCTAAGTTTAGATCACTTGTTTGTATTTAAAGGATGTCACAATGTTGATTTCAAGTTTGTCTATGAATTTGTTACCAATGTTTGGCTACTATGAATTTGTTACCAATGTTTGGCTAATCTTTCGGCTCTTAGGGCATAATCAAAAGTGTGGATTCATGTTAGATCTTGATTGATTATTTTTTTAATTGATTCATGTGTTTTATTTTATGAATTTGAGTGCTTATTTTTAATTGTTGATTATTTGGCCAATAATTTGCATTTCATACTTGTTAGTACATAATCCGGGAGGTGAGTTTTAGCAAGACGAAAATCAAATTCGACATAAACAGATGTAATGTATCGGAGACTATACATTTTGCGGGGAGTATTCAAATTCAAAGATCAGTTGAGAGTTAATAATAGTTGTGATGCATCGGGAGACCTCAATTATTATTAATCTACTCTTTATGCGCTACCGGAGAGGGGGAATAAACTAGTTTAGGAATCGAACTCATAGAAACACGTGAATTGGTTTTGTGAAACATTAATTAGATTTAATATTTAAGAAGCATGTTGAGATTATGGCCTAGGGTTGCTTTTGTATTTGTTGAAAAGACTTGTGGAGTTCGAACTTATTTCTTTTATTTTTCGATTCTTGTTTAAAAACCCTTGATGTTCGGTTGCTTCAATAAAATTGGAATGCGATATTATTATAGCTTTAAGTGTTTCATAGTCAATCCCCGAGGAATACGACCTTGCTTGCCATTATCGATAAACTACATTGTACACTTGCAAAGTATAAAGATCCAAATATTTTTAGCGAACAACAACCAGTTAAACGAAATATAGCTAGGTATTCTTAGCCAATTTTTGGTTGCTCTTCACACGTACAATTTTACGACTGCTTTTTTACACTCAATCTTAACAGGCATCAATGGTCCGTACCAGCGTGATAAAAAAAACAAAAACCGCAGCAAAAACAAAACGCCGTTAACTTTAGACATTAGCGACCAATCTTAAGTATTCGTCACTAAAAATTAAACTAACAACTGGTTAGTTCTTTTTGTCAATGAAAATATTCATCACTAAATAGAATATATGAATCTAAAAATTATTAATTTATTATACGGAAAAATGATGATCGAGTTTAATATGATAATAATGAACTATTTTTATTATTTTAAGAACAATAAAATTTTAGGGGCAAAATTATCCATATAGGGCTAAGTGCAAAAATTACATAGTTCATAGAGTAAAATGTAACAAAAAATAGTTTATATGCTAAAGTGTAAAAACGCGATTAGTAAAAGGGGTTTAGTGTATTTTCATCTTGTATATATGTTCATGTGAAACTTATAAATGAGTTAACTTCATGAGCTTACTCTCAAAATCTTAGCCTAATAATTTTAGTTGTTAACAAATACAATTGAAGCCCAATGCTAACTTAACAGAGCCCACTAAGCGGACGGGCTTCTCAAGAAACTTGGTCAATTTAAAGTAGGAATGACAATGAGAGTCCAAATTTGATTAAAGCGAAACTTAGAAGGTAACAAATTTATTGTTTAAAACTAATTCGGAGCAGAGAGTGGATCTTTGCTAAACCTGCAAATGTAAAATATTTATAGGGTTTTTATACATTCATGTCCATTTTCCTCTTGGCCCGCTAAGACTCAACAACCTTCACCTCCCAGTCAAGAAATTTGTCGCAGAATGAATTTGACTTGTATGAGAAAACTTATCATATGGACTTTTGGATCTAAAAGTTTATTTTTCGTAATAATAATCATTTGTTGGTTAGTTTGGAATGTACTTGTGAATAAGTCACTTCTCCAACAAGTTCATTATAGAGAAATCAGAATTTGAGACTTGTTGAAAAGTTATTTATTAAGAAATCATCTACACGTCTGAAACATAGCCAACCGATGCCCATTTATTCATTTCTCTCTAAAAAAACTCATTCTTTCTCAAAAAATATTGTGACAATGATTTTGTTCTTGTATTTTTTTGCTAGTTTTACAACTTTCTAATTTGTTTCAATGCAAATATTTTACTTCTTTTCTTCTACAAACTTAAACGGAAATTTGAATGAAAATATTATGTTTGTACCAAAAAAATGAAAGAAATACTTATTTTTGGATATTCAACCGAAAATATCAATAAAATGTGAAAAACCCATTCGATTGAAAAAGCAAATCAAAATTTTCAGATGTATATATTTTTAATTATAATAATGTTGATGAATATGGTAACCTTTATTGCAATAAGAGTTATCATATCTAAGAGGAGGAACTATCGTGCGCCATTGCAAAACGAACTAACGAGTTGTTAGTTTAACAATTGGTGAGTTCTTTTATATTTGTCTAATGATATTTTAACATAGCACAAATAAATAAAAGAACTAACTAGTTCTTAAAATATTGTTCTTCTAACACTAGTGGAAGATCACAATGATACGTTGTGAGTGCATTTTTTCTTGCTCTTTCAATTATTGCTTTTATCCTTTCGTTTTTCTTTGCTATCAAATTTGAATGCTCCAATGCACAATATTTCAAGTTTCGTAATTAATGATTATTGACAATAGAGTCTTCATATATTTTGAACGTTTTTAAATTTACGTAATTTTGTAACATGCGGCTATTTACTATAAGTTTTTTAAATTACACTTATTTGTTCATATGTCCGTAATTAATGATCATTCATGGGGAGAGTCTTCAATCATAATGGATTACAATGCATTTATTGCAATGTAATCACGGCTACCTATTGGGATCAACCTTGTGCTCCAGTGGTTGAAACATGTGTTGTAAGGCGAATGACCGGGTTCAATCCCATACGAGTGTGTGTGTCCTTTCCCAAATTCCCCCTCTTGTACTCAAAAACAAAAATCACGGCTACCTATTCAAATGTTTGTAATATGCATCTTTATTGATAATGGATTCAGTTATTCTACTTTAGTGAATTTTTTATTTTTGAAAATTCTACTTTAGGGATTTTTGAAAGAATTTAAGAGGGTGAATTCTAAAATTGCGATGAGTGTTGTGCGAGTGTTGCCAACACCTAAGATAAAACAAGCGGAAGACTTTATGGAAAAAACAAATGCACAGTAATATGATGAAAGACTGAATATAGCAAGATGAAAATGAACACAATGTTTTATTTTTTCCATAAGTATATAAAAATATACGTGTGTGGTGGCCTTAGGCCAAAAATTCACTAAGTGAAATGTGTACAAAATACAAAAGAAAAATAAGACAAAAGCTCCCTTTTGATCTTGCTCCGTAAATTTCATTTACTGTAAATGAGAGATTCCTCAGATTAAATGTATATATCTCTCCACTACAAAAGATAGACTCTATCAGAAATCACAAGAAAAACAAGCTCTGAGGAATGTGATGTCAAGTGTGAGGTAACACTTCTAGCCACACTTGACACCTTCCAGCAAAGTTTATGTGACAAGCTGAAATGAATTGAATCTTCTTCTTTCTTATGCTCTCAGCAAATTGGCCTCTTTTTTCCTAACCTTTGGACAGTTTAAATAGCTGTAGAAGACATCCATCCACCTGTAAAACACATTATAAAGGTAGCACTAAAACAACAAATGTTAATGGGTTAGTAGGTTAGCACATGGTTAGTGGAATACAAAAGATAAAGAGATAAAACATGGGTTAAGGATTAGAACATGGGTTATGGGTTAGTGGAATTCATAAATTGTTATTGGAAGTATGGTGTCCATAAAGGTAAAAAATAAATGTGGCTGAAACATAAAATTTTAACACCAACAATCTCCTCTTTTTTTGCCTTTCTGGACAAAACCTGCACAAGAACAATATTATCCCAACAAACCATATACCACAATAAATAATATAAACTCCCCCTAAAACTAATAACAAGAAGTCTAATAACCTAACTATTTACAGTCCATCTTCTCCTTCTCAAGAACCTCAGTTCCTTTAAAGTGGTCAACACATGTCGCAACATCTTTTGTACCACCTTTCTTACCAAGTGTTTCATGTTCGATTTTTACAAACCGGTTTTTGTGCATATCCTTCTCCCTTTTTTTTTTGTGCGAGAAAAGAACATTTCTCTCCCCTCAAAGTATTAAGTTCTCTAGTTCAATGTTATGAAGAAAAAAATACAAAATAAAAGGTAAAAGAAACAAATGAAAAAGTAGTTTAGAACAACATTTGAGTACTTCAGGAAAAGAAATTTTGGAGAAGATAAAAGTTTTTTTTTTCATTTTTCATTTTACATTTTTTTAAATGAAAGATACTCAAACAATCTGAGTCTTTTGATATGAAAAACACTTGATGGACCTATGAAATTCAAGGCAATATATTAACCATATAAAATAGCCAACTAAGTGTAGTTAATATCCCATATTTCTAGATTTTAACTCCCCATTTTTCAAGCCCTTTGACGATGTGCACCAAGATATAGGAAATGAGTAAGAAAGAGTAATCGCCACATATTTCCTCCGAAAATCAAATTAGAAATATACTCACTATTATATACATGTCCTAATTATACCTGAAACCATGCAAAATTTTGTAAATAAAACGAAGGTAAAATATGCAAGGAAAGCACACGAAATGGAAGAAAAATATCACAAGGTGCTCATAGAAGGTGTTGGCCACATCCGGCTAAACACTTCTTAGATTTCATCAAATTTGAAAATTTATGGCCATACTCGATTTATGAGGAATTTTCCTTGCACAAATTCATACAACCTCGTTTTTTTTTGTATTTTCCCTTGTTTATTTGAAGACGTTCGAAACTTCGATTAGGTTTCAATTCGGAACTTTTCATCGGAAACTCCTAGAGTGTTGTTGCATACTCATGTTTGAGTCGTTGTTTTATGTAAAAGATAAACATAGGACACATGAATGCTTCTAGTTACTAAGCAATATCAAAAAGTGGAGTATAGTCTCGATTTGTCTTTTTTAACAAAAAGAAAGCAAGAATTATATACAAGTACTTGAGTATTTTTAATCCGATTTTTGGCCATAAATAAAAATCTAAATCAATGAAAAAGTTTCATAGATGGAACACATAATATGAAATCCTTGAAGATATTATGCAAAATGCCTAAAAATCCTAAATAGGCAAAATATGTATAGGTGTTACAACAAGTGTCGTATCACATGAGCCAACATAAATCAAAGCACACACGGTCCAAGAGATTTTTCAAGACTTGAAAATATC
The DNA here is from genome assembly GCA_016081115.2 of Rehmannia glutinosa. Lineage (NCBI taxonomy): Eukaryota > Viridiplantae > Streptophyta > Magnoliopsida > Lamiales > Orobanchaceae > Rehmannia > Rehmannia glutinosa. The sequence goes on along the minus strand of CM071924.1, from coordinate 31,983,172 downwards.
TCAAAATCCAACGATTTGGTGAAAATATTTGCTATCGATTTTCGGTGGCAACATGGTCAATGTGAAATAAATCTTTTTCAACCAAATCTCGTATAAAATAGTGTCGAATGTCAATGTGTTTAGTACGAGTGTTGTTTTGAGTTTCTAAAGATATCTATAGCACTTAAGTTGTCACAATGCATGGCTAATAAATCACTAGAAATACCATAATCATCAAGCATTTGTTTCATCTAAATCAATTGATTACAACAAGAACCCGGCTGACATATTGATTCAACGGTGAGAAAAAGAAACACAATTTTGTTTTCTATTATACCAAGATATGATTATTTCCAAGAAAGAAACATCCACCATAAGTACTTTTCCTATCATCTAAGTTACTCCGCCTAATCGACTCACTAAAGCCAACCAAATTTGTGTTAGTGTCCTTAGTATACCATATCCTTTAAATAAGCCGAACCACTCGGATGTTTGATTATTCTTTTTATGGCATTCAAATGATTGATTTTAGGGTCAACTTGGTACCTAGCACAAACACAAACACTAAACATAAGGTCCGGGCGACTTGCTGTAAGGTAAAGTAAACTTCCTATCATGCTCTGTATAAGGTGTTGTCAACACCTTCGGCCTCACTATCCCTACACAACATCTGACTTGTGTTCATGGGAGTTTTCATGTGTTTGCTGCTGTCAAGACTGAATTTCTTCACCAGATTTTTGGCATATTTACATTGTGACACAAAAATACCAGATCTGGTAATTGTTTAATTTGCAATCCAAGAAAAACATTAAGCTCACCAACCAAACTCATTTCAAATAGTGCATAAATAGAGAATGATAGTATGAATATGTCATTTTATTGAACATATCATTCTTTGCACTTTATAACGCTTTACAAAGTACAATGAAAAAGAGTATACAAAGTACTTACAAATGTTTGTGTATTTACATTAAAGTAAAAATACAACATGAAGGAGTTCACAATAGTCTTCAACACCTCTGCTGCTTCCTTATTCTCTCAGCTTCATCTTTTACTCTTCGCCTATTATCTTCAGCTCTTTTTCTTTTCTTTTCATCTTCTTCCTTCTCCTTTCTTTCACAGGCTCTGTTTGCAGCTGGATCTTGCCTTCTCTGCCTCTCTTCCCATTCTTGTTGTTGCCTTCTGTTTTCCAGTTCTTGCCTCTTAGTTGCTTCAGCGTTCTTTTTGGCAACTTCTCTGTTAGCAAGATCATTTAATCCAGCCTAGTATAAACGGTCTTGCTTCAAGGGATTAACATAAGTGTAATTCATTGGCGTGCTTGGTGAAGTGCCTCTGCCACTTCCACCACGTCTTCCCTTTCCTCTTCTAGAAGTAGCTCATCCCCTTTGAGTATACTGAATAGGATGTGCTCTTGGAGTCTGTTGACTGCTTCCTTTAGTCTGCTGCTTCATTGTTGTTGGACCTCAAGTGCTTTAGTGGATTGACAACTATCCCCACAAATCAACACAAGTCTTTTTTAGCACGCTTTGTCCTCACTCACGTGCTCCCAGGAAAACTTCCTAGGAGGTCACCCATCCCATGTCTACTCCAAGGCAAGCACGCTTAACCTTAGAGTTTCTATGTAATGAGCACCAGAAAAGAAGATGCATCTGTTGGTATGGGTAGTCCTAATCTAATCTTTTAAGCTTTTCTTTAATGTGCAATCCAACGCTCACGAGTTCGAATCGCAGGTCGTGCCTCACGCCTATTTTAAAGCCCATTGCGGGCGGGATCTTTGGACTAAATCCCAACAATCTCCTCCCAAAGATTTTTGCCACCATCTCGGCTCAAGTGGTTGGCAACCTCTCGTTGTCCGCCAAACTTCCTCGATTCTAACGTCAACTTCTTGATTTAAGTGTTAGGTCACGCCACGACTATCGATTCCGGCCACCCAAAGAACTTACATCTTCGATTTTAGTCCGTTAACCTCGATTCGGCCACCTAGACACACCCTTCAGTTCTGGTCCATTTACCTCCATTGCGCCAGCATCTTAGTTCCTCCGGTCCTAGCAACCTCCACTACATCATGCTTCCAAGGGAATTCGAACCCATGACTGCTCGATACAGTTGTTGGACTTCAAGTGCTTTCTTGGATTAACAAGCTGTCCCCACAAACCAACATAAGTCTTTTTCGCACGCTTTGTCCTCATTCACGCGCTCCATGGAAAACTTCCCGGAGGTCACTCATCTCATGTCTACTCCGGGACAAGCACGCTTAACTTCAGAGTTTCTGCGTAATGGGCACCAAAAAAGAAGATGCATCTGTTGGTATGGGTAGTCCAAATCTAATCATTTAAGCTCTCCTTTAACAGTGCAATCCAGCGCTCACGATTTCTAATCGCGGGCGGCGCCTCGCGCCTCTTTTAAATCCCATTGCAGGCAGGATGCTGGACCAAATCCCAACAATAGTTGATTTGCGGATCTCTAAATCCTTAACTCAAGTATAGATCCATTGCCTGCTCAAGGGTCATTCTCTCGAAAAATCCTTTTAACTGGAGAGTTTGAAACTCCTCCAACGATCTTGGCTCTGACCCTACATCTGGAGAGATAGAGCAATTTCTTGAGGGAGCTTTACTAATGTAGAGTCTTTAAGTAACCTTTGGGAGATCATCGAACTTGGGTTTCAAATCTTCTATGCGACCATGATGCTTTTCTCAATCTTGGCGGAAAACCCGATAGCTTCTCTGGACTTCTTGAAAGTTAACTCAACTTTCTCTTGGTTGATAAGCCCGTGGCGTGCGAATGGAGAGAGTGGTGGATAAGCCTTGTTGGGGTTTTGTAAAAATGATCTTCAAATGGGTCTTCTTCACTTCACTTCCTTCCCCTTAGTACAATCTTTCTTCCCCTTTTGGCATCCTCAACAAGGAGAGTCGGAGGATTTTTCCAGGATAAGTTCTAATTTTTCATGAGTTGTGGAGTGAGTCGCTCTGTGTCTTTATTTCGCATTCATCACCATCATCTCGGTGCCCATATGGCTTCCAGGACTTGAAGGTCTTGCTCATGTTGAGCTTTCAAAGAACTCCATATTAGTTTCGTATGGTGGTCCATCCCGAAAATTAGGGATGGCGATGGGGCGGAGTCGGGACGGGTCGGCCAGACCTGGACCCGCCCCGTGCCTAGAATGGGGCAGGGCGGGCACCCCCATGGGTCACGGGGTGGCCCGTTGCTCGCCCCTTAGATTTTAAATTAAATTAAATTAAAAATATAAAAAACATTGAAAAAATATACATTTATAAAATATTATTTACAAAATTTATTATTATCAATTTATAAATATTAAATATAATATAAGAATGCATAAAAATTATATTATATTATATACTATATATTTTATATGTAAAATATATATTAAAATATATTTTAAAACTAAAAATTCTAGGCGGGCGGGGCGGGTAGTCATGGGCGGAAGTAAGACCCAAACCCACCCCGCCCGCTCCGGTCACAAGGCGGGGGTGACCCAAACGGGGTGGGCCATGGTGGGTACCCGTGGGTTGGGTCGAAATTACCATCCCTACCGAAAATGTGATCCCTCTGCCTCTGCTGAAACTTCGCATTTTCAGCACTCCAAATCACCAATTTTGCGAACAGTGATTTGAAGTAGCTGACTTGTTCTCTCCTGAGTGCCTTTGTTTGAGTTGTCCATTCCCTGATCCTTAACATTGTACCTCGGATATCTTCAGAAATGGTTGCATCATGATTATCTAGTCGTTGGTTAAGAGCATAAATCTTTTCTCCATGTTTTCTATTTCAGCGCAGATAGCCTTGAAGGCTCTCTGAAAGTCAGTTGAATCAGGGGACTGCTCTTTTGGCCATACAACATCGAAGTCAAATTTGAATGGCACAACTCTGAGATCGTCTGGAGCTTAATTCATCAGGGTGGATTTCCACAGTGTATTTGGCACTTTCAGCAGCGGACTCTGTTTCAAGTGGTACCTCAGCTACAAAAGGGAAGTAGTCTGACAACAGATCATCTGGGACCAAGGGAATTTCTCCCACTTCTTCTTCAGGAGCTTTTCCATTTCCCTTGATACTAGCTTCAGCTTTATGTGCCTCAGTTGTTTCAGCTTCATCGGCAGTCGCAGTTGTGTTAGCCTGCGGAGCTGACTGGTCCTCAGTTGTCTTAACAACTTCATTAGACTCAGTATGTGTTTCCTTTTGAGTAACCTCGGCCTCTCCTAACTCATCAAGCAATTTTGTCCATTTGAAGTGAACGGGAAGGAGCTTGGTGCTTGTTGTTCACCATTTGTTGTTCCATCACCATCGATAATTCCAGCTAGCCACTCACAGAAGGATTTAGCATAAGTTGTTGCGCGTGTAGTCTCTGAGGTTCCTACTAGACTGCTTTTATGTCGTTGGTTAAGGAAAAATGAATCAAAGACAAGACTGCCGCGTCTCAGGCTGGTGATGGCACCATTAGGGGTGGGCCATCCACCAAAGTGAATTTCGAAATGGCAACTTTCTCGCTTGCCTTTTGCATTTTTGCCACAACCTCCTCGATCTCCGGGTCCTCTTCTGGTTTGTCTTTTTGAGCTGAATTAGCTTCATCATATGTGTCAAGAAATTCCACAGAGATGTTTTCTTGATTGTGTGCAACACAGTGATTTCTTCGTGTTTAGTAGTCTCTGCTTGAGGAGTTGGCATTTCATTCTATTCTACGGTCATTTTACCCAAGAAAGTATCAACCTCCTTTGGGCCTTCATTACCCTCAAAAGCGGTCTCAACCGCTTATCGGGCCTTTAACATTCCTCGTGCGGTCTCAATCGCATCGGGTCTTGGACATTCCTTTCGAGAAGACGGAGCTGATTTGGGGTCTTGATGGCATCCTTTAAGGTCTTAACCACTTGGATTGCACTTTCGGACCAGTAGAGTCTCAATCGCCATGGTCTTCTATCCATCTTTGCCTTTATTGCATCAACTTCGTCGACCTCATAGTGTGATTGGGATTTCAGCTAAGATCAAGAAACATCCGAGCTTTTCAACCCCACTCGGTGTTTTGTCACATACTCTACTTCACCTCCTAACTTCAAACTAGTGAGGTCTCCCATGCCCTCCTCCAACCCGGGTTGTGGTGTGTACAGTTTCTCCTCACCGGGCGCATCAGTGATTCACGAGCAAAGAGGGTTACTAAACCTTGAGACTCGGCCGCTTGTCCTTTTGAATGATCAGCCAATGGGGCGGTGTCTAAACACCTTTCACGAGAGGTAGGCTCACTAAGGTTCCCTCTACATCTCCTTCATTAGCTTCATCGCCATGTGCCCTAGTTTCCTCGTCCTTCGAGTGTCTTTGATGAGGTTGAAGCATCGATGGTCCTCACCATTTCCAATATGTCGGGGTAGGAGATATTTGCATTGATGATGACTCTCTTGGGCCCCTTCTCAATGTTTGATCATGCAATTCCTTGGACTCTTTTATTGCTTGCTTCACCTCGGCCTTCTCCATTGGGCCAAAGAACGCCTAGCACTTCAACATCACTATCACTGGTGGTGGTTGTATGGCACTTTCAGGGCCTTCCGTGAAAGCACAAGTGTGAGGCTTTTTAGACTCCTCAACCACATTGGCTTTCTTAGTGGCCTTATTTTTCTCATCCTCATTTCTCGAAAAGGATGTTGGTGCAAACAATCTTCGTCCAATGCTATTCGAACGCCAATATTTCCCAAAATTTCAGGAGGTATTCTTCCTCTTCAATGAATTATGGGCTTTGGAATTGATCTCGGCAAAACTCGAACTTCCAAGATCTCCAAACCGTAGCCTCTCTTGTATATCCGGATAAGCAGAAGACAAAACTTGAAGATCATCATCTTTATTATCATCCGCAAAGGCTCTTTAGCAACCTTGCCTTCCTTGTATTGTAATGGCATCGTCCCCTAAGGGGATCGTCACAGCTAACTCTTCATGACCTTGGTCACCGTGTGTTGGTTGATTCTTCTTGATTTGTCTCCCTAACGACTAGTTCATGACGTGCCGAGCAAAGAAACGATTGATTTCTTGTTCATGACCATCACGTAATCTTTCTCTTTCACACTTTGTTGGTCATCAACATCGCCTTCTTCTCCAACAGCTTCAACAGTTGTTCCGGACTCAGTTGGCTTGGCATCTAAGTCAAACTGTCTCACCAGTTTTTTCCTTGGCTTTCTCTTCAAGGAACTTCAACTTCTTCTTGTTTCTCTTCCTCTTCAAGAAATGGCGAGACTATGCCAATTTTAGCTTCTTAGTTGTAGCTAGCTTTAGAAAGCACTTGGTGAGCGCTTCTTCTTCTTACGATTGGTGAGGAGTTGGAGCAGGATCTTTCTCGGCTGTGGGGGTAGGTGCAGTCTTGGCTGCGGGGGCATGTGCTTTCTTCTTAGGAGCTGGTTTAGGGGATGGGCTTTTACAGAAGCAGTTGTGTCCATAGGGACGATCTCAGTTGATTCTCCCTCACTCGTAGCCATCTTCTTCGCATGGGCTTGGCACTAGGCAAAAGAGAGGTTTGCCCTAAACATCTTCTTGTTGACATGGAAAGGTTTCCCATTTCGGAGAAGAACCCCCTTCACCTCTATCAAGTGGCCTAAGATCAGGCCATAACCGAGTGAGCTGCCAAACATGCCATCATCACCCACAGACATGTTCATCACATTCTGGCAAAACTTGCCATAGATGAACTCGGCCTAGTTAACTTTTTTCTCCTCCATTATTGCCGCCATCACAACCATCTTAGTCCGAGAGGCTAATTGAACATCCAAATTTCATGTCTACACACTTATCCACCACATCCATCAACTTATGGTTGTCTTCTTTTATCGTGACTTGTTTGCGGTGTAGTTAGTTTTCGCAATGACCTTTGGTTTGGCTATCTCCTTCCGGTAGCGATCAAATCAACATTTTTCCCAGATTATCTCCTTCAGACAAGAATAAGATCATTGTATAACTAATTGTACATCATTCAATTCCAGCGATTTTTATGGGATTTGATTTTATGATTATTCCCACTTTTCATTCAATTGTGGTTTACTCACAATGATGTATAATTAGTTATACAATGATGCATTGTTAGATATAAAATGGTGCGCGATCGTTATTAAATGGTGCGTTTAGCTATTAAAATGGTGGATAATTCAATTATGAAAACGCTATCTTTATCACATCCATGATTGTAGAGCATCATTATAGGAAGGTGGTTACACCATTTTGTCTTAATAGGGTTTTAAATGATGTACAATTAGTTATACAATGATACACTATTAGATATAAAATGGTGCACGTTTAAATTATTAAATGGAAAGATGGTTACACCATATTTTCTTTATAATTCCTTTAGATGATGTGCAATTAGCTATAAAATGATGCATCGTTAGATATAAAATGGTGTGACAGTTATTAAATGGTACACATTTCAGCTATTAAAATGGCGCATAATTCAGTTATGGAAACGTGATCTTTATCACGTCTATGATTATAAGGTGTCATTATGGAAAGGTGGTTACACCATTTTGTCTTTATAGGGTTTTTAGATGATGTACAATTAGTTATACAAGGATGCATTTTTAGATATAAAATGATGCACAGTTAAGTTATTAAATGGGAAGATGGTTGCACCATTTTGTCTTTATAGTTCCTTTAGATGATGTAAAATTAGTTATACAATGATGCACAGTTAGATATAAAATGGTGTACGATCGATTTATTAAATGGTGTACGATTCAACTATTAAAATGGTGCACAATTTGATTATAGAAATGTGATATTAATCAATCCCTTGATTGTAGGGGCATGATTTATGGAATTTTGCTAATTCTTTGTTATGCCTTCTTTCCACCTATTAATTAATTGATAAATCGATTATTTTTAATGGCACGGACCATTGAATAAAAGGTGTGGATGGATGGGATCTATCCACATTGCCACCTGAAGAAGAGGCTCCCACACGAGATCTCATCCATATATATATTTATATATATATATATTAAACATTTAAAAGATACATTTTTTAACAAGTCTACAAAACCGTAGACCGCTCCGATACCACTTGTAACGACCCAAATTTTCTAATAGTACAAATATTTTAACAAGCAAAGTGCGAGTAACTTAATTAAAAGTGCACAAATTTAAAAGATAGCATGTGATTCAAAATTCGCATCCTAATAAACAAAAGTACTTTAATTCAAACTCAAACATCGGTCATCCAAAAATAAAATAGTAACTAAAATTCGTTAACAAATTAAATATTCTTAAAGTTGTTAAATAAATAAAATTATTAACATCGCATCCATAGTCTCGATCTTCGTTCGGACTCCTCAACCCGAAAAGTATCAAATAATATGGGGTGAACTTTTAACTCTCTCAATGGGGACACGCTTGTCAAAATTAAATACATCAATAAGCATAATCATAGACATTCAACATGTAATCTACTTTTTATTCTGACTGGCCAGTTACTTTTTAGTAGTGCGGGTACACCCCGAGAATACATTTGACCCTGGACCTTCTTATAGTCCCTGACTAAGTACTGCGGGTTCACCTTGAGGATATTTTTGATCTCGGACCTCTTACAGCTCCAGACTAATTATAGCACTGCGGATTCACCCCGATGATACTTTTGATCCCGGACCTTCTTATGGCCCCTGGCTAATATGATTTCTTTTATTCAACATTGCACATAAATGAATACACATATACAAAGCATTTAAAAGTGACAAACAATAATTAAATAGAAATATCCTCACCTCAAATAAATGCAGATGTCTGTGCGAAGAATGCAATAATGCAGACAATTTTACTCCTCGTTTTCTTTGTTTCCTACGATAAATTATAAAGTGTAATTAATAAATAATATAAGATTTGGATTGATTAAGAAAAGGGGTCAAAAATAATAATCAAAAGGAGATTATTGAATTGGGTTAAAATCTGGTCAAGTATGACCTATATTTTCAACTTCCTAAAAAAATTGTGATTGGAACTTCCTACGGCCTCAAATTAAGAATAACCCAAAACCTTCAAACCCACTTCCCAACTCAGTCCCCACCCCCAATTTTCCTCTTTTTCTCATCTTTGTTATTATTCCTTGCCCCCTCTACAATTCTTTCGTCAATTAACCCATCTTTTCCTCTTTTTTTTTTTTTTTTTTTTCTTTTTACTAATCTATCTTTCTCAACCCCCAACACTTCACCTCTCTCAATTCACAATTCCCATCACTGCCTATCATCTTTTTCTCTCTTTTTTTTTTTTCTTTTCCCTTTCCTTAACTTTTTCCTCTTCTCCAAATCCCTAATGCCCCTTTTTGAACAAGCCATCCCCTCAAATAACAACCCCTGTCGTGTGCGGTGCCCCTTCAATCTCTCCCTCTTTTTTTTTTTTGGCGAATGAAAGTGAACGGCTGAGGAGGAAAAGAAAAGTTGGGTTGGTTAGCAGATGAGATGGTAAAAAAATATAAGCTTGAAAGGGAATCTGAAAACTACCTCGACTTTGGACGTTAGCAGATGAGATGGTAAAAAAAATATTTAGGGTAAGGTTGTGTATTTCTAGCGTAAAATTCTAGAGTTTGAAGTCAATAGGGCTTGTTGATGATAATGATAAAATCAGATATTATTGTATCCAGTAGGATATGGTTTTATCTTCTGTATTCGTAAAAATCTGGACTGTAAACGATAAATATGAATTTTAATCAAGGATGACTAAATAAAAGAAATATTTAAACTAATTAAATAATAAGATAATTAAATTAATAATAATAATATCAATAAATATATTAAGAAAATAGCCAGATATTACATTAGCAGAGCTAGATTCTATATCACATTCACTCACATTTAACAATTCAAATATTCAAAATGTTTATTCAGTTTATACACCATAATGAAGTAATTAATATTTGCATCAGGATCAAGTTAATTTTGTTTTCTTTTGCCTATTCTTTTTGCAATGTTTCACAAACTTTCAGTAATTTATATAATTGTATTGACATATTTTAACGAAGTTTATTTATCATAACATATTAATCAGTATTAAAACTTTGTTATTTTTGTTTGGAAGTGATCAATATTAAAAATTAAAACACAGTCATTGGGTTTTGGGAATACCTTGTTCGTGAAATTGTTCATGGAATTCTTCAGCAATAGAATCCATATTTTTGCAGATTTTTTTAATAAGTGTGATTATGTCTGCCCTCTCTATTCGTGTTTGTGTGTTGTCAATGATTGGTTGCAGAGTTAAGATAATACAAGGTTATGGAGGTTCTGCAAAATTTTATTTGATCAATTTATTTTTAGGATAATATTTCATTGATTTAGTTGACTTAATTGAGCATATCAATTCCTAAATCTTAGGTAACGGATTATGACAGTTTATTTGCTATGATATAATGTCTATTATACCCCCATCAATTATAATTGTCAATTATTATATATTTTTCAACCATTAAATCTGGGCCATCAACTAAAAATCTCAATGATATGGATTAGTTCCACGGTCTAACAGGAGCATAGTTGTTCTATTTGAACCATCCCATATATATATATATATATATATATATATATATATATATATTATATATGTGTGTGTGTGTATGAATGTCTGAATTAATATTAAATCCTCAAATTATGTATGTATATATTTTAAAGTATTGTCAAGGAAAAATCAAGGCTTGCTTGGTTTCATTTTGCAGTCTTGGGGAAAGTTAAATTTAATGGGTATTTAGTTTTTTTTTGGGAAAACTTATTATATGGTTAGTAGTGTCATATTATTTATATTAATATAATAGTTGATAAGGATAAAATATTTTAGTTATTTATATAATGACTATTAAGATAAATATAAAAATATATATGTAAAGTAACGGTCAAGATTTACTTTGTAAAAATATTATAAGAAAAGAAAACAAATATGTTTTGTGTAAAAATACTAATATTGGTTTTATTTCCTGATAAATGAAAAATGAATCTAAACAAAGCACCCAGTCCTAAGACACCCCCACCTGCCCCACCCCACAATCCACATATAACAAAAAAGAAAAGGAAAATCATCCCTAAGGAAATTGGATCACGGTTTCCTTCTTAAATGACAATAAAGGCTAGTATACTTTCCTAAAAGATTATAAACACGGTTATTCAACTAATGGGATCCCATTCAAAATGTTAATGTATCAAAACTCAATAATTATTAGATTCGTTTCATATTTATTATGTATGTCCACAATGGTTGTTGAACATTCTTTCACAACTTGGATTAAAGAAATTCCAAATATATATGCAAGTACTAGAATCATAGCATTATGGGTAGTTGGATAATTTAAAGAGAAACGGGAAACAACAAAAAGAAATATGAATTTACTATTCTCTCTTTAGTCTTTGGCATGATGCTTCATAATTTAATTATTGAATAATATCTCCAAAAAAATGTTTATACACTTCAAACTTGAAACATGTCATGCCACAAAACATACTCCTAAATATGAGGTACAAGGGCATTTGACATGCACCTTGTCTTTTGGGCCATAGACAATAAATCTTGAAACTTGTTTCTGGTTATTAAATAGAGAAAAAAATTCTGCCTCCCGAACTATAGGTCATTTTACACTTTTCCTCCAAATCACGTTTTTGATGCAAACCACCTCCTAATGTTCACGATTTTTACACCTTGCCTCTCTGGACTCAATTCGCCACAAATTGTCATCAAGACACGGGGAACACGTGACTTGCACATGCATTTTTAAGGGAAGGTGCAAGTCACGTGTTCGGTGGCGGTGACAATTTGTGGCCGAAATTGTGTCCGGGGAGGCAAGGTGTAAAAATCGTGAACATTAGGAGGTGATTTGCATCAAAAACGTGATTATGAGGCAAAGTGTAAAATGACCTATAGTTTGAGAGGCAAAAATTTTTTCTCTATTAAAACTTATGTTTCGGTATAGGGTTTGAAACTCATGATATGAATTAACTTATCACAACCCAGGGGCTAATATTATTTAGAGTGAATCTCACTTTTCCCCATGTACCTTCCTTGAGTATCATTTTACCCCTTGTAATATCAATTGTATCACTTTACCCCCTCATACACTTAATTAGTAATATTTTACCCTCTTATGGTTTTAGAATATTATTTTGTACTTATACTCAAAACAATTACCATTTTGTATATCCCTACATATTAGTTTTACTAAAATAATAAAATTATTTTAAAAGCATTTAATATTAATAAACTTGTATTATTTTCTAAATTACTTTCATAACTTGATTAATTAACGCTTAATATTAAATTTATTATATTTTATATTTAGTTGCTAATTATTTAACTTTAATATAGTATCTATTAAATTAATATATGATAGGATATTTCTATTAGCTAATACATTTACCTTTTAATTTATTATTCACGACAAAGTTAAAATTATTAATTGAATAATCACAATTTAATAAACAAATGTGTTAAATAGAAAAATAAATCATTTTCATGGTTAATTGTTTTAATACAAAATATTATTTTATAATATAATACATAATTCTAGATTTACTATGAAAAAAATGTATGAATATATTAGTTTACGTAAAAGAACCAACAATATAGTTATTTAATAGGAACTAAATTAATTTTAATAAAAGCAAATAAATTTTAATTCCAAAAAAAACTATAGTATATATTTGATGTCATTGTTAAATTAAAATAATAGTAGGAACAATTAGGTCATTCAATAAAGAAATATGAGGATTAAATGATGTTTTAATTATATAAGGGGGTAAAGTGATACAAATTGATAGTACAAGAGGGTAAAGTGATACAATTGAAAGATATATGAGGGTAAAGTGATATTCAATGAAAGTATAGGGGGTAAAGCAAGATTTACCCTATTATTTAATCCTTAGTTATCCAAGTTTTCCATTAATTGTCATAGTTGTCCTTCAAAATATCATCCATTTTTTGGATGGTAAGATTTTCTTTTTTTCTTTTTGGGTAAGAGCGCCCTTTTTAGGTGAGGGGTTAATGTTTGATCCCTAACTTGTATATTAAAAGAATATTACGATAATTTATATGCATGAAAGATTTATAGTTTAATTCCAAAACCTATTTCTAATCCTAATTGATGGAAGTTCAAATTGATCGATTTTAACTAAGCTAAGAATATCTCTAGCTAGGTACATTAATTAGCCACTTGATTAGCTTTCCTTGGATCGGAGCGTGTGGCGGACGAGGTGGGACAAGGGGTTGTTGCCTACCGCCCCACCAAAACTTTCCAAATTTCAACTCCTCCCCCAACCCTCAAAAATATTTCCAAAGTATTTTTGTATTACTAAAATAAAAGAATGACCCCTCGAAAGTTTGATAAAAACTTCAAGTAGTTGTGTTTTACAATAAAAAAACTATTAATTATGATTAGTAAAGCTTAAATTCTTAAGATCGTACATCACATCATCCAATGCCCAGGAATGTTAGTAAAAAATGTGTTGATTTGTTAGTATATCCATAGGGATTCTATAATGAAAAAGTTAATTTATTAGTTATTTTGCATATTATCTTACTTTATCAAAATGTCAAACTAATAAAAATGTTCTATTAACTAAAAAATAAATATCTCAATCTCAAATCCCAAACTTAATTTAGAATCATATTATTTAGTCCATTAACAGTTCAATCATATTCAATCCAAAATTTTAATCCAATCTCATCCATAACCAAATGACGCTTTATGGTATTTATCAAATATTCTAATTTATCATGTGAATGAGATGTGTAACGCCCACTTTTTAGAATAAAATTAGCTCATACCAATTATGTTAATGATTGTATATATTTATGATAATTATTGGATTAATAGGATTTTATTTAATTTAGTGGAGTATCACAATATGGAACTTTTAAATTAGTTAAATAGACTAGTGAATAAATAAATAATAATTATTATATATGGGTAGTATATTGTAATTATAAAATAGAGAAAATAAACACTAAACCCTCCAAACTATGCGATTTTTTGCGATTTATCATATAAACTAATTTCTTTTACACTTTACCATACAAACCATACAAGTTTTGTACTTTACCCTATAGCGGTCATTGCTTAGGTGGAATATTCTCCGAATATTCCGTCACGTGCCCCGCACGTGAGGGCAAAATCGTCTTTGCCTAAAATCCAAAGTGAAGTAGTTACACTTTACCATCCGAACGTTGTTAAGAATTTCACTTTGCCATCTAAGCTATGCATAATTTTAACTTTGCCATATCAATTAAAGAAAATTAATATAATTATATATATACATTTATTTATCTATTTAATACATAAATATCACAAAAATAAGTTTAAACCATATTGTGAGTGAATCGAAATAGAAAAGTTAGCTTATACCAAATTACTTTTATATTATATATATTCTCATATATTACTTATTTTTGTATAATAATTTATTTTTTACATACTAAATTTAAAAAAAAATACTAAATAGACATTATAATTATGATTAAAATAATTATTTTCTTTTATTTTATTTTTTTTGCAAAATTTTGATTTACCAAGTACCAAAAGAAATACGAAAAAATATGATTAAAGTTTGAGTCGAATCGATTATTTTGGTACAATATTCGCACACGATGCATCAAATTTTTTTGTTCAATTGTGGTTTTTGTTCGTTCACCAAATACCTAATGACTTTAACATCTACTTGTAAGAGTACGAGAGCAATGTAGTGTGGTAATCGACCAAAGATTTCTTACAAAAAATTTAACCAAGCGTGAAATTATTTGCATTTATGAAAAACAAAAATAATTCTTTAACACTATAGTAAAGTTTTGAATATGTAATTATGAATTGAACTAAGAATTAAAAAACTCCATCTCAAGAAAAATAAGACAAAAATACATTTTGATTTTTTCTCTCTCTAGAATAATGCTCCCATTATTTCCTTCTGATGTTCTTCCACCCTGCAACAATGGCGACACCTTTCCCCCTTGATTCTGTTTGGATTTCCGTTTCTTTTTCATTTTTAATTCTCGATCCAATTTTTGAATTACTTTGTTCGTCTCTTTACACCTCACGCTCATTTTGGCGGGGTCCAATACTTCATTGAAAAGGCAAAATCACTCGGTGGCTATGAATTGCTGAGCGCAACTGGTTATGGAGCGATCTACGGAGCTTGATAACATTGAGGTTTTCCCCAATCTTCCTACTTCACCAATTCACCAAAAATCTATATCTCTACCCAATACCCCTACGCATAAACCATATCATGTTGAACCTTCACCGCCACCAACTCGGATACCTCCACAACCAAAATCATACACAGATATTGTGGCTGACACCTCCAAAATCTCTCCACAACAAAACCTCATATTTTCGGTGGATGAATCACCTGTTGGTTTACTTGTCATAGAAGATGATAAGAAAATTTTGATGTTCGAGATTCTCAAACATCCACACCGGGCAGAGAAATGGAATTTGGCTCTAGTTGGCAAATATTCCCAAGGTATTCCAGGACCTTCGTACTCTTAAGGCTAGTATTATGGATCTTAAATTGAAAGGTGAGGTTGACATTAAAATCCTCAATGTTAGACATGTGCTTCTTACGATTTCTAGAGAAGAAGATTTCACTAAAACAGTTGAAACTCGTCTGGTTTATACAGTGGGAATGCCTATGCGTATTTTTAAGTGGAGTCCTAAATTTTCGATTAGAAAAGAGTCTCCTATTGTTCCGGTTTGGATTAAACTTCCTGGTCTTCCTATTCACTTGTTCGATCGAAAAGCCTTGTTTGCTATAGGTAGTATGATTGGTCAACCTCACAATTGGATAAGCAGATCACGCTTTGTCTCGATTATTTGTTGCACGCTTGTGCATTGGCATCGATCCGACTATCCCTAGACACGAAATTCTTTATCTCTTTAATTAATTCCGAGTTAAGAGCTCAAAAAGTGGTCTATGAGACTACTCCTAAATTCTCGACGGGTTGCTCCCATCTTGGACATGAGTGGACTCATGTTATGCTTCGTTGGGAATGCACCAGACCTCCTCCTAAAAATCCTCCATCCAAACCTTCTCCGCCGATATCACTACCCCTTCTAATCATACTAGTCCCCCAAGCAAGAGTCCGAGCCTCGAACCCGAATGGATTCAAAGACTGTAAACAAATTGTTGAGGCTCCTTCCTTTGCTCCTCAGATAGATGAGGAACCATCTTACATTGTCAACACCAACTCATTTGCTATCTTACAAGATCAAACCGAGTTGGAAGAATTAGCTCCTCTCGAATCAATTCATTGCTCATAAGATCACCGATCCTATCTTACAGAAAAGTCTCCTCTAAGTCTCTCAGGATCCCTAACCAAATCGCCGATTCTCTTCCTATCCTACAAGAGAACAACATCAATGCTTCTCTCGGATGATAATCAAGATCATCCTTCACAGAACAGTTAAACCCTAATATTACCCTTGATCCTCCACCCCACTCTCTCGATTCATAAAGTGCCGACACTCTACAACCTTCCCCATCCTCCCCACCACATTCTCGAATACTATCTCGCATGGATTCTAAGAACATTGTCCCCCAAACGCAGATTGCTCTCCATAAAAGAGGCAAATCGCATCCCCTATCTCTAGCAATCAAGCTCTTGCTAAGCCTTGAGGCCTCAAAGAAACAAACCTAAAAAGAGATTATGACTTTATAATTTCTTTGTCTGGAATGTTAGTGGGTATTAGCAACTCTCCCATGTGAATCATGTTCACTTACTTTGTAAGAGACATAAAATCCAACATCTTCTTTGTCTGAACCTATGACCATGCAGATTGTTCTTTGTAAAGTTCCAAATTTGGTCCGCATCATTGCTTTGCCAATTGTTCCAATAAGATTTGGGTTTTTTGGAGTGATGACCTGGTTGTTGACATCACTTATAATTTTGAGCAAGCGTGGAGCTCAAAATCACTTCCGGTTTATTCCCCACCAGCATTTATACTTCCTTTGTCTATGCCAAGTGCACAAGAACCGAGATGAGACATTTGTGGTCCGACCTCGGACTCATTGCACACTCTAATCCCTGGTAAACCTTGGTTGGTGGGTGGGGATTTCAATCTGTTTTCCTTGATAGTTCTCGAAAAGAGTGGGCGGCACCACTAATAGAAGCTTGGATATAGCCGACTTTGGGCAAATGGTTAGTGATACTGGGCTTATTGATGTTGGTTTTGAAGGAAATCACATGCACACTTGGGGTCGGGAATGAGTTAAGGGAGAGACTTGGATGAATTTTTGTGAACACTAATCGGCATGATATTTTTCTAAATCCACTTTGGTACCATTTAGCTAGAGTTAAGTCCGATCATGCCCTCTTCTCTTTAATGCTCATCTCACTGTTTCTAAACCCTTGCTTCCTTTAGATACATGAAAATGTGGTCCAGGCATGCTATTTTTTACTCGCTATTAAAGATGCTTGGTTGGTCCCATCGCTTCTATGGTATGAACAAACTTCATCATAAACTTATTAGGGTCAAGCCGAAACTCAATTGGTGGAACAAAAATGTTTTTGGAAACATTTTTGACAAGCTTCATCATGCTGAGCAGGCTGTCATTCAGGCTGAAAGTATTTATGACTCTCTTCCTAATGGCACCAACTTAACTGCTCTGAACAAGGTTGTTGATGAGTTAGTTCTTGCCACCAAAATTGAAGAAGACTTCTGGCACCAAAAGTCTTCTTGCAAGTGGATTGTGGAAGGTGAGAGGAATACTAAATACTTCCACAATCTTGTCAAATTCAAAAGAGCCAAATCTAGAATCCACAATATTATGGATAACAATACTCTGCTGACCAATGAGGTGGCCATTCAGCAATCTGGGGTTAGATTCTTCTCTCAATATTTCACCAATTCCACCCAGTGCTCTCCTGCTAATGATATGCACCTTCTTCCCTCCCTCCCCGATTTTAATTATGATGCTCTCTCTGTGTTCCTCC
Organism: Rehmannia glutinosa; assembly: GCA_016081115.2. NCBI lineage: Eukaryota > Viridiplantae > Streptophyta > Magnoliopsida > Lamiales > Orobanchaceae > Rehmannia > Rehmannia glutinosa. The sequence goes on along the minus strand of CM071924.1, from coordinate 31,965,265 downwards.
CACTGAACTTGAGGTTAAAAATGTTGTTTTCTCTATTAGTCCCGATAGTGTGGCTGGTCCAGATGGATTCTCGGCTCATTTCTACCATTCTTGTTGGTCTATTATTCATAAGGATGTCTATGAAGTTGTCCTTGATTTCTTTCTTCGGGCACCCTCTCCTCGATTTCGCCACTACCATTGTCCTTATCCCTAAGAAAGAGCATCCTCTTCATTGGGATCGACTACGAGCCTATCGGCCTTTGTAATGTATCTTGCAAAATTATTACAAAGATTTCAACAATAAAGCTTGCTAGCATTCTTCCTTCCCTTATTACTCCCAATCAAAGTGGCTTTATCAAGGGGAGGTTGTTGAGTGACAATGTCCTCGATGGCTCAAGAGATGATTCATTCTCTACCTCTCCAAACCCAAACACAGAATGTGGCCATCAAACTTGGCATGGCCAAAGCCTATGACAAGTTTCAGTGGCCCTTCCTCCTCTCTCTGTTCTCACTCATATGAAGTTTCTAGCTAGATGGATAGGTTTCATTGAAGCATGTCTATCCAATCGCTGGTTTTCCCTCTTAATTAATGGTCACTTTTTCCGGCTCCTTTAAATCTAAAAAGGTCTCGCATAAGGAGACCTCTCTCCCCCACCTTGTTTATCTTGGTCCGAGTATTTGTCTAGAGGTCGCTTGTGATAGTCGCTTTCAAGGAATCCTTCTTGGCCGTATAGACCACTTTTTCGCAGACTCGTGCTCGGTAGCAATTTCTTTCCAAGCCGCAAGCTAAGTCGACATCCGCCTCATAGATGTCCTTGAAGCACTCGCGGAAACAAACAAAGGTTTCGAGAGAGGTCTTTTGCGGTCGTTTGATGACCTTGCGATGACGGAAGATTTGATTTCATCGTCCCCGCACTTCGTATTCACATAAAACATAGTGACCTCTTCAAGGCACGTATGAGTGTACTCCATTGTCAAAAATTCCTTTAGGCCGAACTTCTCCAACATCTCGGCCTATCTTCTTGACTAGGGTCTCATCGATACCCCCGCTTGATCATTCCTTCAAAATCCACTGAAGAACTAGTGTGGATTTGCTTTGAGAGCTTCCCGTAATCAAGCTTTGGTGCCATTTTCACACGATTCTACCGATTGAAATAAGAAAACTTGCTTGAGAGAAACTAGGTTCGCAGGTTTCGAGAGAAAATATTTTCTTTGCTTGAAGATGAATTGTTCGCGTGAGGAGAGAGAAATGTGAAGTTTCATACATAAGGGATGTGAACAGAGTCACACTCGCCTAAATTTAATGGGCCGCCCGAACCACTCGGTTTTCTAATGGGTCGGGCTCTATTTTCAAGGCCCAAAAAATTCGGGCCTCAAAAGCCTGGCCGGCGGACTAGTGGGAGGCCCGACTTTTTCAAAGGCAATTTTTGTTTATAGGTCGGGCCAGTTCCCATTTTTGCTGGGGTGTTATTTGCCCGCCCGCCCGATTTTTCAAAAAAGCCCGATGACTCGGATTTTGAAAGCTCTAGATGTGAAAGGACATATTTCGGATTTTGAAATTTTTGATCAAAATCAATCGCTAGGAATAGAGCTTCAAAACCGCATTAAATGCAAAGATCATTTATATCCAATCATATGGCTTATTGTGTAGCTTTTTATCGTGATTGTCATTATTCCGCCGACGTCATCCTTAAAAACATTCCCGCTTAATTAAAACGATTGTGTTTTTTTGTCACTTAGCTTATAAATGATCCGCTTATATCCAAAGTGACTTAACTGCTTTCTCTCTTCTCATGAAGTCACTCATTTGTCGATTAACTCAATACTGATTGACTTCCCGATCAATTTAATTTCATTGGCCGAAATATGAAACTTCCCTTTTTCCTTTTTCTCAACATCTTTCTCTCCGATTGAGTCTTCTCGAGTTTCAACTCACTCAATTAACCCTAACTCATTCTTGAGCTCTTCAAACTTGATTCACATAGAGGCTTTGTGAATATATCGCCTAACTGTTTATCGGTTGAGATGTATTCAAGGTGATGTCTTTCTTTTCAACATGGTCTCTTATGAAATGATATTTGACATCAATGTGCTTTGTTCTTGAATGCAACACAGAGCTCGAGTGATTGCAATAGCACTAGTGTTATCACACATAATTGGAATTTCTCTTTCTTCAATATCATAATCTCTCAAATTTGTTGTCTCATCCATAAGACTTGGGCACAACAATCGCTCAGCCTATGTACTCTACTTGTTGTGGATGTGGCAATTGAATTTTGTTTCTTTCTTGAACCAAGAAACCAATCTATTTTCGAGCATTTGACATGTACCGAGGTACTCTTCCCGTCAACTCTACATCCAAAGATAGTCCGAGTCCGAGTAACCAATCAGCCTTGAATCCACCTTCATTTGGATACCATAGGCCAACTTCCTGGCATCCCTTCAAATATCTTAGGATTCTCTTAGCTGCAATCATGTGGCTCTCCTTTGGTGCGATTGAAATCTTGCACATACACCTACCGCAAAGGTGATGTCCTGGCCGCTTACTTGTTAGATACAGAGCGGAGATCCAATGAGTGCTCTATATCTAGTTTAATCAATGACTTTTCCATCTCGCATCCATGTCCATCTTGATCAAGTATTCATTGGAATTTTCACGAAGACTTCTCTTCCATACCAAATTTCTTCATCAAAACTCTGGTATATTTTGTTTGACTTATGAAGGTTCCATGCTTCATTTGCTTGACTTGAAGTCCGGGAAGAAAGTCAGCTCTCCCATCATGTTCATCTCAAATTTACCTTGCATGAGGTTTGAGAACTTGTCACACAGTTCTCTATTTGTGGAACCAAAAATGATATCATCCACATATATTTGAGCAAGCAGTATACTCTCTCCGTCTTGAATTCTGAAGAGTGTTCTATCAACTTTGCCATTGGTGAATCCATTGTCGAGTTAGGAATTGAGACAATGTATCATACCATGCTCTTGGTGCTTGTTTCAATCTATATAATGCTTTCTTGAGCTTATAGACCTTATCTCCAATAGTTTTTTGCTCACAACCTGAAGGTTGTTCAACATAGACTTCTTCCTCTAATAGTCCGTTTAGAATTGTACTCTTCACATCCATTCGATATACAGATGAAGTTCTTATGTGCAGATAAGCAAAGTAACATCCTTATTGCTTCTAATCTTGCAACATGAGCAAAGGTTTCATCAAAATATATACCCTCTTCTTGGCAATACCCTTTGGCTACCAATCTTGCTTTATTTCTTACAAAGATCCTTCCTCATTCATCTTGTTTTCGAAACCCATTTTGTGCCAATAACATTTTGATGGGTTGGCCGCTACACTAATTCCCATACTTTGTTTCTTTCAAATTGATTTGACTCTTCTTGCATGGCTTGAATCCAATGTGTGTCATCCAATGCTTGAGACACATCTTTAGGCTCTATCTAGAAATAAAACAGTGAACATAACTTCATGTTGTGCTTTAGATCTGTTCTTATGCCATCTCTAACATTTCCAATAACTAACTCTGGTGGATGGTCTCTCGGCCATCTCACATCAAAGTTGGAGTAAGTCTGGATTTGGATTTAGCCATCTCGCGGCTAAGTTGTCTTGAACAGACTCTTTCATCTTCATTCGTTGTAGACTTTCCAGAGGTCTTTGAGATTCGGCTATCTCATCTTCATCCTGGGTTGAGTGCTCTTACTTGACTTCAACATAAGAACTATTCTCGCATAGTTGGTCGATTCAAACTATTATCGCCTAATTCTTCAATGTCTTCTCCATTTACATTAGGTTCATCAAAAATCACATGGATAGACTCTTCGTAACCATAATCCTCTTGTTCGCTTGTTCAAGACTCTACAGGCTTTACTCAAATTTGAGTATCCCAAAAGATACATTCATCGCCTTTAGCATCAAAAGCCTTCAAATTATCTTTGCCATTGTTATGGATGAAACATTTACATCCAAATATCCCGAAATATCCAACATTTGGCTTTCTCCCCTGTCCAAATCTCATAGGGAGTCTTGGTTAGTTGTCGTTGATCATGCATCTATTTTGAGTATAGATCTTTGTGTTAATGGCTTCACCCCAAAATCTCTTAGGCAATCTAGCTTGACTAACATGGTTGTAGGTCCCAAGGGGTGTAAGTGTAAGGTTTAGAAGGGGGTTGAATAAACCTTACCAAATTTTCGATTTAGTCCTTTTAAATCTACAGAGTTGATTCTACACATTGTGTCTTGATGGATAGTCGAATAAGTCACTCAAGAGAGTTAATCTCTCAATGCACTCATTGAGTCGTTGATGGAGTAACTCATTTTGTTGGCGTAATTTGACTCAACCGTGGTTTTGTTTTTTGGAAGACTTAACACCCTTAAGTTTGATTAAGCAAGATTTTAGAGCTTGATTTAGTACTTATAAATTATCAAGTGGATAGCAAATTTATCGTGAGATATAAACAGTTAATAATGCAAGAATTAAAGTCTTTGAAAAGTAAATGACACAATGGAATTTTTATAGAGGTTCAAGATGGGGTAATTCTTCTACTCCTCTCTTCTCCAACTCCCGGAGGAATCCACTAGGTAATGATCGGTTTACAAAGTGGTAATATCCCGATACAAGTCTTGATCACAACGGCCGACTTGATCCTTTGGGACTCGATCACCGAGACGCCTTGATCACTCGGTGGCTTCTCGTGCGACTCGAAGCCTTCTTCACATGGCGGTTTGCTTTGCTACTACAGACTCACTTGCTCAAGCTCTTTGGATTTGATCACGAAGCCCTCCAAAAGCTTAAGACTTGGTTCACCTTGAACCTTCCTACAATCCTTCCCGGAATGTAGACCCCTTTTCTTCAAAAGTTTCCTCTTCAAGCGATTGAAGTTCTCTTTCCTTCACAGTGAGTGTTGGATTGATGTACTTCGTAATGCAGGCTTGAGGATTGAGAATGTTTGCTTTTTCTAATATGCTTGTATATCTCACGTGTGTGTCATATTCTTCTCAAACAAACTCCTCGGCCTTTTATAGTGAACTTTCAAAAATTTGCCCGTTGAAGAGATAGGCTTATTTTTGAAAGTCACTTTGCGATCGTTGGCTTGTCTTGTTGCGTTCTTGGAATTGCCATTTCCTCGTATGAATTGTTCTTTCACCTTTTCGGAGTTCGACACGGTGTAGTGCTTCCCATTGGTTCATTCCTTTTGCACGCTTCGGGACTCGAGCACTCGAGAAAGGTGGTATGGAGATATTACTTGTTTAAGTAAATCTCTTGATTTCGGCAACGGTTCTTTACGATTATCTCGACTTGATTTGCATTTCCTTGCTTTCCCAGGTGACTTAGAGTCGCCTTCCAAATCATTGGATGACTCTTCGTCACTTCAACTTGAGACTTGGCTTCTCTTGAGTTGACTTGACCGATGCTCCACTCGAACCTTCTTCTCACCGCTTCTCCAAAGAGAGTTCTGTCTACTCTTCTTTGCCATACTCGGTTGTCTCAATGAGTCTTCCTTCAAGTCTTGATTGTCTTCTTGCATGTTGGGCGTAGGCGACTTAACTCGGCTTAGCCACTCTATTCATTGCAATGCATTTTACAACAAGAATTGGGGTGCCAACTTTCTACTCTAAGTTTTACATGGCATTCATCAAAATCTAAACAATAAAATTCCTAACAATGGTCCTTGTTAGGGATGGCGTGAGACGGTAGACGCTGGTACCCACCCACCCGCACCCTAATGGGATGGGTATTGGTAGTCTTTTTCGAATTTGGGATGGGTATGGGATGAGAAATTACTACCCATTTATATATGGGTAGGGTATGGTGAAGAGTACATTTCTAAACGGACTATTAGAGAAAGAAGTATGTGTTGAACAACCTCCAAGTTTTGAGCGAAGACTATTGGAGATAAGGTGTACAAGATCAAGAAAGCATTATATGGATTGAAACAGCACCAAGAGCGTGGTATGATACATTGTCTCAATTTCTAATCGATAATGGATTCACCAAAGGCAAAGTGGATGTAACACTCTTCGTAATTCAAGATGGAGAGAGTATATTGCTTGTTCAAATATATGTGGATGATATCATTTTTGGATCCACAAATAAAGAGTCGTGTGATAAGTTCTCAAACCTCATGCAAGGCAAATTTGAGATGAGCATGATGGGAGAGCTTACTTTCTTCCTAGGACTTCAAGTCAAGCAATTGAGGGATGGAACCTTCATAAGTCAAACAAAATACACCGAGATTTAATGAAGAAATTTGGTATGAAAGAGAAGTCTTCGTGAAAATACCAATGAACACATCAGTCAAGATGGACATGGATGCAGATGGCAAGGCTATAGATCAGACCAGATATAGAGCCTTATTGGATCATTGCTCTACTTAACGGCCAAAAAGCCGGACATCACCTTTGCAAAGTAGGTGTATGAGCAAGATTCCAATCGCACCAAAGGAGAGCCACATGATTTCTGACTAAGAGTATCCTAAGGTATTTGAAGAGATGCCAGGAAGTTGGCTTATGGTATCCAAAGGAAGGTAGATTCAAGCTTATTGGTTACTAGGACTCAGACTATGTTGGATGTAGAGTTGACAGGAAAAGTACTTTTGGTACATGTCAAATGCTTGGAAATAGATTGGTTTCTGGTTTAGCAAGAAGCAAAATTCAATAGCCACATCCACAACAAGCAGAGTACATAGGCTGCGGGTTGTTGTGCCCAAGTCTTATGGATGAGACGGTGAGAGATTATGAGATTGAAGAAAAAGAGATTCCAATTATGTGTGATAACACTAGTGCTATGCAATCACTCGTAATCATGTGTTACATTCAAGAACAAAGCATATTGATGTCGATATCATTTTATAAGAGATCATGTTGAAAAGAAAGACATCACTTTGGAATATATCTCAACCGATAAGCGGTTTGACATATTCACTAAGCCCCTATGTGAATCAAGATTTGAAGAACTTAAGAATGAGCTAGGGTTAATTGAGCTGATTTAACACGAGAAGACTCAATTAGAAGAGATAGTCGATGAGAAAATGAGAAAAGAGCAAGTTTCACAATTCAGCCAAGTGTGAAATGACCATGTCGGAAAGTCACCAGATTGTTATCGAGTTAGGCCGAGTCACTTAATGAGAAGAGAGAAGCGAGTTAAGTCATATTTGATATAAGTTGAGTCATTTATGAACTAAGTGACAAAAACGCAATCGTTTTTAAATGAGCGGGAATGTTTTTAAGGATGACGCCACTTAATAATGACGGGCACAAAGAAAAAGTCGCACAATAAGCATATATTTCGATATAAATGTTGCCGCATTAAATGCGAGGAATTAAATACGGTTTTGACGTTTAATCGGAAATGTTGATCTCGATCAAAATACAAAACCAAAGACATGTCCTTTCATAACCCTTATATATATATATATTTAGGACTTCTCTCTCACTTACGTAAATTGTTCATCTTCAAGCAAGGCAAAAGCAAGCTATATTTCTCTCTCAGAAACCCTAAATACTCTCAAGCAAGTTCGTCAGTTTTAATCGGTAAAATTTTCTGAAAATGGCACCAAAGTTCAATTTCGCTGCTTTATCTAAGCAAATCCACTCAGGAGCATCAAGTGGATTTGAAGGCATGTGAAACAGGGTTCCAATGAAACCCTAGTTAAGAAGATCGCCGAGATGCTAGAAAAGTCAGGTCTCAAGGCTTTTCTAACCATGGAGTATTCTCACACCTACCTTGAGGAGGTAGCTCAGTTCTAAGTAAACGCGGAGGTGCAGGACGAAGGGATCAAGTCTTCTGTCCACCGCAAGGACATAATAATAAATGCTATGGACCTTGCAGAGCACTGTTTGTTGCCGTCGGAAGGCATAAAGGAGATTAATGAAGCTAATGTAGACTTGGCTACTGCATGGAAAGAGGTAGCCAAACCAGTGTCTTTGCCGCCAAGGTGGTCTACACAACGGTGACAAGAAAGCTGGCGAAGGATGACTATCATAAGTTGATGGATGTCATCTCCAAGTGTATTGACATGAAGTTTGGTAGCTTCAACCAGATTGTCAAAGACTAAGCCGATCGTCTCGGGCCGCGATCATGCGCAGTGGAAAAAAAGGTCAACCGGTTGAGTTCGTATACACAGAGACTCTGCGAGAATGTGATGAATAAGACTTTTAAGGAGGATGGATCCTTTAGAGGATCTCTTGGATATGGCCTTGTGATTGGCCACTGCTTTGAAGTGAAGGGTATTGCCCTTCGTCATGGCAAACCCTTCCATGTCAACAAAAGGATGTTCGGGGCTAACCTTTCTAGTGCCCAAAAGAGAGCCCATGCAAACAAGGCGGACACTAGTGAGCGGAATCGAGTTGAACCCGAGGACACACAGTGCTACCCCTCATCCAAAGAAGAAAGTTGCCCCTCGCGGCTCTAAAGAAGAAGGTTGCCCCTGCACTAAGAAAAAGGATGCACTGCCCCTGCGGCCGAGTCCCCGCCCCGCAGCCCAAGGCTAAGAAGGAACCCCAAATCCTTTCTCCGGCCATCCGAAAGAAGAGGATCGGCAAGTCGAGGAAGCGACTCCTCCAAGAAGGATACCCAAGTCCCCCGGTGATGAAACCACTTAATCAACCAAGAAGTCCCCTGGTTCGTCCCAGATAAAGAAGAGTTAGACGATCGAATTGGAGAAAACAGATGAATCGCAACTCGGTTTGGAGAAGGCATCCGAGACCGCTAACACTCGGAAGTGCGATCATCGAGGTAATTGATGAATCCGCTACGATCGTTGAAGGCAATCGGCAGAGTCTCGATGAAGACTCACTGGGCATCAAAAGTGAGAAAAAAAGCAAAGCAGAGACAATCGAACATCCGGTTGAAAGAGTTGTCTCCTCCTCCACCGATGCGATCTTTCAAGGCGAGGAAGAGCAAAGCATGTCTTACCTTCAATTCCAGAAACAGGAGGAAAAGAAGATGAGAATGATGATGATGATGATATAATTATGTACTCTCCATTGTACCCAGATATTCAGCGCCGTCTCAGAGAATGGGGGGCATGGAAACTTGATCACTCAAGGGTGCAGTTTTCTCACCCTGAGTATATCGAAGAGGGAGAGGAATTGTTGCGATTTCTTGGAGTTACCACCGCAGTACTACTAGGAGGCCTTTGATGAAGAAAATTGCATGGATATTCTTCACATTATCAAGGAGAAGAAAAAGAGAAAGCAGCCGAGGAAGCACAAACCCTTGAGAAGGCCAAGATGTGTGAGTTCACTGGTTCTCTCGATCATACTCACACACATCTTGATGTGTTGTCCGGCAGTGATGAAGACATAGATCCCGTTGCTACAGTAGAGAAGTCAGACATGCAGCAGGCTCTAAGGGAATCCAGGCTAATGCATGAGCATCAACTAGTTGAAGAACCAGGAGAGTCGTCTCAATCTCTCCCGCAGACCGATCCTGGTAGTGGCACGGCATATTGCATCATCGTTGCGCAGCCACGCCCCCCTGTTCAACTCGAGGATGGATCCAAGGGCATTGGCGATGACATCGGGATTTTGGGCACCCAAGTTGAGCCAACCCCTGCAGAAGGTGTTTTACCACCTTCCCGGCGCTAAGCACTCAAAAAGAAAAAGCCGCGAGTCCGGAGCAGAGTGACCCCCATCATCGATCACTCACTGTGCGCCACCGAGGGGGAAGCTCTCTCCACCGCAGCAGGTCGAGAGAATGCTTTGCAGAAGACTCTAACTTGAAGCAAGGAGGCGAAGTGGAAATCGCCACAAAACCACGCAGAGTGACATTGAAGCTCGACGACGATTGCTGAGTCTGTCCCATTTGAAATATCAACTCGCTTTGAAGGTTGATGACACGTTTTACAAATCGAGGCACAAGATGGAGATGCCACGGGAATTAACACTGGCAATGAAAGTGCAATCAGGGGTTGAGACTCCTATGGATGCCATGGTTGAAGACCCTAAGACAATCGCGATCAAAGGGATCAGTAGAAGACCCCAAGACAGTTGAGACCGTCGAAGGGAATGTTGAAGGCCTCGTAGTAGTTGAGCTCTTGGAGGTATTGAAGGCCTAAGGGAGGTTGAGACTTCCCTAGGTAAGGGTGAAGAGACACAGAACATTCTCCTCCGTTCAATGCGCTGAAATAGAAGAGGAAATAAGCGCACTTCATTACTCCCCGGAGAACTTAGACACATCATTCTTAGGGTCTCAAGATGAACCGAGTCCACTCGTTGAAGATCCAAAGGACCCGGTGAGGATGTTCTCAAAACTATGAGCCTAACTAAGTGACAAAGTCGCTCATCGAAATTTAGTTTCGATGATGAGGCCAGAGGAACCGATTATTCATTTAAAAATCCACCGAGATCGAGACGCTGTTAAGATAGCTAAAGCTCGTCAGTGGACCAAATCTCTCAATCGCTGCCCTAGCTGAGACACATACCATCACAGCAGCTTCCTTAGTCAGCTGCAAAGAACGACTACACCAGCTCCGTCACATGCTCCCACAGCTGTGACCACTATCGATGAAGCTACCGCGGCTGAGGCAAATAGAGTTGCGTTGTCACAGGCACAAACCTCGCAAACCATCCCATATGTGAGTGATGATGCCTTTCCAAAGGTATTTCCTTTCACACCGATCCTACCGATTTGGAAAAAGAGATCGCTGCTGAACAACGAAGATTCTTTGTGAGAGAAGATCCAATCATCCCTACTGACACCATTATTCCAGCCAAGTTCAACTTTGCTGAAGAGTGGCATGCAGCTGAATCAAGTGAGACAGTTGAGTTTCGTGAGATCTCAAGAAGATTTGTGAAGAGATTGAGAAGATTGAATGGCATCAGGCCTCCCTCGATTTAAGACTGGACAACAGGGACGCTACCCTCACAGCAGACTTGAGAAGGATAGTAGTGCAGATCCGAGAATGGTCTCAATAGCAATAACGATATGCGACTCAAACAAGTTCGTTATTTCAAAGCATTATATGGCGAATGCTCGCCGGATGGCCGACAATGCCGACCGAAGTAAAGGATGCGGGCGATATCGAAAGGTTACATGAGTCTCACAAAACATAAATGGAGTCAGCTGCAACAATTTCAAAGAAAAGAAATTATGCGCCTTGAGAACGCAATGAATGACAAATTCAAGCCTACTCATGGCTGAAATGAAGTTAGGGGTAGCCGAGTCTAAGGCAACTCGCTTTAATTTCGAACGGCTTTGTAAGTCCAAGCGGCTACGATAATCTAGAGGGGGTGAATAGATTATCTCCATCTTTTCGATTTATCCCTCTTTTTCAAACCAAATGCTCAAAGACAAATATAAAGGTGCGGAATGTAAACAACACGCGTTGATTTATAGTAGTTCAACCCACCTAGGGCTAATCTACTACCACCCCAAGATATCAGGGATGGATTTCAAAAAGAAAAAGAATTTTATTAATTACCAAAATTAATACAAATTCAACTTACAACACCTTGAAGAGCACCACACTCTTCTTCAACACCACCTTTGGAGATTACCTCAATCTCCCTTTGAAGATTACCACAATCTTCCTTCAACGGCACCTTGTGAAGATTACCACAATCTTCAACCTTGAAGAATACCAAATTCTTCAACACCTCAATAAGAAGATCACCACAATCTTCTTGCACCTATCACCTAGATCATCCAAGTGTGCTCTTACCACAAGAACACTCACAAGGATATCTTGTGTTTGAATGATGACCAAAAATCAAGATTACAACTCAATAATGAATATTACAAATTGAGTACAAAGTGTAATCAAGAATAGCCTAGACCTCAAGAATGTGAAAGTGAATAGCTAGGCAAAATTACAACAAGAATAATAACAATGAAGAACAAATATTTGCTTGAAGTGTATCTTGTTGTATTATCTCTCAATTATTGTTTTGGTTGCTCCAAAACTTCCTCTATTTATAGGAGTTGATAGATCAAGCATAGGCTCCTCTTGGGGATTGAAAATCTACAGAAAAATACAATTAAAATCAAGAATATAGTTGTTAGAAATCAATCCCACAATTTAAGGAAATGTGTCTCATTGTCAAACGGTCATATATTTGTCATTCAAAGCGGCGCGATGACGTCGCACGTAAATAAGAGATTTGAAGAACACTTTGGAAATTACAACAGGCGGCCGGTCGACATAGGCCGACCGGCCGGTCGACCCGTCTCAACCGGTCCACCTTAATGAAAAACCAAGGAGGATATGTTCGCTTTCAAAACGAAACATGCAGTGTACCGGTCGACCCGGCGCGGCCGATCGACCGGCCGACGTCGGCGCGAGCACGGTTGACTGCGACATTTTTCATTCGTCTCTTTTTCTGTTTCAAAATCATCTTCAGTCAGGTTGCCCTATAGGCGGCCAGGTCGACCACGAGACGTAAATGTTGTCCAATTTTGTTGAAAATAAAACTCAAGAAATACTCGAAAATTTAGTAAAAACATTTTGAACAAATCGGAAGTATTTAGACAACATTTAGGGACCTTGTTTGGAAGTAAAAACTCATTGACATAAAATTATTAAAAGTGTTGTCAAATATTATTGAAAATAATCTTTGAGGAAATACTCAGGAAAATATTAAAACCATTTTAAAACATTTAGGAGTATTTGGACAACCTTTAAAAACATTGTTTTGGTGATAAAATAAAATCATCAAAATTAAGATAAAAACATGTATCAAACAAAGGCTTATGCTATAGCAGACTACAAACAATTTTCCGCTCTTAAAAGACTCGATTTCATGCTTGAAGGCATGTTCCCGTGGGTCCCTCTCTCCTTTAATGATGCCAAAAAGGGGAAAGAGAAGTCCTTAAGAAAATTGATAGAAGAGAAGTTGAAGGAATGCTGACCGAGAAGATTGCAAAGATTGAGATGAGATGAAGGAAAGCTAGCGAGGGGGAACGTCGAAAGATCTTACGTTAATGATAGATGAAACCCCTCGGCAGGTCAAATCACCATCGCCTCCATCTTGAGCAAACTCCCCATAACCCTACCCATTGGGCACTCTTTTGCCAATGTCGTAGAAAAGACGAATTATCAAGCGAGGGGATTGAGGAGTTCGACAAAAAGAGCGGATGCCCGCATCGAAAAAGTGATGAAACTTGATATGGTGGCATTAAGCAGGGAAAGATCAAGATGTTGCACCGATAATGGATCCGAAGTGAGATTAGTTGAAGCATTCAAAATGCACGAATCCGAAGGCTATTTTCGGGAATGTCACTAGTCCAAGCCGGGATTTGTCTTGGGAAAAGTGGTCTTGCGTTGTGAGAAGAAGCGAGAAAAATAGCGGACTACCCGGCCACCGGTAAGCGAAGACTCGAGACAAAGATACACCCGAGAGAAGGAGGAAGAAGTGGTGATGGAAGAGGTTATCGGCCTCGTCCAAAACCCAAGAATATTGAATATGTATATCCCGAGGAAAGAAGGGGGGATCTTTGGTGGGTATGACGAAGTGGCAAAGAAGAATGCAGAGGGTGTAAGAAGACAGGGAAGAGGAGAATGAAAGGGAGACTACCTATGGCTAGAGAGAAAGCAAAAGGATGATGTTGCTAAAAGAGAGTATGAGAAGAAGAAGAGAGTTGCGAAGTAGAAAGAAAAAGGAAAAGAGTCGATGACTTTGACATAGTCAAGAGAAAAAAAAAGAGGAAAGGCGTTGAAGTGTTACTCAGAACCCTTCATGTATATTACTTATGTAAATACATTTTTGTAAGTCATCTGTAATACTTAGTGAATTTTTTCGTAGTTTTTCACTTTGTATTTATTCCTATATCTTAGCATATATATATATATATATGTATTTTGCTCGATATGAAAATGTTTCGATACCAAATGTAAATATGTGTAAAGGACAAGAATGCTATGATCAATAAAACGATCTATTCTACGCATACATTCTTTGTTCTTTGCATTGTTTGTATGTATCTTTGTTGTTTACATGTTGTTTAATATTTTTAAGTTTTGGCATCATCAAAAAGGAGAAATTGTTGGGAAATTTATTTTATAGATTTTGATGAATGCCATATAAAACTTAAACTAGAAAGTTGGCACCCCATTTTTCTTGTAATTTGTATTGTAATAGATAATTTGGAAAAAAAGCCGAGTCAAGTCGCCTACGCCGGAAATACAAGAAGGCAAGAATCAAGATGAAGTGAAAACTCCGCTGCGAGACAAGTGAGTATGGCATAAAGGAGATTAATGAAGCTAATGTAGACTTAGCTCTGCATGGAAAGAGGTAGCCAAACCAGTGTCTTTGCCAAGGTGGTCTACACACCGACAAGAAAGCTTTGAAGGATGACTATCATAAGTTGATGGATGTCATCTCCAAGTGTATTGACATGAAGTTTGGTAGCTTCAACCGTTGTCAAAGACTAAGCCGATCGTCCTGGGCCGCGATCATGCAGGGAAAAAGGTCAACAGGTTGAGTTCGTATACGCAGACTCTGCGAGAATGTGATGAATAAGACTTTTAAGGAGGATGGATCCTTTAGAGGATCTTGGATATGGCCTTGTGATTGGCCACTTTGAAGTGAAGGGTATTGCCCTTCGTCATGGCAAACCCTTCCATGTCAACAAAAGGATGTTAAGGCTAACCTTTCTAGTGCCCAAAAGAGAGCCCATGCAAAGAAGGTGGACACTAGTGAGGGGGAATCAGCTGAACCCGAGGACACAACTGCTACCCCTCCTCCAAAGAAGAAAGTTGCCCCTGCAGCTCTAAAGAAGAAGGCTGCCCCTGCAGCCTAAGAAAAAGGATGCACCGCCCGCACCGAGTCCGCCCCTGCAGCCAAGGCTAAGAAGGAACCCCAAATCCCTTCTCCAGCCATCCGAAAGAAGAGGACTGCCAAGTCGAGGAAGGCAGCTCCCTCCAAGAAGGATACCCAAGTCCCCACCGGTGATGAAACCACTTAATCTGAACTAGAAGTCCCTCTGGTTCGTCCCAGAAAAAGAAGACTGGTTAGACAGTCTGAATTGGAGAAGACAGATGAATCTGCAACTCAGCTGGAGAAGGCATCCGAGACTGCTAACACTCAGGAAGTGCGATCATCGAGGTAATTGATGAATCCGCTACGATTGTTGAAGGCAATCGTGCAGAGTCTGATGAAGACTCATTTGGGCATCAAATGGTGAGAAAAGCAAAGCAAAGAGAGACAATCGAACATCCGGTTGAAAGAGTTGTCTCTCCTCCGTCACCGATGTCGCCAAGGCGAGGAAGAGCGAAGATGTCTTACCTTCAATTCCGTAAACGGGGAGGAAAAGAAGATGAGAATGATGATGATGATGATATAATTATGTACTCTCCATTGTACCCAGATATTCAAATACCGCCATCTCGGAGAATGGGGGCATGGAAACTTGATCACTCAAGGGTGCGGTTTGCTCACCCCGAGTATATCGAAGAGGGAGAGGAATTGTTGCGATTTCTCGGAGTTACCACTGTACTACAGGCCTTTGATGAAGAAAATTGAATGGATATTCTTCACATTATCAAGGAGAAGAAAAAGAGAAAGCAGCCGAGGAAGCACAAACCCTTGAGAAGGCCAAGATGTGTGAGTTCACTGGTTCTCTCGATCATACTCACACACATCTTGATGTGTTGTCCGGCAGTGATGAAGACATAGATCCCGTTGCTACAGTAGAGAAGTCAGACATGCAGCAGGCTCTAAGGGAATCCAGGCTAATGCATGAGCATCAACTAGTTGAAGGACCAGGAGAGTCGTCTCAATCTCTCCTGCAGACCGATCCTCCGGTAGTGGCACGGCATATTGCATCGATCGTTCTGCAGCCACGCCCCCTGCTCAATCCGAGGATGGATCCAAGGGCATTGGCGATGACACCGGGATTTTGGGCACCCAAGTTGAGCCAACCCCTGCAGAAGGTGTTTTACCACCTTCCAGCGGCTAAGCACTCAAAAAAAAAGCCGCGAGTCCGGGAGCAGAGTGACCCCCCATCGATCAATACTCACTGGTGCGCCGGTGAGGGGAAGCTCTCTCCACCGCAGTAGGTCGAGAATGCTGCAGAAGACTCTAACTTGAAGCAAGGAGGCGAAGTGGAAATCGCCACAAAACCACAGTGACATTGAGCGACATTGACGGCTCGACGGGTTGAGTTAGTGTCCCATTTGAAATATCAACTGCTTTGAAGGTTGATGACATCGTTTCTTCTGATCGAGGCACAAGATGGAGATGCCCCCGGGAATTAACACTGGGCAATGAAAGTGCAATCAAGGGGTTGAGACTCCTATGGATGCCATGGTTGAAGACCCTAAGACAAGCGCGATCGTCAAAGGGATCGTAGAAGACCCCAAGACAGTTGAGACTGTCGAAGGGAATGTTGAAGGCCTCGTAGTAGTTGAGCCTCTTTGGAGGTATTGAAGGCCTAAGGGAGGTTGAGACTTCCCTAGGTAAGGGTGAAGAGACACAGAACATTCCTCCAGTTCAATGCGCTGAAATAGAAGAGGAAATAAGCGCACTTCATTACTCCCTGGAGAACTTAGACACATCATTCTTAGGGTCCGAAGATGAATCGAGTCCACTCTCGTTGAAGATCCAAAGGACCCGGTGAGGATGTTCTCAAAACTATGAGCCGCCTAAGTGACAAAGCTGCTCATCGAAATTTAGTTTCGATGATGAGCCAAACAGAGGAACCGATTATTCATTTAAAAAAATCCATCGAGACCGAGACGCTCGTTAAGATAGCTAAAGCTCACCATTTGGACCAAATCTCTCAATCGCTTCTAGTTGAGACACCGATCAGCTTCCTTAGCAGCAGCTGCAAAGAACGACTACACCGGACTCCGTCACATGCTCCCACACAGTGTGACCACTATCGCGAAGCTATCGCGGTGAGGAAAATAGAGTTGCGTTGTCACAGGCACAAACCTCATAAACCATCCCATATGTGAGTGATGATGCCTTTCCAAAGGTATTTCCTTTCACACCGATCCTACGATTTGGAAAAAGAGATCATTTCTTGAACAACGAAGATTCTTTGTGAGAGAAGATCCAATCATCCCTATCGACACCATTGTTCGGCCAAGTTCAACTTTGTTGAAGAGTGGCCTGCGGTGAATCAAGTGAGACAAGTGAGTTTCGTGAGATCTCAAGAAGATTTGTGAAGAGATTGAGAAGATTGAATGGCATCGAGGCCTCCTCGATTTATCTTGGACAATAGGGACGCTACCCTCACCGACTTGAGAGGGATAGTAGTGCGATCCGAGAATGGTCTCAATAGCAACTGACATGCGACTCAAACAAGTTCGTTATTTCAAAGCACTATATGGCGAATGCTCGCCCTGGATGGTCGACAATGCCGATCTCAAGTAAAGGATGCAGCGTATATCGAAAGGTTACATGAGTCTCACAAAACATAAATGGAGTCACGCAACAATTTCAAAGAAAAGAAATTATGCGCCTTGAGAACGCAATGAATGACAAATTCAGCCTACTCATGGCTGAAATGAAGTTAGGGGTAGCCGAGTCTAAGGCAACTCGCTCGAGAATTCGAACGGCTTTGTAAGTCCAAGCGCTACGATAATCTAGAGGGGGTGAATAGATTATCTCCATCTTTTCGATTTATCCCTCTTTTTCAAACCAAATGCTCAAAGACAAATATAAAGGTGCGGAATGTAAACAACACGCGTTGATTTATAGTAGTTCAACCCACCTAGGGCTAATCTACTACCACCCCAAAAGATATCAGGGATGGATTTCAAAAGAAAAAGAATTTTATTAATTACCAAAATTAATACAAATTCAACTTACAACACCTTGAAAGAGCACCACACTCTTCTTCAACACCACCTTTGGAGATTACCACAATCTCCTTTGAAGATTACCACAATCTTCCTTCAACGGCACCTTGTGAAGATTACCCAATCTTCAACCTTGAAGAATACCAAATTCTTCAACACCTCAATAAGAAGATCACCACAATCTTCTTGCACCTATCACCTAGATCATCCAAGTGTGCTCTTACCACAAGAACACTCACAAGGATATCTTGTGTTTGAATGATGACCAAAAATCAAGATTACAACTCAATAATGAATATTACAAATTGAGTACAAAGTGTAATCAAGAATAGCCTAGACCTCAAGAATGTGAAAGTGAATAGCTAGGCAAAATTACAACAAGAATAATAACAATGAAGAACAAATATTTGCTTGAAGTGTATCTTGTTGTATTATCTCTCAATTATTGTTTTGGTTGCTCCAAAACTTCCTCTATTTATAGGAGTTGATAGATCAAGCATAGGCTCCTCTTGGGGATTGAAAATCTACAGAAAAATATAATTAAAATCAAGAATATAGTGTTAGAAATCAATCCCACAATTTAAGGAAATGTGTCTGTCAAACGGTCATATATTTTTGTCAAAAGAGGCGGCCGGTCGCATTTAAATAAGAGATTTGAAGAACACTTTGGAAATTACAACAGGCGATCGGGTCGACATAGCTTCGGCCGTCGACCCACTGTCTCAACCTGGTCCACCTTAATGAAAAACCAAGGAGGATATGTTCTGTTTCAAAACGAAACATGCAGTACCTGGTCGACCCGGGGCGGCCGGTCGGCCGACCGGATCGGCCGACGCCCAGCATGCCGGTTGACTGCGACATTTTCATTCGTCTCTTTTTCTGTTTCAAAAATCATCTTCAGTGCACGGGTTGCCCTATAGGCGGCCGGTCGACACGAGACAGAAATAAATGTTGTCCAATTTTTTGTTGAAAATAAAACTCAAGAAATACTCCGAAAATTTAGTAAAAACATTTTGAACAAATCGGAAGTATTTAGACAACATTTAGGGACCTTGTTTGGAAGTAAAAACTCATTGACATAAAATTATTAAAAGTGTTGTCAAATATTATTGAAAATAATCTTTGAGGAAATACTCAGGAAAATATTAAAACCATTTTAAAACATTTAGGAGTATTTGGACAACCTTTAAAAACATTGTTTTGGTGATAAAATAAAATCATCAAAATTAAGATAAAAACATGTATCAAAAGGCTTATGTCAGAAAGAGACTACAAACAATTTTCCGCTCTCGGAAGACTCGATTTCATGCTTGAAGGCATGTTCCTGTGGGTCCCTCTCTCCTTTAATGATGCCAAAAAGGGGAAAGAGAAGTCCTTAAGAAAATTGATAGAAGAGAAGTTGAAGGAATCTGCGGTGATTTGAGAAGATTGCAAATGTGAGATGAGATGAAGGAAAGCTAGTCGAGGGGAACGTTCGAAAGATCTTACGTTAATGATAGATGAAACCCTCTCAGGTCAAATTCATCGCTCCATCTTGAGCAAACTCCCCATAACCCTACCCATTGGGCACTCTGTTTTGCCAATGTCGTAGAAAAGACGAATTATCAAAGCGGGGATTGAGGAGTTCGACAAAAAGACGGATGCCCGCATCGAAGAAGTGATGAAACAAGATGGTGGCATTAAGAGGAAAGATCAAGATGTTGCACGATAATGGATCCGAGCCGAGATTAGTTGAAGAATTCAAAATGCTCGAACCGAAGGCTATTTTCGGGGAATGTCACTAGCCCAAGCCTGGGATTTGTACCGGGAAAAGGGTCTTGCGTTGTGAGAAGAAGCGGAAAAATAGCGGACTACCACTGACCACTCAAGGTAAAGGTAAGACTCAAAGACAAAGATACACCGAGGAGAAGGAGGAAGAAGTGGTGATGGAAGAGGTTATCGGCCTCGTCCAAAACCCAAGAATATTGAATATGTATATCCCGGAAAGAAGGGGGATCTCACCGGGTGGGTTGGGTATGACGAAGTGGCAAAGAAGAATGCAGAGGGGTGTAAGAAGACAGAAGAGGAGAATGAAAGCGGACTAGCTATGGCTAGAGAGAAAGCAAAAGGATGATGTTGCTAAAAGAGAGTATGAGAAGAAGCGAGAGAGTTGCGTAAGTAGAAAGAAAAAGGAAAAGAGCCGATGACTTTGACATAGCCAAGAGAAAAGAAAGAGGCAAATGAAGGCGTTGAAGTGTTGTTCGAACCCTTCATGTATATTACTTATGTAAATACATTTTTGTAAGTCATCTGTAATACTTAGTGAATTTTTCTCGTAGTTTTTCACTTTGTATTTATTCCTATATCTTAGCATATATATATATATATATGTATTTTGCTCGATATGAAAATGTTTCGATACCAAATGTAAAATAGTCATGTAAAGGACAAGAATGCTATGATCAATAAAACGATCTATTCTACGCATACATTCTTTGTTCTTTGCATTGTTTGTATGTATCTTTGTTGTTTACATGTTGTTTAATATTTTTAAGTTTTGGCATCATCAAAAAGGAGAAATTGTTGGGAAATTTATTTTATAGATTTTGATGAATGCCATATAAAACTTAAACTAGAAAGTTGGCACCCCATTTTTCTTGTAATTTGTATTGTAATAGATAGGGGGAAAGTCGTAGTCAGTCGCCTACGCCCGGAAATACAAGAAGGCAAATCAAGAGAAGGAGGAAAACTCGTGAGAGACAGTGAGTATGGCTAAGGAGGGAAGTCAAGAACTCGACTGAAGATGTATTAGTTGTGGATCAGCCGTGTGAAGAGTCAGTCAAGTCAACTCAAGAAGCCAAGTCTCAAGTTGAAGTGACAGATGAGTCATCCAAGTATTGGAAGCTAACTCAAGTCACCTGGGGAATAATAGTCAAGTCAAGACAACTGAATGAGATCCATTGATGAAAGTCAAGAATGTTACTCAGAATGGTAACATGTTAAAGTTGTCAGAGATAAAGTGTTAGTTTCAGTTGTGTGCAAAAGGAACAAATCAATGGGAAGATGCGCAGTGTCGTCGTAAACGCCGCAATGCCGCAAGACATTAAATACAAGGAAATGTCAACATCAAGGACTGCAACAAGACAAGCCAACGAACACAAGTGACTTTTGAAATCAGCCTATCTCTTCAACGGGCAAAATTTCAAAAGTTCACTATAAAAGGCTGAGGAAATTCATTGAGAAAAGGTTACCTGAACCACGAACAAGCAAGCAATATTCAAGCAATTAACCCGCAATATTCTCAAGTATATTCAAGCAAATCCTCAAGCCTAAAACTCGAAGAAAATCGATCCAACACAAGTCGTGAAGGAAAGACAACTTCAATCTGTTGAAGAGGAAACTTTTGAAGAATCAAAAGGTGTCTACTTTCCAAGGAGGATTGTAGGAAGGTTCAAGGTCGAACCAAGTATCAAGTTATTGAAGGGCTTCGTGATCAAATTCAAGAGCTTGAGAAAGTGAGTTGAAGTAGCAAGGCGGTACTTGCCTGTGAAGAAGCCGAAGTCGAAAAAGAAGCCGGTTGTGTGACCAAGCGTCGTCTCTAGAAGATGTTGACCACTTTTGTAAACAGATCTTTTACATAGTGGATTCCTCCGGGAGTTGGAGAAGAGAGGATTAGAATAATTACCCCATCTTAGAACCTCTATAAAAATTAATCGTGTCATTTATTTTTCAAAGATATTTACATTTATGCATACTTACATCATATCTCGTTGATAAACTCATATTTGTTATCCAACCGATTAATAACTAAGTGCTAAAATCAAGTGTTAAAACAAGTTTAAAACAATTCAAAGGTTGTTAAGTCTTCCCGATAAAACCAACACGACCAAGTTAAAGTTCGGGTTAACAGTGAGTTATTCTATCAACAACTCTATCGAAAGCATTTGAGTGGCTAACTCTTGAATAACCAACTTAGTTGTCCCTCAAGGACGAGTTGTTTGAGTTAACTCTATAATATTATTAAAAGGACTAAAATCAAAAAGTTGGTAAGGTTTATTCAATCCCCCTTCTAAACCTTACTCACACCACTGGGACTATATTTATTTTCGACAAAAAATTGGATAACACTTTTGTGTCATGTTCAACCAGATTGCCCTATAGGGCAACCCGTGTCAAGTTGAGTTTTGAAAAGAAACGAGATGTTTGAAAAACCCACGGAGGTCGGCCAGGTCGACCAAAAGGTCGACCAGTGCCTGGAAAAGATGTAACTCTGTTTCTCCAAGAAAAATACGCAGGTGAACGGTCCCATACGGGGGTGACCGGTCCAACCCCTGGATTGGTCCACATGGGGGTGACCGGTCCAACCCTATGGTGACCGGTCCAACCCCCGGACCATTTTTGACAAAGAAATTCTAACCGTTGAGCAAACAGACAACTTTTCCTCAATTTATGGTGTTGATCTCTAACAGTTTTATTATTCATTTGTCTTGCAATTTTTTTTGATTTCAATCTCCTAGGAGGAGCCTATCAAGTTCAAGACATTCTCTATAAATAGATGAAGAATTGAAATAACACAAGAAAACAACACAACAAGAAAATCGCAAATTTCTCTAAGCTTTCACATTCAACATTCTTGTTGTATTTATAGCCTAAATATTTCACTTTCACATCTTGAGGTCTAGGCTTGATTCTTGATTACACTTACACTTCAAAGTTGTATACTTCTTTATCGAGTTGTAATCTTGAATTTATGTTCGTCATTCAACACAAGATATCCTTGTGAGTGTTCTTGTGGTAAGAACACACTTGGGTGATCTTATGTGTTAGGTGTTAGAACATTATGGTAATCTTCTTATTGAAGAGTTTGGCGCTCTTTGAGGTGTTGAAGAATTTGGTATTCTTCAAGGTGGAAGATTGTGGTAATCTTCAGGTGCCGTAGAAGATTGTGGTAATCTTCAAGGAGATTGTGGTAATCTCAGAGAGGTGTTGTAAGGTGATGTTGTTAATAATTGTGGTAATTATTAATAAAAACTTTTTTCTTTTAAAACCCATCCCGAGATGGGGTGGTAGAGGATTAGGCCCTAGGTGGGTTGAACCTCTATAAATCGATGCGTGTTGTTTATTTTCCCGCACCTTCATTCTTGTCTTTTCTTGATCATTCGAAAAAGAGGGCGAATTGCAAAAAATCTGCATAA
The DNA here is from genome assembly GCA_016081115.2 of Rehmannia glutinosa. Taxonomy (NCBI): domain Eukaryota; kingdom Viridiplantae; phylum Streptophyta; class Magnoliopsida; order Lamiales; family Orobanchaceae; genus Rehmannia; species Rehmannia glutinosa. The sequence continues at coordinate 31,942,351 of CM071924.1, read as the reverse complement.
TTTATTCACCCCCTCTAGATTATCATAGCCACTTGACTAACAAGTGGTATCAAAGCCAAACTGCTTGTTTGGAAAGCTTGTTCCACATTGTGAGTAAAGAGGAAAGATCCATGGCTACGAACGACTGACTATCTACCGATCGGTGCTTCATTCAATAGACCGCTTCTCTTCGACTCCAACAGATTTATGCATTTTGGAAAGACCGAATGGAATACTTCTTACAAGGTTGTGGGTCGATATTTGGAACACGGTTATAAATGGAGTATCCATCCCGAAGAAGAAAAAGGAAGACGAGACTCAAATTCCCAAAGCACTCAAGGAACTTGATGATGAAGACAAGAAAATATTCTCTTTAAACGGTAAAGCTCTTAACATTCTTCAATCCGCCCATGATGTTTGGGAAAAATTAGAAGTTATCTATGAAGGCACCAAGAAAGTTAAACAAGCTAGAAAAACAATGCTTGTTAAAGATTTCAAAAATTTCACAATGCTCGAGGTTGAAGGGATTTCAAAAATGGTAGAAAGGCTAGACAACATCGTTAATTCTTTGTGGGCACTCGGAAAAGTCATTTCGGAAGAAGACAAAGTTACCAAAGTTTTAAATGCTCTTCCGGTTCTTGGTCCAAAAAGGTGACGGCTATCATGGAAGCTCAAAATTTAGAAACTCTAAATTTTGATGAGCTTATTGGAAATCTCATCATCTATGAAGTATATGCAAATGAAAGGAGTAATTCAAAAGCATCCACTTCTCAACCGGATATTATATCAAATCCAACAACTTGGGATGAGCTTCTTACAACTTCCGATGATGAAGTTTCGAGCAATGTCTAATGGGAATCGAAGAAGACAATGAGGTACGCTCTAATCCTTCTACTTTTTAGTAATGGATTGCATGATGATTATGATGAATTACAAAATGATTTTTATGAGCTTCAAAATGAATTCCAAAGCTTGCTCTTTAAATACAAAAATTTGAAAAGGAATTCAACACCATGAAAAATGAAAAAGATAGTTTACATGCTTCTTATGAATCTCTTACTAGTGCTCATGATGTTACACTTGATAAGGTTAGAAACCTTGAAAAAGAAAATAGTACTCTTGTTATGAATATTGATTGCATGAAAAATGATATGTTAAAGTTTAACTTGAGTACCGATAAAATGACTAAAATTCTTTATGTTCAACGTTGCGATCATTTGAAACTAGGACTTGGTTATAAGCCAAATGTTATTAATGATATGAAAAAGAACCAAGTCTCTATGCATATTGGTCATTATGCTTCTAGAACTATTACATGCTTTTATTGTGGTAAAAATGGTCACACGACTAATACGTGTCGGGTTAAAAATAGTTCTAAGTATTATTGGAGACCTAAAAGTCTCAATGTTAATCCCAAAGGACCCAAATACTTGAGGGTACCATAAGAAAATTCTATGTTAGGTACTCGGCGCAACAAAAATCAAAGGAATTTGAAATTGTCAAATAGACAATAAATGATCGCACCTTATGATTGAACGGGAGATATTACCAACAAATTCGTGTTTCAAGAAGAAGGTATATTCAACAATGGGAAGGACACAACCTCGACAATGGCGAAATTGGTAACTCGTATCCTTTTCTTGAATTATGAATTTTATTATTTATGTTTTTTTCTCTTGTTTGTCATAATTCTTTTTCAAAATATTTCTTAAAAATCGAGGTCTCAACTATATATTCTCGATTTTTCAAAATTCAAAAAGAAACCTTGAATAATTTTTCAATGAGCACTTGTTTTATCAAACTTTTGTTGATTTTTACAAAAAGCATAGTATATGCTACTTGTCCATATTCTATCTTTGGTTTACATCAATATTATGTATATTATTCGATATTACTATGCTCGTGTGCAAGATATTTTGTCAAGTTTTTGCAAGAAATATTTTGATATTAAGGAACAAATGATCGAAGACTTATCCATGGCCATCTACGTCATAAGGTGTCAAGATTGCGAAAGGCATATTAGTTGACAAACAAATTCGAGGTATGTTCATTAACTCTTATTACTCCCATAGACTCGATATTTGCCTTATGCCTATATGCTCGATTTCAAAACATCCCAATGAATCTCATTAAAGTGCCGTTTAAAGAAATTTTCAAATATTTGAAAGGCACTTCTCCTTATGGCTTGTTTATCCAAAGTTTTAAAACGTTCATATTTTTCGGGATAACAAGTCCGGTGATAATAATTTCTAAAAATACGGTTCGTCATAATCGAACTAAACATATTGAGATTCGATATTTTTTCTAAGGGATTGCATTTCTTAACCGATTGAGATGTGTTTAATTCCGTCTCTCAAGGATAACTCGCGGACATTTATTTTTAACCGTTAACCGCCGAGTCTTTTACCTCATTTTGATCTTGTTTAGGCATAATGTATATTGAATGAGGTCTATGTTTGCATTTTTGCGTTTTTAAAACTTAGGGGTGAAAAATCGGATTTTTGGATCAAAATCGGACAGAACCAAAAATGGGCTCCGGGACCAGGATGACCAAGGGTTGACCGGTCGACCAAGTGCCTGGACTGGTCGACCCCCCTTTGACCGGCCGCCTGTGAGCAATTTCGAGAGATAAATTGAGTTCTATCCAATTCTTGCCATTTTGTGCTCTTTTCTTCTTCAAACTCGAACCTCTTTTGCAATTTTCACACACAATTCACTCAAAATGATTTCTTTCTTGTAAATTATATTTTTTTTGAGTTTATACTATTGGTATATCATCTATGATATCCGTCTTCTCCGATTAGTTGGTCGGTGTAATTCCTTTTTAATCTCAATAGGGTTGAACCCTTGAGAAAGAGCTTGTATGTTGATATTTTGATGAAATTCTTGTATGAGTATGATGAGCATGATGATTGTTGATGAATGATATTTATAGAATTGTATTTGGTGATGAAAATTTTGGCTTGATTGCAATTACAAAGGTTATTTACATCTTTTGTTTTATTCGACACACGCAAGTGTTCGACAAAATGTTTCTATGAAAAATTCATCACCTACATGAATCTCTCGATTTCAAAAGTCTTATAAATTTATAGAGATCATGTTTTTCAAATCAAATGAGCTTTTGCATGTCAAATGATAAACTTTTCCTTTTTATTTGGATTTTAAGTTTCAATATTCGACAAGCTCGATAAATCGGTTAATATTGCGCACTTCGATATGGATATATGATGTTTTTATCGTGCTAACATTCTTTTTGATGACTCCAAAGGGGAGAAACAGGATATAAGCTCTTTAGCTCAAACAAGCTAAAATAAGCTTACGAAAGAAGCTATAAGTTGTGGCTAGTTTAAGCCAAAAGTTGTGAATAATACTTAGTCCATTGGTTGTATTATGGACTTATATACATGTCTAATGATGTTTCTTTGATTGTGGGGCTTATAAGTTTTTGATACTTAAGCTCAATATTGAAAAGTCGAGCTTTTAGCTTTTGGTAGATTGCTTCTTTATTTATCTTGATGTGCATATTGATAGGGGGAGCTTTTGCAAAATGTTTTTGAAAATCTTATCTCCCATTCTTATGTTTTTTTTTTGTATGAAAATTTGTTGCTTCAAACGGCTAGTTATTTTTGACTTAAAATTTATTTTGTTTTTAAAATCGACCTCTTAAAATTGTTTTGGTTTGTAATCATCAAAAAGGAGGAGTTTGTTAGATAAATATTTTTATCATAATTTTGATGATTTTATTTAAACGTGTTTTTACACCAAAACAATGTTTCTAAATGTTGTCCAAATACTCCCGATCGATATAAAATGTTTTTACTAATTTTTTGAGTATTTCTTGAAGTTTATTTTCGACAAAAAATTGGACAACACTTTTGTCTCGTGTTCAACCGATCGCCCTATAGGACAACCCATGTCTGAAGTTGAGTTTTGAAACAGAAACAAGACGTTTGAAAAACCCTGGAGGTCGACTGGTGCCTGGAGAAGAACAGAACTCTGTTTCTCCAAGAAAATATGCATGGTGACCGGTCCACATAGGGGGTGACCGGTCCAACCCTATGGTGACCGGCCCAACCCCCTGGATCGGTCCAAGTGATGGTTTTGATGTGTTATTCTATTTTCTGTATTTGTGGTCGACCAGTCGCCATACCGTTTTGACAGCAAATTCTAACCGTTGTGCAGTAGACAACTTTTCCTCAATTTATGGTGTTGATCTCTAACAGCTATATTCTTCATTTGTCTTGCAATTTTTTTACAGATTTCAATCTCCTAGGAGGATCCTATCAAGTTCAAGACATTCTCTATAAATAGATGAAGAAATGAAACAACACAAGAAAACAACACAACAAGAAAATCGCAAATTTCTCTAAGCTCTTATGCTCTTTAAGTATTTCACTTTCACATCTTGGGGTCTAGGCGATTCTTCATTACACTTGCACTTCAAAGTTGTATACTTCATTATCAAGTTGTAATCTTGAATTTGTGTTCGTCATTCAACACAAGATATCCTTGTGAGTTTTCTTGTGGTAAGAACACACTGGGGTGATCTTAGGTGTTAGGTGTTAGAAGATTGTGGTAATCTTCTTATTGAAGAGTTTGGTGCTCTTTGAGGCGTTGAAGAATTTGGTGTTCTTCAAGGTGGAAGATTGTGGTAATCTTCACAGGTGCAGTAGAAGATTATGGTAATCTTGAGGAGATTGTGGGTAATCTCCAAAGAGGTGTTGTAAGGTGATGTTGTAATAATTGTGGTAATTATTAATAAAATCATTTTTTTCTTTTTAAAACCCATCCCTGAGATATCTTGGGGTGGTAGAGGATTAAGCTCAGGTGGGTTGAACCTCTATAAATCGACTCGTGTTGTTTATTTTCCCGCATCTTCATTCTTGTCTTTGCTTGATCGTTCAAAAGAGAGGCGAATTGCGAAAAATCGGCATAATCTATTCACCCCCTAGATTATCGTAGCCAGCACTGACTAACACAAACTCCATTGATATTATAAAAAACCTTATACTTAAATGATTAAGTGACTATTTAAATGAGTACCATACTAAAAATCGCTTATTATATGAGAAAAATGACTAATATATATGTTAAATTATTAATAACAGTAACAGTTAACCATGTTTAACTCTACATGTCAGTAGCTATCATCATTCTCAACTAAATCAAAATCAACACAAAAATACAAATGCAGCCAATAAATTCCTCAAAACGGCATAATGAACAGTAATACATAATTTAATCCATTGATTACATCATCAACACATAAATACATTCGATTCATTATTTTATTTATGTATACATATATATGAAAATATTTTACATTAGTAGAAATATAAACATTCCAGTAGAGGTACCTACGGGGTAAATCGTACCTTACGTATACTAATGAGTATTAATTTTACATTTCATACCCCATCTCAAACCCGTATAAAACTACTAATACCCGTCTCATTAGGATCTGGGAGAATGGGTACCCATGTTGGAATGAGATTTCCTATTCCACTTTCCATATTCCACTCACAATTGTACACGTGTCATTCATCAATTACATGAAATAAGGAGCAGAATAAGAATAATGGAATAGAGAATCTCATCCACCCAGGTCTACCCACGTACACATCTCATCCATCCAATACATACATGAAATAAAAAGTGAAATATGGAAAATGAAATAGAGAATCTCAATCCACAGTTCCACACCCATGGGTACCCATCCATCCCAATGTCATCCCAATAGATTAGTAGTGGACTACAAGAAGTGTCAAAAGGTAATAAGGTATATCCCCGGTCGATTCGCTCCGCCTTTGCCCGGGCCCAGACCCCGTCTTCTCCACCATTAGATGACCAACGCTACAATCACAGCACATTCATGGCGGTTTTCGGTAGTGGAGCTTCGATTCTTACTTTCCCACCGCCGGTGGCCTACCACCGCCACCTGCATTTTAGCCCTTCCACACTCCGTTCCAGACATCTCTCCGGGAATACTAAACTCATACTCAAAGCATCAATCTCTCGGTACGGCTTTTTGTGTCTGCCTGCGTGACTGTGTTTTGCTATCCTATTCGGTGTAATTGGTTTCTTTTTCTTATTAGTAGCCTTTTTCGGTTTTCTTATTCTTTTGCCCGATTCAAGTATCAAGAAATATGGGTGCATCTGTGTTAGTATTTGAATGAAGCATGCTGGCACTTTCAATTTCAAATGTATCTACACCTATGTAGATTTTAGCAAATGTTTAAAGAGAGTCTAATTAATGTTCACCCACATATGTAGAGTACGCTATGAACTATCAAGCCATTGTGTTCTGAGTAATGGAATTAAAAATGTTTTCGTTACATTTTTCATCTATTCCACTTTCATAAACTTAATTCTGTGCATGAAACGGGTTTTAGTTTGGGAAGGAAAATGATGATGCCTTCCGTTGAATGGCCGTCGATGAAATATCTGGATGCTAGGCATGCAGTAGTGCCCTGCTAAATCGCTGCACCTCTCTAAAATCACTTGTTATTGAACTTAAGACCCACTTGACAAAAAATGTCTGTGTACTGGAAAAGTAAATACGAATAGAGAACCTTGAGAGGGATGAGGATAGAGTTTGGGAGAAGAAGATGAGAAGATAATAGGATTATAACCTGAGAAGATGAGAAGTAACTTTGTTCACTGGCTTCTGCTTACGGCCGGAGCTGCATATGTGCAACAACGTGCATTAAATTTTGGGGAAAATCTATTTACATAAAGGATAGGGATGGAATGGAATCTAGTAACAGCATTGATGATGCTTCCTACCAAGCTGGAACTAGGGTTGTTGCAATGTATTTGACACCTCCAGCCAATCTTTCACTTGCTTTCCTGCGGCTACCACACATCCGTGCTAACCGTACCGGCTTATCCTTCTATGGCTCCCATGTCTTAAGTTGGAGAATGTCATTTCAAGGTCTCCTTTCCTCTTTTGTCAGCATGCATCATCTTGTTTCCAACCGAAGGGTTCCTTTTCTTTCTCTCATTACTTGGACAATTTGCTAATTTAAACATCTCATTGACAAATTCTGACCATGTTTACTGCCAGTACATATAACTCATTGCTGATCACGCTGGAATTAGTTGACCTAAGATCAGATGCTCTTTTAATTCCAATAACAATGATATAATGTAGGTATTATTGTACTCAACATCTGAGGATTACCTTAGAATAAATTGGAATGGAATGGCTCAAGCAAGAACTCACAGCTTTATGGAAGCTTGGTACGTCATTGATTGAGACGAAATGTCTCCTAACTACTTTTTAACTTAGAGTACTGTACTAGTGCCTTGAGCCTTTGACACATATAAGACTTGGCAGGCAGTAGTCATTCTTTACATTTAACAATATAACCATGTATTTGCTGTTCAATATAAAATGTGGGTTTCTTGGTTTATCAAATTATACAAGAACTAGTTGATTTTGTTGATGAAATTGTTAGCTACAATACAAACTAGTTCCGCTAGGAATTGGTCTTCCTAATTTTTCAGAATCCACTATGACATGTGTCCTCATCTGCTCCCTCGCCCCCCAACGCTTCCCCTGAGGGTATGTTGTCCGCGCATGCACGCGCGTGTGTGTTGCGTTAATGATATTATGCTCATCAGCATCTTCTTGCCAAAAATTTATTATTTTATCATTTCCTGCAATGCAGGATTGAATGCTCTCAGGATGATAGTGCCGAAAGCTCCAATGCCTCAAAATCTGAAGTAATTCCAGAGGATCAAAATAGTGCTTCTGATAATTCCATTGGAAGTATAGGAAACAAACCGTTTGGTAATGGAAGTTCATTTCTATCAAAACTGGGAATACTTCTGGGAGTAGCTGCTGTGATTACATTGGTATCAGTTGGTCTAAAGCCGCCAAGTCTGGAAACATCATCTGGGATTCATTTTTTGCTAGATAGCTCATCCTCTTCCACTTTGGCTGCACCTGCTAGTGCTTTTAGCTTCCGGGCTTTTGGATATAGAGTTGTGCTTCCTGAATATGCACCTGGGTATGCTTCTACTTAGCTTGCATACTTTAGAACCCATTTTTTATTACTTCTGATACACCTTCAGCTTTAGGCATTTAGTTTATGTATGTTATCTTCTTTTAACTTCTAAATGTTTTAATTCTTTTTCATCATTGTATCTTTGCTTTCATGCTATGACCTCTTGGAGTCCAGTTCATTAACGAAAGTAACCATTCATTCAATATTAAGTTTTCACTTTACAATGAGAATATTTAGAGCTTTTCTCCTTCATGTTTACAGATGGATCTACTTTTGGCTGCTGATGGCTGCAGGATGCGGGCTTTTTATTAGTGAAGAGGCTTTAAATATATGGGTCTGTCCTTTATGAGAAAGTATCTCCGTCTCACACACTTCCATGCTTTTGCACCAATGTATTTATGTTAGTCTTCTTCCCTTTTATCAGGTCATTTAAAATGATGTAGGTTGGTATCTCCTTGGCACGATTGCTTTCTTTGGACGGGACATGGCAATCTTTAGTTGATTCATTTTCTAGAAATGCTCCATATATGATATCCACTGTTGTGTGGGTGTACTGGTTAGTGCTTTATCTTTTGGGGTTTTCTTTGGGCGTTTTTAATTGGCTTATATGAGTCAACACTAGTTGATTAGTCTTGACCTTATCATTGCTATTTCCTGAAAGGTTAGGCATTTTTAACATCTCAAATTTTTACAATTATACGCCAGCTTACAAGGTGTGTTTATCTATAGGGGAGTTTGCATCAGTGATATGATACCATTTTACCTTGGGAAATTTTTCAGACAATCTGGAGCCTCTGATGATATTTGTTCTAAGGTTGTATAGCCGAAATACATTTTGACCTGCATAAACTTCCTGTTTGTGACTGTGTATATGACTCTTCATATTACTGTAGTTAGGGATTGGCAAAGAGAAAGCTATGCAACTTACACGTGCTGTACAAAGATATGGAAATCTTATTGGTTTCGGTGAGTTCAACTGAAATTTTAAATCATGCATGTCCCTCTTAGCCATTATTGCGGTAGATATGGTACTTTGATTTGTTATCCTTATACACCTGAAAAGGAAGATAACTCAACTAATTTTAATTATCGATAGCCAAAAAGTGGTTCAGGTATTACTCTTCTTGTTTCATTTTTTAGTAATCACAACTTTCTGTCATTTCTTTCCTAGTGCAGTCTTCAAGGTTCGCTGGGCTAATTATGATTTATATTGTTTTGTACATGTAATCTTGTTCTTTTTTGTGATTTCATCTTTGGTTTGCAATTCATGCATGCAGTTGAACGATTTTCCCTTGGAGTAAGAAATCCGACGGCTTTTCTTGCTGGGGCAATGGTCAGTGATTGTATTTTTAGTTCTTCATTTCTCCAGTTCAAAGTTTATGAAGGCAGTTGTTCTGCATCTTAAATCCCTGCCCTGTAAACTTGAGATCTACAATTATAGATTGTAATTTTTTTAAGGATAATTACAAAAAACCCCTTGATGTTTGGACTACTTACAAAAAAACCTAGAGATTTTTGAAAATTACAAAACACCCCTTGAGGTATGATTCCGTCTTATATTTTTCTCATTCACAAGCAAAAAAAAAAAACATTTCAAAAACCTCAGGGTGCTTTCGTAGTTACCCCTTTTCTTAAATACATTTTTTCCTTTCATCATCAGCAAGTGGTGCAATTTTGATTAGTGTCATAGTAGGCATTAGCATTATGAAAAAGCCTTCTGCACTTCCACATCTGATGAAATATGTGTATGTCGCAAATCAAATCTAGCCTGAAACTCAGGGGCTTACTTTTGCCTCAATCTGACTGCAGGACATTTCACCAGAGTGTTTTTTTGCTGGTGTGTGCTGTGGTGGACTAGTAACTCTTCCGTTACAGGTAATTTAAATATTGTTTGATATCATGGAAGAGGTCATAGCCTCTCTCCCTAGACCCTTGTTCAGAGAAGAAGTCAAGATGGCCTTCCTAGCTTGGTGTTTGAATAAAATATTTGTGAGATAAAATTCTAATTCTAAGTTGCGAAATTTCAAGCATATTCTTACTTTTAAAAAGTGGGTTTACACTCTTGAGTTTGCTTAAAACACTCGGTCAACCGAAAAACTCTTATGGGAGACAAGAAAGGAAATCTTCAAAAGAATTAAAGAGAAAATAAAAACTGCTCAAAGAATATGGTTCCCTTGTCTCACACCCAAAAATGATTTTCCCAATACTTTGCGATTATTAATACTTTTAGCTATACTTAAAGTTGCATGTATTTTGGTGGACGCTATTACCAGTTGCCATTTGTGCTTATAGTATACTTTCCTGCAGTTAGCCATTGATTCTTGCTGAGAGAACGTCCAGTCTTTGCTCTTGCAACTGTTGCCACCGTGGTGGTAAGCTTTTTTTTTTTTTTTTTTTTTTTCACCATGATAACGAGAAATTTTGTAATAATTTTAACATTTGCTAATTTACAGGGAATTTGGACAGTGTTTCCATATGCCGTGGCTGCTCTCACAGCACTCTTCCTCTATTTGCGACGTCGCTATTCCACTTAGCTCTGCTCATTTTTGCTCAGGAACCTACCAATCAGTTGTTAAGTTCTATCCAGCAGAGGCCAATCACTTTTATGTGTTGTAGCTCGAATGATTAAGGTAAGTGAAAAAAGATTAGCTGATTGAAGAGTACTCTTTGTTTTACCATCTGTTGACAAGCAACTTTATAATGCTTTGCGATGTGGAGTCGTCCTTGCCTTTGTATTTTCTAATTCTTCTAACGACACAATCTTCATAAATGTGGATTATATATATGTATGTAATTATAATTTATGTCTCTATGTTTTTGAAAGGGCTTTGGTAAGTAAATTGATTGTTTTGAAAGTTGAATATCTCTTTCTTCAGTTTTCATAGTAAAATCTGTTTTAAAATAGTTGAATCTAGATTTTTTGTAGATTTGTTCCTTACAAATTTTTAGGAGCTTTCCAATTATCAATTGATCTATTCAAATCTTCTACAATAATATATTAGATATATATTTACTATTTAGGACTGAGAAAATGAATCTAACTATTCGATATTCGACTCAAGATCAGTTGTCGAAACTCGTCTCGAGATCTATTCATTAACATATTGAATCAAGTTAGAACACATATTTCATTTGGTAAGATGGAAAACTCAACTCGAGTCAGAAACTCGTTTGAGTTCGAATCATAAACATAATAAATCAACTTTGGACACATTTAAGATTTAAAGAAAATTATAAAGTATATGTAATATAATATCAAGCTACTCGAGTTTGATTCTCTTTGGATCGACTTTTAAGCTTGATTCGGTTAATAATCAAACCAAATTCTTATATAACGAGTTCAATTAAAATTCAAGCAAGCTTTAAAAAGTATTATATTCGACTATACTCGATTCATTTACACCTCTAGATATAATATTTTCAATGATATCTTTTTTGTTGGGTTGGGTTGGGTTGGGGTGGGGTGTACATTGCTTGTTCTGATAACTGGAAAAGAGATTGCAAGTAAAACACGAATTCCATTTTCACATAACTTGGCCACCATTTTTCATTCTGGCAACATCTTTAATTCCCTCACACTACAAGTTATGCCTCCTCCGTCCTCCCTCTCTCAAACTGAGGCGAAATATGCCACACAAATATTTATGATAATATTCTCGTGCATACGAAAAACTTTGGAGAGTTTACTGATTTACAAGACCAGAAGACACAAGATAGGCGAGCTGGAGACTGTAGGCTTCTTTGAGCTCAGCCACAACTTCTGAAATACTCGGCCCACGCAATGCGTCTCTTTCGACTGACCTGCAAGCAATCAGAGAAGCCCTTCTCATGCTTTCGCGCCGAAACTTCCCTTTATGTTGTCATCCACAATCTCAAATGCACCAGCCTGCAAGTATGGCTTAGCCTGGGAAAAAGAAGAAAATTTTGCAGTCACATGAAAAACAGACTTATCAGAAAAATAAAATGCAAACAAGATAATTGAAAAGTGAAAATGATCTATTCTGAACAGTCAGATCATTTGTTCTAAATTCTGTGTTATGCATGTCAATGTGTTTAAAACATTTTCAAATATACATTTGGTATGATCTTATATATATATACAGTCAGATCATTTGTTCTAAATTCTGTGTTATGCATGTCAATGTGTTTAAAACATTTTCAAATATACATTTGGTATGATCTTATATATATATACAGTCAGATCATTTGTTCTAAATTCTGTGTTATGCATGTCAATGTGTTTAAAACATTTTCAAATATACATTTGGTATGATCTTATATATATATACAGTCAGATCATTTGTTCTAAATTCTGTGTTATGCATGTCAATGTGTTTATAACATTTTCAAATATACATTTGGTATGATCTTATATATATATATATATATATATATATATATATATAGGGTTATATAAGACCACCTCATAGGGTGAGTCCATAGGGACCAATCCTAGCCATATATCTAATTTTTTCAAGGGTTGCGATTAAGAGGCAAAATTACAAATTACAAGCTAGTTAATTAAATACAGGGGTAAATTAGTTATCCTCCAAAATGGCCCAATATTCACGGTATTCAGCAATATTCACGGGATTCACGCAATCATTCCAAATCTAAAACCAAAATCAACGTAATAATCCTCCTCCTTCTTCAACGACATCGTGAGAAATCCTTCATCTTTCTTCTTCAACGCATTACAAAAAAAAAAGAGTTGCGGACAATTCACCATAGTTGCTAGAACTCGACTACGATTCGAAGGTTGCTTATGAAGATATAATTTGTTGCTTGTATAGATGTGTCATGGTGCTTTTAGATATATTAACTACATAAGCAAGTCATGAGCAACAAATTAATACTACATAAGCAAAAGCCTATACTACAAAAGCAACGAATATACACTACGTATGCACCACGGATGTATTAACTACATAAGCAAGTCATAAGCAACAAGCCTATACTACATAAGCAACGAATATATACTACGTATGCACCACAATTACATTAACTACATAAGCAAGTCATAAGCAACAAACTCATACTACATAAGCAACGAATATATACTACATATACACCACAGATACATTAACTACATAAGCAAGTCATAAGCAACAAACTCATACTACATAAGCAACGAATATACACTACATATGCAAAGACAAATACATTAACTACATAAACAAGTAATAAGCAACAATCATATACTACATAAACAACAAATATACACTTCATATGCAACACATATATGATTAAATTACACATAATGCAATATGGTTATACTACACATGCAATATGATTATATTACATAAGCGAGTTAACAACACAATACAATCGGAGAAAAACGTGAATATAAGGGATATGGGTTACTCAAAAATCGAAAAGCGCGTGTCGCGTGAAAGGGATAAACAAATTGAACGTGATCGTTCAATTTGGACCACCCTACCCTTCTTAGTTGTTGAAACAAAAAAAAATAAATATAAAACACTCTAAAAATTTGGACCACCCAAAAATGTTAATCTATAGTTAGGATTGGGTCATATGGACTCACCCCAAAAATAGGAGGACCCGTTTGATCCATATCCTATATATATGTGTGTGTGTGTGTGTGTGTGTGTGTGTGTGTGTGTGGTGAATATTTGTGAAAGTAGAACACATATTTAAAAACCGGACGAGTGAGCAAACCGATCTTGCTACCGGTTTACAATTCAACTTTGTTGGATCTGGTCCAATCGATTAATTAGAATTAATTATTTTTATTATGTTGTATAAAATAGTAATAAAATACATTAATTTTATGAAATACATTTTAAAGGTTAAAATATATAAATATCCAACTTAAAAGATATCTAAGATAGTCCAAAATTCAGTTAATCACAGAAATTCAACAAAATGCCTAGTTTTTTTTTTTTTTTTTTTTTTTTTTTTTTTTGAGAAAGAACAAAATGCCTAGTTTGAAAAACATATAGAAAACCAATTTGGACCAGTCCAAGTTCCAACCAGTTTTTGGTCAGTCATATTTAACAGGTTTTGACAAATTCAACCACAAAAACTGTTTTTTGAGGCTACTCGGATCAGACCGCCCACCAATTTGAGATTAAACCAGTCGACCCGGCTGGTCTGATCTAGTTTTAAACATAAATTAGTGCGGACCCTCAATTGTGAATTATGCATCATTTCCTAATCCAAATATCACTAATAGACGACAAGTGTAAATTGATGATATTATCAACCCAGTCGGAAGTGTAAATTGATGATATTATCAACCCAGTCGGGCGTGTATTGATGATACTTGAAACAGTGGAATTTTTTAGCCATTTGACCCAAGCCAACATCGATTCAAGGTTGCCTTTATATATATACCATTAGCTGAATGATGATATGTGTGAGAAACAAACTTACTTACCCATAGAACCAAATTGAAGGAATCTGGAGAGCCAGTGTGAGTGAGAGGTTCTCGGCCACATATCAGCTCCAGAAGTACAACACCAAAGCTATAGACATCACTTTTCTCTGTTAACTGTTGAGTGGAATAATACCTGAAAAGTAACATTACATAAAGATTTCAATTCAACCATAAATGGGAGTATATATAAAGGGATAACTACAAAAACTACTTAAGAGGTTTGAGATAATTACAATCCCAAAAAAAAAAAAAAGAGATGTTTAAAAATTACAAAAAAAGCCATTGATGTTTGATTATGTCTAAAATGTAAAGGGGCGATTGTAATATTTTTACAAATGTAAGGGAGGTGTTTGACATGTTTTTGCTTATAAAGGAGTTAAGTGTGATACAACATCAAACCTCAAAGGGCTTTTTGTAATTTTTAAAAAACCTTTGGTTTTTTTTTGTAATTAACCCAAATTTCAGGGGTTGTTTTTATAATTATCGGATATATAAATCAAGATTTAACTTGGATGCTTACTCAGGATCAAGATAGCCTGCAGTGCCTTTAACCACAGTTGTCACGTGTGATGCATCTGATTGAGTCACTTGCTTAGAAAGCCCAAAATCGCAGACTTTAGCATTCATTTCCTTGTCTAAAAGAATGTTGCTGCTCTTAACATCCCGGTGGATTATACGTAGATCATTTCCATTGTGTAGATAGTCCAAACCTGTACATGCCAAAACAAACCGTGTTTTTAGGCCTTAATGTTTGTTTTTGCTGGTTTAGTGTACCGAATTGTGACATATGATTAGCGTAGCAGTTTAAAAATGAAAGAAGCATTCACCTTTTGCAGCATCGACAGCAATTTTCAATCTTCGAACCCAGCTTAGTGTCAGTTTCTTACTATTGGGACCTGATGAAGTGATTAATTAGCAAAGGTGATCAATTTTGTAATTTTAATCAGAAAATAATGAGCAAAGCCACAGTAGCATACCATAAAGGTTATCAGCCAAGGACCCTCCAGGTAAATATTCATAAACAAGTATTTGTTGCTTCGATTCGCAGCAGAACCCTTCCAATGACACAAGGTTCTGGTGACGAATTTGTGATAAAAGAGACACCTGAAAATAATCCAAGAAATGATGATCAAGAACACATCAAAAAAAGAAATAATGTTAAGGAATCAAATAATGAGGAATAAGCATGAGCAATATCTATGGTGTATCTTTAGGTTATTCACTCAAGTATTGTTATACTGATATTCCATGTAAGAAAAAATGGTATAATTACAAAAACACCTCCAAGGTTTAACTTAATTACAAAAAATCCAGTTATCTTTTAAAATTACAAATATCTCCCTGAAGTATTATCAATACCCTTTGAGGTTTGTATTTATTTTACAAATTATCCCTCATTATGGTGTAGTTTCTAAACATGTCAATGGGGTATTTTTAATTTTGAAAGATAACTCAGTTTTTTCGTAATTAGACTAAACTTCAAGGGCAATATCTGTAATTATCCCGAAAAGTATTAGTTGCAGACCTCATTGATGAAAGAATCAGCTCCCAGCTGAGTTTTATCAAACCGAACTTTAACAGCTACTAATTTGCCACTCGAAAGCTTGCCAACGTACACACACCCAAAACTACCACGACCTATCGCCTCTTTGAAGTTGTTTGTAGTTGCTTTGATCTCTTTGTATGTAAAGATTCTAGCTGAACCCCATCTTTGCACATCCATTGCAGATTCTGATAAGTTGCAACAATAAGAAGAATCCACTTAATGAAACTATTTGTTTAGGAGTTTACGTACGTTTGATTACTGAAAAGGTTTTGTTTGTCATACTTGGTGCATATGCATTTTCGGCTTTCTTTCTCTTCATATACAAGAGAACTGAAAATGAAAGAACAAAAAGAGCAAGAACAGCTCCTCCAACTGAACCAAGTAGAATTGCTAAATGGCTATGGTTTTTCCGTTTTCTTGGGGTAAAGATTGTGACTTGTGGAGTCTCGAGTGAAGGATTTCTTGAAAGGCTATTGCATGTTAATGAGAAAGAAAGGCATAAATTCCCTGATGTTCTGCAAATGAGAAAAAGATAAAAACAAATTAGGAGTTATGTCAAGAAAGACAGAAAAATCTCAGATGAATAAGGGCAATTTCAATTTTAGTACCTAAAGTATACAATATTTTCACTTTAGTACCCAACTTTCTTGTCATATCAATTTTGGTACCCCATGTTTTCTTTTTAATCACTTTCGTCACATTTCATCCATTGTTCGTCAATTTTGGTACCCATGTTTTAATTTTAATCACTCCATACGTAACGTAGAGTGATTAAAAAGTAAAACATGGGTTTTGGACATATGTTCAAAGGAATGTGGTGATAGTGATTAAAGATTAAAACACGTGTACCAAAATTGATATAGTCTGAAAGTGGGTGCTAAAAGTGAAAATATGACATATTTTAGGTATTAAAATTGAAATTCTCTACAAAACTTCCCTGAAATTTAGCCTAATTACCAAAAAACTTTTTAAATTACAAAGACACGCATAAGTTATTATAAATACCCTTCTTGAGGGTGCAATTTGTAAAATAGAAACAACTGTCAAGGAGTATTTGTAATTTTGAAAGATAATTTTTTTTTTTTTTTTTTGTAATTAGATTGAACCACACGGATTTTTTTTGTAATTAAGCCAAAGAATAATGAATTGATTTGATCAGTACCTGACTTCTAAACTTTCTCGGTTGAGTGATTGTGGAAGTGGTCCTTGTAGCTTATTATTCTCCAGAATCCTTAAGTTTGCACAATAAAAAAACATCAAATGTATGTATCAGCAGTGTATCGGATTGCCATTTTTCTTATAGTGAAATTACTTAGAAATGTATTAAATCAGCAAAGGAAAAATTAGATTTTTTAGGACATTTGCTATACTCACAATAGATGAAGGTCTTTTAGCTCCCCCAAGCTTTCAGGTACTATTCCCTGCAAACTATTATTTTGCAGGTCCCTGCATACAAAACCCACAATTTTTATTAGTTCATTGATCCATTTCTTGATTTCTTCTTCATAAAGAATTGGATTAATTACAAAAAGTACCCTTGAAGTTCAGTCTAATTACAAGAAAAAATTCAACTATCTTTTAAAATTACAAATCACCTGTTTTTCTACTTTAAAAATTGCATCGGGTATTTGTTATGCAGAAACCAACCTCAAGGAGTTCATCGTAATACATTAAGGGAGTATTTTCAATTTTCCAAGATATCATGATTTTTTTGTGATTAAGCTAAATATCAACGGCATAGTTTTTGTAATTTAGCCTAAAGAATATAAAGTACAAAAAAAGGTCCTTTTTTCAATAATCTCAATCCTAGGGATCAATATGGCTACTTCAAACTTGATTTAATGATACTCACAGGACTTGAATGTTAATCAAATCTTCCAACTCAGAACCAAAAGATGTTATCTGATTGAAGCTCAAGTTCCTGCAATATATATTCAGTAGATCAATTGTAAGAATTGCACATTTCTGAAAGAGACTAATGTTTAAGTAACATTTTTTGAAGGAGATAATACAATTTTTCAAGATGTTGCAGGCCACCCAAGTTCTGTATAACTCCAGCAAGAGAAGTATTATGCAGGTCTCTACAATAAATAACTGGTAAGTAACCACAAACTCCAAATAAAATCTAATAAATACTTAGAGATTCTTATCCTGAAATTCTTACAATGCTTTGAGATCCAGTAAATCACCAAATGTAGGGCTGATTGTCCTCAAGTTAATGTCGAAAAGTTTCCTACAGATAATCAAGATGATCAATAACATCACTTGGACATGCAATTAAATAAAAAATAAAATAAAAACATTAATTGTAAAAAAATCTCATTCAGGTTTAGTCTATTTACGAAAAAACCCAGCTATCATTATATTTGTTTTTATTTTACAATTTTACACCCTCAATACATGGGTATTTGTTAAGAAAATACAAACCTCAAAAGGGGCATTTGTAATTTTGAAAGATAATTAGATTTTTTTGTAATTAGGTCAAACCTCAAGGGTAGGTTTTGTAATTATTCCGAAATAAAATGTCCATTTGAATTAACAAACATACAATGAAGTGACTAGATTTCCATCACATCCAATGTGTTCCCATGGTGTAGGTGAACATGGATCATCTTGCCATCCCAAATCCAAACCAGTGGATTTTTGTATAACCTGAAGTGCTGAAACTGCCAAAAAAAATTAAAAAAAAAATCAACATCTTAAAAACCAAACATTAAACTCATACCAGAAATTGTAAATCACTAGAATGTAATATCAAAACCTGTAGTTGAAGAAGATTCTAAGGGAATATCAAGAATCTCATAAACCTCAAGAGCATTTACTAAAGGATAGTAGCTTATTGTCTTCAAGGTGATATTCAAAGTCTTGATTCCTTGTACAGTAAAGAATAGACTATCGGCCTCCCAACGCATCACCGTGTAGTTTGATCGAACGACTTCGCCGTTAATTAGTACATCAAATGTAGGTGCCACAGGCAGAATTCCAGCAAAGTAGAGAACAACATGGTAATCCCCTTGATTATCTAGAGGCAGCTTATATATAAGGTTGTTCCACCTTGCCAAAACTCGCTGTCTGAAGAATGACAGTAGGAGGGCTCTCTTTAACGTTGGACAAACTGAAGTTACTTTGAATGTCAAAACCGGAGGATACATGGTAAGGAGAGTAATCTTCATCAGCATCCCATATTCGGTCATATGGGTCCAACGGGTACCTTTAAAAAAGTGATTGTTAGCTTAGTTAACTGGAAAAAAAAAAAAAATAGTTTTAGTATTTTAAACGCTAACTGCTTTTGATTCTGCAGAATTTAATCAGAATCTAAAAGTAGGAAAATTGGTGCTTTAGATTTTTTTTGCTTCTGGTTTGTCCTTTTACACACAATAAAGCACTTCTACAACTTATCTTTTTTAACTTATTTATCTTTTAACTTGTATTTGCAAACAGTATCACCTTTTGATTTTCAACTATTTTTCGCCTCTGCTACAATAATCATTTCCTCTAAAAGCAAAAGTTTTTGGAAGCGCTGCTTACCTTAGGGGTCCATCATTATAACCACAATTTATACGAAACGACTTCTTGAGCAGCTTATCGTTTGAATCTCCCAGTGCACTGCTATAAGCACCTTGAGGAAGAGGCCGGAGTTCAAGTGATGAAATAACGGGAAATCCGCCGTTAGGAATCGCATGAAAACACAGCGGTAAAACATCCTTATTAGCTGGCCATATAAATTCTTCAATCCAAGGATCAGTGTGAGCAAGATTCACTGTAGTGGTCATAGCTGTCCCAAGAGAGACAGAGAATATAGGGGGCTTTTTAAGACCATCATAGTTCTTGTACACAAATTGAGTCCTTACAAGAATTAAAGATGAAGTGTTCTGTATTGGCAGCCTGTAACAGTTTCTGCCGGAAGAATCGGGAAAAACCGGACAGGGAGACTGGTTGAGGATGTACCCTCAGGAAAAACCACAGTAGTCATGTTGCCTGTGGTTACATAGTATCCATCTGGTGTCCATGAGATGTTAGAAGAATCCACGTAATTTGTATTTCCACCGCATGTTAAACTCAAGAAACCTGTTCCGAAAATGGTACAAATAAGAAAACAAGAATACAGAATTAAGTATTCAACCATACAAAACAATGTAGGTACAAACAAGAAAAGAAAATCCAACCATGTCAAAAACAAAAATAAAATTATAAAAACTACCCCTGATATTTACCGTAATTACAAAAAACTTTCAGTTATCTTTCAAACTTACAAATTCTCCGGTAACGTGTTACAATCAATTTATAAAAAAGAACACAAATGTCAAGGGGGATTTATATAATTTTGAAAGATAACTGATTTTATTTTTAGTTAAGATAAACCTTATGGGTAATTTTTGTAATTATCCCTATACAACAATGTAGGTCCAACAGAGAAAAATATCTAACAATTTGCAACTTTTATAACATTGATCTAAAGCTAGTTGTAGATGTCAAACTGTAAGTTCCATTGACAGCACACATCTGTTATAACTGATTAACTGAACTACGAAATACTTGAAGCTTTCATGTTAGTTTTGTCATGCTTCAAAATATTGTCACTGTATATTTGTAAATAGCTAAAAATATTACAAAATATCAATAATTTACTAGAATAGTAAGTAGAGAAAAATCACATACCATCTTGGTAACAGCGAATGAGGTTGATGAATGATGAAAATAGTAACAAGCCAAACCAGCTAAAGTACATTTGCTCCATGAAAAAGAAACTCTCTGAGAAATTAAATGCAGGTTTTAGAGAAGCCCAGTTTAATTTACTCAGAAAAAGAGTTAATTTTATCTACTTGTTGAGGAGAACAAGAAGAATGCAGAGAAAAACTAGAGAGAAAGAAGAGTTGCAAGAGAGAAAAAGAGGAAGTAATAAGAAGAAGATAGTAATGAGAAGTGATGCTGTTGAGTAAAGTCATAAAAAAGTGAACTTTTGACCGTTGGATTGCATGCTGTGTTAGATAATGATGATGTTGATGATTGTGTTGGTTACCTTTGAAGAGAGTGTGTATGGCCTCCTCCATGCAGAACTTTTTAGGGATAATTGCAAAACCTACCCCTGTGGTTTGGGGTAATTATAAAAGAACCCACAAAAATTTCAAAACTACAAAAAAAGACCCTGATGTTTGATTCTGTATTAAATGTAAGGAAATAAATGTAATATTTTTACAAATGTAAATTAGGTGTTTGAAATATTTTTGTTTATGAAAGGGGGCCAAGTGTAATACATAATCAAACCTCAAGGAATTTTGTAATTTTCAAAAACTTCTAGATTTTTTTGTTATTAGCTCAAACCTCAGGGGGTGTATTTGTTTTAAGGCAAAAACTCATATAGGACCGTCTTATGGGTCTAAACCGTAAGACGGACCCTATTGACTCGCGGATCATGTTGACCAGGTCCGCGGGTCAAAGCCACCGCTTCTCTTTTTCTTTTTCCCTGTTTTTCTTTCTCGATTAAAGTAATAGTTTATGAGAAAAAGTATCGGTTTTTTTAGATAAAGTATCATATTTTTTAATATAGCCACATATTATGATTACCTTACGACTTACCGTGAAGGAAAAATAAATATATTAGAGTTAAAGTAACACATTTATGAGTAAATATATATATTTTTTGAGACAAAATATCATGTTTTAAGAGTAAAAGTATTTGTTTTTTTAAATAAAGTATCACGTTTTTTAATATAGTCACATATTATGAATTCAATAGAAAGAAAGATGAATAATAAATAGGGTAAAATTCACTTTACCCCCTTGTACTAGTGAACTTGTATCAAATACCCCCTCTACTATTAAAACCTTCAAATACCCCCTAATTCAATAAAGGTTACATCAATTGACAAAAGTACCCTTTGTTTAAATAAGATTAAATTTACTTTGCACTCCATAATATAACACCATAAATATTTGTTTCCCTTCAATTAAATACTTGATCTGAAATTTTGTTCAAAACTAATTTTATAAATAAATTTATCTTAACTTGAATTAAAATAAATATAACTTAAAGATTATATAGAAAACACGTTAATAAAAGAAGAAAATGTATATCTTGCATAATTTATATTACTATTATAATCAATATATAGCTTTAGTAAGTAGGTAGTCAATTTATAGTTAAAATTAATCAATATTATTTAATTTTGCATATATTTCATTTCCTATTATGTGTGATTCAAATATATAATTGAAATATATTTATGGATTAAATTACAATATATAGTTATTTAGTAAATGGGAAAGAGAAATTAATATTATATAATCAATAAGAAAATCTTGTTAAATATTAATACAATTAGTTTGAGTAAAGAAGTACGAAAAAATAAAAATCTAAAAGGTGTTTTCTAAGACAACAACGTACAAAGCTATTTGATATTACGTTTTTTTTTAAGTTTTAATATGTTTTTATATTATTAATATTATAATTATCTATTAAGTACATTTTAAGTAAAAACTATATCAAATTATTAATATTTTATTGTTAGAGAGTATTATAAATTTGTTTGTTTAATATTTTAATTTTTTTTACTTTTCTGATTCTCAAGTAATTAAATTTCTAATTAGTTAATATGTTTTTACATATATTACATCTTATATAATATAAATACTATGAATATAAATTAATATATAAATTTAATATTCACTTATTAAAATAATATACGCATATATAATGATAGTACTGCAGATTTATTTGTTTAGGAAAATTAAATGCAGTTCTCTATACTATTGAAATTTTATTTGTTTTTCAGTTTAGTTTTTTTTATTAAATTATAGGATTAGTTAAAATTAAAGTTAAGAATTGTAGGAGAACAAAAATATGGAACTAAATATTTTACTTATTCCAAGGGTATTGTTGTCCATCAATATATTTTTTGCTAGTATAGGGGGGTATTTGAAGATTTTAATAGTAGAGGGGGTATTTGATACAAAACCAATAGTACAAGGGGGCAAAGTGAATTTTACCCTAATAAATATGATAGAGTTAAAGTAATATTTTTATAAGTAAAAGTATTTTTTTAGATAAAGTAACATATTTTTTAATATAGTCAAAAATTATGAATATATTACAATATATATATATATATATATATATATGAAACAGAGTTAAAGTAACACTTTTATACGCTAAAGTGTCTATTTTTTGAGATAAAGTACCATGTTTTTTAATATAGTCACAAATTAGGAATGAAGAAAAGAAGGAAAAATAAAAAAATAAATATGATATAGTTAAAGTAACACTTTTGTAAGTAAAAGTATCCGTTTTTTTAGATAAAGTATCATATTCTTTAATACTGAGACACATATTAGGAATTCAATACATCTAAGAAGGAAAAATATATTTGACAAGAGTTAAAGTAACACTTTTATGAGAAAAGTATCGTTTTTGAGATAAAATATCGTGTTCTTTAGTACAAGAAAGAATGAAAATAAATATGACGAACTTTGGGAATTTGTATTAATTTATGAATGGGTTATATTAATTTTTTTAAAGGAATGAGTTATATTCATGGTTATATTGAAATTACACATCAATTTTAGTAATGGCAGTGGTAGAATAATCTTCTGCCATTTTATAGACCGGGTTTGAATCCTGTTGTTAGCGCATTCGAGCGCGCCGATGTGTTTTTTTAATTTCTTGGTGGGTATGGATCGGATCCGGATTGCAGGATCCGTCTTACTTGACAGAGTCTGTAAGACGGAAGAGACCTTCTCTTGTTTTAATTATCCTTTTTTTTTAATATAAGAAAAAGTGCATACTTTGCAAAATAATATTTACATTTTTAGGACAAGCAAGATGTAATGTATACATGATGGGTCAAGATCTAATCTTTTGAGGTTGATACCAAATAAACAAATAGGTGGCTGCAGTTAATTGTGTAAAAGCATTTTATATTAAATTGGAAAAGTTAAAAATCTGTTGTTGTTCAAGAATACATAATCTATTTTTTTTTTTTTTATGACGGTGGAGCCGCAGCATTCTCTTTCTTTGAGTCAAGCTTTGGATAAACCATCGGGTTGGAAATCTATTAACTTTCAATGTCTTGGTTTAAAGCTAGAGTTTATATTATTGATGATAAAAGAAACAGGTATAGTGGTAATTCAAATAAAAATAAGGCCGTAGATCTTTTATCAATCAGTCAATCTACAAAATGTCCTCTTTTTTCCACCTTGTTCTTCTCATGCTTCTTTAGAGCTGTCAAAAACGCAGGCATTTGGCGGACTAGCCCGCAGCCATAAAAAGCCCACCATTTGGCGGGGCGGGGCGGGCGGGCTGCAATAATGCTGGCCCAGCCCAACCTGCATTGGGCCGCGGGCTAATGCGGGCCATCCCGCCAGATTACATTTTTTTCCCTATTTGTTACAGAGGCGGTATGTGGTGGCTCGGCGACGTGCAACGAAGAGCTGCGGAGGTTTTGGTCCTTGTGGAGCAGGGGGACAGCGGCGCATTCTTTGGAGATGGAGCATCCGAGCAAATATGTTTTTGAAGTGGTTCTCAGTTGTTTAAGTCTACTGACTACTGAGTAGTGTTTTTTTTTCTATTTAATGCTTTATACTTTTGTGAGTTTGTTTATAAGTTAATCGTTATTTATATTAAGTTAAACATCTCGTCTCGTGTTTGTCTATTAATAGTTAATATTTTTAACTTAATTTAAGCTAATAGTTATTTAAAAGTTAAAATATAAATTTTTTATTAAAAACATAAAATAAGCGGGCTGGCCCGCCCCAGCCCACCTCAAGCCCGCTCAGCCCGTGAACCAAACGGGCCAGCCCATTGAGGCCCATTTTTATATAGGCCAGCATATACCCAGCCCAGCCTAACCCATTCATTAGGCGGGGCGGGCTGGTCCGACGGGCCAAGCCCATTTTGAGTTCTATGCCTCTTGCTAGCAATCGGTCAATAATATTTTGGATAAATTACAAAATTAGCCCTAAAATTTAGTTTAATTACAAAAAGTTATAATTATCTTTTCAAACTATAAATACCTCATTAAGGTTTGTATTTGCTTAGAAAATACTTCCCTCTTTGATGGTGCAAAAAAATAATGTCAGATGGGTAATTTGTAATTTTGATTGTTTTTGGTAAATAGAATGTACCTCAATGTTTTTTTTTTTTTAAACAGCCTGAACCGGTGTACTAATGGGATATACGCCTAATACGTTACAAAATTTCACTTTAGTTGATGAATGAGTATATTTCTCTTTCTTGTTTGCTGGCTTTTCCTACCCTTGTTTTTTCCTTTTTCATCTTCTTTATTGACTTTTCTTAGTAGAAAGGCATGTTAAGGGACAATGATAGCAGATTTTTCTTTCAAGAAAAAAATTAAATTGTTTTGTGCATAGGATGCTTGATTATGAATCCAACAAACTGGATGGAATGATTGATTTTGTAGGCCTCCCTTAATCTATGTCCTGTATATTCATAATTAAAGTTTGTCTTCCTGATCAAGGAAAATTAACTTTTTGACATCCCAAAATTAATGCCATAATTCTGGGCCAACTTCTTCTACCTCTCATCAAAATTTTTGGTTCAGCTTAAAATTCAAATTTCTGATAATGGCCAGCTGAGAAATCTTGATGAGAAATTTCATAGTTAAGAAAGGATAGAACGGTCTTCGGCAAAATCGCAAAGTTGGTCATGTAATTATAAGTCGGTAGCAAAAAGGTCCTCAAAATTTTTATAATTTTCAAAAATTTCCTGCAATTATAGGAAACTCTCGATTTAGTCCTGCAAAATACACGGTTTGCAAAAATAGTCATATAATTATATGAAAATCTAAAGTTTTGTACTAATTTCACTGGATTTCATTCTCGTGCGCGACACATGATGTTCCCAATTTCGGTGGAATTACTATTAGGAACCAAATTGTAGTTTCTATACAGCACTTATAAGACTATTTTGTAAAATGTGTATTTTGTAGGACCAAAATTGAGATGTTTATATAGTTAAGACTGTTTTTTGAAAAATGTAATTTTTACATACATTTTTTACAGGACTAATTTTACAATTTTATCAAAGGCCCTCAAAACCTAATTGAATGGCCAATTCATTTCTTCAAAAAGTAAAATCTACTCTACATTCTAAAAGAGAAAACAAAGTTTACACATGTCACCATTTCACAAATTTTAGATATTTGTCAATTTCTTATCCTCTCAATTTCATGGCGACTTCACATTTATCTCATGGGGAAAATGGCCATTCTTACACTTGTTGGATAGGAAAATACTTTTTTACCCAACTTTCATAAAAACCACATTTTTACCCACTTTTTCCTTTCATTTTTTCGATTTTTGAAGATTCAAGACACAATTGGAGGATAAGTTTAAGTCACTTGAACCAAACTAATGTATTTCTTGTTTCAAATATTTATGTATAATATGGGAAATTCGCTTATTTTCGAGAGGAGAAAAAAAACTGAAATATTCAACATGGCACGACCGTGACACCATAGATGTGAGCACGATCGTGCAGGACTATGGGGCAATACAATCGTGCAACACTTAAGGGGCAGCACGATCGTGCCACTTTAATAAGGATATTTTTGTCTTTGTGGGTAAAAAAAATATGTTTTTATAAAAATTGGTAGAAAAGTTGTTTCACTATCCAAATAGGGTAACAAAACCCACTCTTTATCTATGTGGCAATCATATGTACAAAATTAAAATATAACAAATTTAATCAAATCTATCTGAAGATTTTTTATTGAGAAATAATCTAAAAGTTTGAATATATATTTTTGAATTTAAAAGATAATAAATAATCCAAGAATTTATATTTTAAATTTGTTATTTCTCAAAATTTGTGACACTAAAATTTTATCTTTAGACAAATTCCATGTAATAAGGATGTTGTTCTAGTAAAGGATAAAAGGAAAGCGGCATATAATCGTGTAAGATATAGTTTTTCTTTTTTTTTTTTTTTTCTTTGAGAAAGTCGTGTAAGATATTTTTTTTTTTTTTTTTTGATCGGTAAGTCGTGTAAGATATTGTTAATATATCATTGTGTCAAGAAGTGAATGGGCCTTGGATCAGATATCATATTTGGGCCTCTGATTTGGAACTATATATTTTGTGGACTTAATAATGGAGTGAACTTCAAAACTATGGTGCAACTGGGCAACGCCAAATTATTTGCAAAAATAAAAACCCTGTTCTGCAATGCTACAAAATACACTTTGGACCAACAGTCAGCCACACTTTCCTTTTAAATATTAATATTTAAAACTAATCTTTAAAATAATGTTTTAAAACTCTAATTTAATATTTAGATTGCCGATTTCATTTCACATAAAAACATATGATAAATATGCATGAGGAAAAAAATATTAGTATCTTTTTACAGTCTTTTTTAAGCTATTCCCATCAAACCAAGATGTTTTTAGCCATTTTTTTCAAATACATCTTTTTAGCCATTTTAGGCGTGAAAAACCCAATTTACCTTGAGTCAATTTAACTGCAAAAACACACATCCTTGTGACTTAAGATCGAGTTATTTTGTATTTCTCCAAAAAATTTTGAATTCACATAACTTTTTCGTTTTAAATCCGTTTTGTATGTACAATATATCAAATTAATCTTCTTTTCGATATCTACAATTCAACACCTATATTGCATATTTAAAAATGAAAAATACATGTTCGATTTTTTAAAAAAGTTTGAAAGAAAGAGTAAGAGAATACATAGAGATAAGTGAAAAGAGAGAAATAATCCAAATATCAAACAAATATGGTAGATAGGTATGAATATCATTTTACACCCCAATGACTAAAAAGATATATCTACAAAAGATGGCTATTTTTCATATTTACATTTTATAAATGACTATTTTGTATCATTTCCACGTCTTTTTAAGTATTGTAGCCATGAAAATGATTCTCATTGTCGATACAAATGTAAAGTACCCGAATCGTGAATACATGCAAGAAGATAAAACAACAATACTACTATTATTTCATTGTACTCATCGTTTTTAGGAGAAAAAAAAAGAAGAAAATATTAGTAACAACATACTAAAAAAATCATACCTTTTCTCTCTAACCCTATCCTTCTTACTTCAATCGATGCCCAAAATGTTAGCTCGGGATAGGTCCCGCTCAATTGAGACTTACAGAGCTTCTCTAGAGTATGGCTTCGAGTTGCTGTAGGAGTCTTCCATCTTTTTTGACTGAGTTGTTCGCTAATTGCCAGAAACTTCTACGGCGGAGTGGGAAGGCTTCTAGATAGTTGGTTGGCATCCTGAGATCTGCGGTGTCTCGATGAGGGGAGAGAGAGGTCGAGGCCTTGGCGGATCTTCATGATGATCTTTGGTGGTGATGAAGATGAGCCTAGAGTGTTCTTCTTAGAAATGATGCGCCCCTTCTTGAGTTGTGATTGTTATTTCCTGGCCTGATGGCTATTGACTCCTACCCACCTGTTTAGGAATTGCTTCACGCATTTGGATATTTCTCTTTACGCATTTGGATATTTCATCTTGCGCACTTGGATATTTCTCCTCTCTTTTGATCTTGAGGTATTTTTACTTGCCCGTACGGGTTGTATGATTCTCCGTCTTCCTTATGCGTAAATGTTTCCCTTTTACCTAGGTGATATCCGCATGTGACTTCTTGCGGGAGATTTAATCTTATCTTGTATTTTAACACCAGGGCGCCTTTAGGAACTCGGAGAAGGGCGCCCTTTGGAGCCCGGAAGGAGCATTCTTCTTGGATTTTTCCCCAAGATTTCACTTCATTCTTTGTATCTCTTCCACATGTGTTAGCATTTTCACTTCTTTTTCTTGCACATTTTTATCATGGAGAAGAATTCACGGGGACTCTTACGAGGAGGCCCCTTCCTCCGAAGTCTTAGCCGAAGGAGGTAGAATTTTTACTAGGACCTCCTTGTGAGTATGCCCCTCCCATCCAAGGTTTTAGCCGGAAGGGGTCATCCCACCCGGGATCTTAGCTGGGTGAGGCCTTCCCCTCCGGGGTCTTAGCCGGAGGAGGTGAATTAATAAGACCGCCATGAGGAGGCCTCTCCCTTTGGGGTCTTAGCCAAAGGGTCTTCTTCCAGGGGTCTTAGTCGAGTGAGGCCTTCCCTCTGCAGGGTCTTAAGGAGGAGGATATTTATAAGGACCCCCATGAGAAAGCCCCTCTTACGAGGGCTCTAACCTGAAAGATGGGGTTTGCTGAGGAGAGAATCTAACTGGTCATTGACCTTAGCCATATGTGGCCATTAACTGCATTCACAACATCAAAGTAGAAACATGAAAGATCTTTTATTCATTATAATGGAAAGCTTTACGCAATGTGGGTGGAAACACGAGTGAAATGTAAATAAATATTTAACGTCTCTTGAGCGAAAATAAACTGAATATAAAAAATGCTAAATATTAAAAACTTTGGGAGTCTAGGGAGAGTTGTTGTCTATGGTTGTGCGGTGTTTTCATCATTTCTGTCTTGGAAGCTTGCTCATCTTTAAGGTGGCCATGTAGCATTCCGGGCCGTCTTGATGTCTCCAGAGTCTCCTATCCCCGGTGTCCGTGGGGAACTTGACTTTAGGTGAACTGTAGAGGGGATGGCTCGAAATTGGTTCAAGTTGGGCCTTACTAAGATCAAATTGTACGGGCATGAAGCATCTACTATGACGAAATGGACCATCTCCGTGACTTGAGGCGGGCGTCCATGCCCAAGGTGCGCAACATATTGATTTCGCTCGAGGACTTAATCACTTCTCCGGTGAAGCCAATCGGCGCGCTAAAACCGGAACAACTTGCATTGGATCGATCTTCATCTTGTCAAAGGCTTCCCGGAATATGACGTCCACCGCGCTCCCTGTATCTACAAAGACCCTTTTGACCATGAAGTTGCCCAGCATAACTGATATGACAATAGCGTCAGGATGACCTTGGGTCTCTGGGATGTAGTCTTGAGTGCCGAAGGTAATAGGCATGCCCTTGGCTTGAGGTTGTTCCACGATTCTTCTCTTGGATGGTTTTTTCTCGACTCACCCTCTTCTTTCCTTGTTACATTCATGAAAATCACTCCGAACGTTTTTTGCCTCCGGTCCTCCGAATATCACATTGATGACTTTGGAAACATGATTGTCGCACTTCTCCTCCCTGTGGCGATCTGAGCAGCACTGGTCTTGTGGAGGTTCCTCTTCATGCGACCTTGGATCACAACGAAACTTTATCTGATCCACATAATCCTTGAGGTGGTCTTTCTGGATGAGTCGTTCTATCTCTTTTTTCAAAATAAAACAGTCTTCAGTTGTGTTCCCCATGTCTTTATGATATCAACAATATAAATTGGAATGTGTCCGTGAAGGGTTGTTTCTCAATGGTTGTGGGTGATCAATGATCCCATTCTTCTGGGTGGCTATCAGCACCTTCGTTATTGGAGTGTTGAGAGGCGTATAACTTATCCCATGATCCTTCCTCATACCTTTCCATGGTTGGTTCTTGTCTTCTTCCCAGGACTTGCTTGACTCAGGGCTTAAGTTTGGTGGACTCATCCACTCGAATATGCTTCTTCGCTCGGCTCAATAGATCCTCCATGTTGGATGGAGGCTTCCTTGTGAGAGACTCCTTTAGATGCCCTTGGCGTAGATTTTGTTGTAATAACCCGACCAAGGTCTCATGTTGGATGTTGGCCACTTTATTGACGCTTCTACGAACCGTTTCATAAATTCCTTGATGTTTTGCCTTTCTTCTACTTCACGAAAGAGGTAAGCGATAGTCTTAGGACATTTTTACGGTGATGGAGAACTATTGCATAAAGGCGGTGAGCTTATCCATCCAGAGATTAATCCTAGGGAGCCGATTGAACAAGTCAAGACTGGCTGGTCGAGTAGTGCGGAAGACCTTGCGAGAGGAGACATCCATCTTATCACGAGGAGATCCGTCTTGGCGTAGAATTTGTCAAGTGTTCCCGGAGGTCTCGGTTCCATCATAATCCTGGAGGTTAAAAGTGTTGATTCCTGATGGCAATGGTTAAGATAAAATCATAGGGGCCAACGGGATCCTCTTCATCAATGTAGTTGCTCGCGAGTTAGCTTAGCTAGGCTGCATTGCTTGAGATTCTTCAACCGGTGGCAGTTGTTCACGATTTTGATTCTCACCGCGACCTTCTTCTCTCTCATCTTGATATTCCCGGATAGGGTCTTTAGTGGCGGTCGGAGCCCGTTGTGGTCTTCCTGTAGTATCAGCTGCGGTTTGATGCCTTAAAGCATTGCGGGCAGCTTCATACAGGAGAGCCTGGAGGGCTTCCAAGGACAGATGAATTTCTTTAGCGGGCGGCGCCCCTCTTGCGAAAGGAGTAGGGGCGACACTTTTCCAATAGGAGGGGGTTCCCGCTTCTTCCGAGGCGGTCGTTCTTCTTCTTGGTCTCCCGCGTCTCTACTGCGGCTTGAGATCCGACTTCACGTGCTTGCGATCGAGTTTGAATCTTCGCGTACTTTTGTTGTTCCCACAGACGACGCCAAACGATGCTTCTTTTTAAAGCAGATCATTCCAAGTCAACGGGGTTGACCAAAATTATCTTCCCGAGAAGCAAGTCTTCACGTCTTCCTCTTCCATAGGGGGAAGTCTTCTCGCTTTCTTCTCCAAGAGCTAGAATATCTTTTGACTGTGAACTTGCCTACACACACACGCAAATATTAGAAGACCCCAGGGGTTGTCCTAGGGAAGCCCCTCCGACGCTCAAGTCGACAAAGTGAACGAGAGAATAAATAGTAAACGAATATTGTGTAATAAATGCGTAGGAGGATTATGAATTAATTAACTTGCGAGATAATAGGAGGGACTTTTTATAATCTGGAAGATGGGCTCGTGGGCCGTGTAGGAGAAATTGGCTCACGGGCTAGTCCGCGTAGGAGAAATTGCCTATGGGTCATGGGACACCATTGGGCCGATTTATTTATTAAGAGCCCAAATTAATATTAAATAAACATATGTAAAATGAATTATATATAAATTAATTAAATACCATTTTTGTCCCTAACATATACATATATACATATCTTTATTTATATTAAAAAGTTTTTTGCGAAATCCCAACCAAAATCCACTAACCCACGTGTTTTTGTCTTTTCTAAAATTTTGTTATTTTCTATAATATTTAATTTGCTAATTTTACCTTTAATTTTTTTTTATTGTTTGCTCAATTTTTTAAGTATCTCAAATTTGAAAAAATACAATTGTGAGTGGTCAAAGGTTATTAGGTAGGTTATGGATATCCGATCCTCCTACAGTTATGAGGTCATATTGGTATGAAAATTGAGATCCGATGGGGATGGGATAAATATCATAAATAGTGATGAGAATGGAAGATATAATAAATAGAATCATACCCATTGATGGGAATTGAACATAATACTATTGTGATGACTGATGAGGATGAATAAAAAAAATAGAATCTTACCCATTGTTATTCCTAATCAAGGACTGATTACTTATATAAAATTTACTTTCTTTTGTATACAATATTTTTTTACTCGGACATAGGATTGTTAATGAAAATTCAAAATGAAAAATAAAAAAATTATGAAAACCAACTATCACATTACACTTTATCTCCAAAATTACACTAGTAACACTACTCACTCACTCTCAACTTTCTAATTACCAGTATATTTGTACATCATTTTATTATTTTAATATCTCATCAACTAATTTCATCATCACACTTTACCCAATGTCCTGTCATGGGGTAAATTGACTTTTCACTATTTCTTATTTATTATCATTTATGTTAGATAAATATTTTTATCGTAATTTTGATAATTTTATTTAACTGAGTTTTTCACCAAAACAATGTCTCCAAATGTTGTCCAAATACTCCTAATCGATTTAAAATATTTTTACTAATTTTTGAAGTATTTATTGAAGTTTATTTTTGACAAAAATTGGACAACACCTTTGTCTCGTGTTCAACCAGTCGCCCTAGAGGGCAACCGGCCTGAAAGTTTGATTTTCAAACGAGAAGCGAGGCGGACGAAAAACCCCGAGGAGGTCGGCCCGGTCATCAAGTGGTCGACCGTGCCAGGGATTAAAATCTTTGCAAAATCTTTCTGACTGTTTTTCAATGAGTGGGACTGGTCACCAAGGGGGTTGACCGGTCGAACAGGAGGTCGACCGGTCCAACCCCCCTTGGACCGGTCCAACAGGCTATTTTTAATGTGATATTTCAAATTATGTATTAATGGTCAACCAGTCGAGCTAAGGTTTTATCAGCAAACTATCCGTTGCGCAGCATACAACTTTTCATGATTTTAAGGGATTGATTTCTAACAGCTATAATCTCCGTTTGATTTGCATTTTTTTTGTAGATTTCAATCTCCAAGGAGGAGCCTATGTCTGAAAATCAAATCCAAGACTTCTCCTATAAATAGATGAAGGATTGAAGCAATAAAATACAACAACACAAGCAATACAAACACAAGCAAACTTTGTTCTTCGTTTTCATATTCTTGTTGTGTTTAGTCTAAGTCTTTCACTTGCACATTTTGACTAATAGGCTTCATTCTTGATTACTGATTTGCACTTCAAAGTTTATACTTCTATCGAGTTGTAATCTTGAATTTGTTTTAGTCATCCAAAATAAGACATCCTTGTTAGTGTTCGTGTGGTTAGGGATGGAAATGGGCGGGTTAAAATCCGGCTCCACATTAAACTCGCCCCATTCGGGCGGGTCTGGCTTCTTGTCAAGCGGGTCGGGGCGGGTAACATGTCCATAAGGACCCGCCCATATACAATTAAATAAATAATAAATAATATTTTTAACTAGATTCTAGGAGCCAATCTTTCACTCTAATTCAATACTTCTATTTCTTATTTTTCTTCACAAGAGAATCGAACTCGTCTTTGCTATAGCCACTTATGTTTGCAGATTCTCAAATGTAGAATTGAAAAAATGAATTCAATAAACAACTAAGGGGCGACACCAATTTATTCACAAAGAAAATAATTTGAGAATATAATTATAAAAATTTAATAATTAGAATTTTAATAACAAAGACCTTTAAAGTGAAATTTAAAAGTCACATAGGAATAATTGAATTAGCGCAATTATTCAAAAACTTGCAGTGGACTAAAACAATTAAATTTCGAGAGGGTCCGGTGGGTCCAACCCACCGGGTCGCGGGTCCAATGCGGGCGGGATTGGGCGCTCCGGTGCGTGATTTTCTTCGTGGGGCGGGTCCCGGTTTGGCCAAACTCCCCTGGGACCGCCCGCCTGTTGCCATCCCTACTTGTGGTAAAGAGCGGACTTAAGTGATTTTAGATGTTGAAGAGTGTGGTACTCTTCATTGGTGTAAGAAGATTGTGGTAATCTTCATAGGTAGTGTTGTAAGAAGAGTGAGGTGCTCTTCAAGGTGAATGTGTAATAGTTTGGTATCTATTAATAAAATTCTTTTTCTTTTTTTTTAAATCAACTTCGGATATACCGGGGTGGTAGAGGATTAGACCCTAGGTGGGTTGAACCTTTTTAAATCATCAGTGTTGTTTATTTTCCCGCACTTACATTCTTGCTATCATTTCTACATTCGAAAAAGAGGGCAAAAATCGGAAAATTGGCATAATCTATTCATCCCTCCTAGATTATCGGAGCTACTTGGACTAACAGTTTATTGATTTTGAAAATAATTGTTTAATTGCCCAAATATTATTAATTATTGTTGGGTCCAACAATTAGTATCAAACCCGCCTCGTCGGGGCAGGTCTAGACCTGGTTAAACGGGTCCTGAGGTGGGTCTCGGGTCCAAAACATCAAAACCCGTCCGGATCTAATTTATTATATTTTTGAATATGTATTTAGATATTTTTGCATTATTTACTTTTAGATTTGAGTGTTGTATTGATATTAATTTATTACTATAACATCTTGCAATTTTGTACTTTAAATGTTTATTTTGAGAATTAGTTGAGTACTATTGCAAGATCAATAGTAGTATTGTTTTGAAATAAAATCCTAATAGTAGATAAATAGTTTTAAAACGTAGTTATAATAAATTGCATAATTACATTTTTGACCTTCTCGTCATTGGATTGCTTTTGAAAATTTGGTCACAAATACAAAAAAAGTGCAAATTAAAAAATATTTTGGGACGGGACGGGTCACGGGTCTTGATTTTTCTTGGCGAGGCGGGTCATGGGTTTGGCTAAACCCACCCCAAACCCGCCCGTTTCTATCCCTAAGCCCATGAGACTCATCATCTCGGGGTATAAAAATGTATGTATTTATTTGTAAGTTAATCTAAATTTACTTAATTGCTTCAATTGGTCTCGATTTTTCTCTCGGACAGTTTTTGACTTAAACATCGAAGGGCCTCTATGTGACAACCTCAAGTACCCTTTGGAGGAACTCTCTGTAACAATCTCAAGGCCCTTCAGAGGAATTTCCTGTGACAACCCTAGCGCTCTTCTAAGTTCAACATTGTCTTCTCAAAATAATATTTTATCACTATTTCTTAGCAAACAAAAAAAAATCGAGATGAAAAACAATGGCCTTGTATGGTTGTGTTTCCAACACCATTTTTTCAGTTTCCAACTATTTCGGGAAATGGGTTTATGTTTGTTTCAAAAGTTTTCAGTAGAAATAAAGCCATTTCCAGTTTTTATTTTTTATGGAAAATATTCTTTGAAAAATACAACCAAATAATTTGTCATTCCAATTACGCAAACCTAAGTAAAGTTACACTACAATCACGCAAACCTATGTCAAAAATGCATTTGAAAAACTATAACCAAACATATTCTCTTTTTCAAATAGAAATTGGACAACAAACCAAACATATTCCCAATTCTCACACGAAAATCAATAAAGTTTGAAATTTCATTTTTCAATACTAGAAAGCGGAAATTGGACTTGAAAATATATCCATACAAGCCCAATGTATCATACTATAAATCTTTTACTTTCGTTTATATATATATATATATATATATATTATATATATATATTGGGAGGATCCAATGAGACCACATTTTATGGTGAGACAGTCTGAACTAATCTCAACCCTCCTCATTTACATCAAAGGCTAGGAATAATTTGGGATAATAATACATTAACCATTTAATTAAATCCCAAAAAGGGTAAAATTGTCAAAACAAATATGTGGGGGACCGTTCAAATATGGAATTAGTTATTAGGAGAGATAAAATCACGCGGGTAGAGAGAAAATCGCGAGGGAGAGAGAAAATCCCGCATGTGCTCTGCCATTAGTTTTTGTTGTACATTTATCAAATATTTGTTGTATACTTAACACTTTATTTTACAAATTATGTTTAACATAATTTTCTTGCATATTAAAATGGTCAAACAAAAACATGTGGAGACCGTGAATTAATGAATCATTTATAGAGAGAGAGAGAGAGAAAAAAATCACGCTCATTAATATGTGGGGACCGTGGATTAAGTAAATTAGTTATAGAGAGAGAAAATCACGCTCATTATTATCTTTGTATATTTAACATATATTTCTTGTATATTTAACACTATTATGTTTGTATATTAACGTATTTGTCTTGTATATTACAATTGTCAAACAAAAACACGTGGGGACCGTGAATTAAGGAATCAATTAACAAGATTATTTTGGGCAGAGCAATAATTATGGTATACCAAATAACAATACTTAAAAAATCAACAACTAATAGACACAAATCAATTAACTAAATTATTATACAGTAAACTATGTCTAACTATACAATAAAATCAGGCTATGTATACAGTAAACTATGTCTAACTGTACAACAAAATCAGACTACCTATACAGTAAAAATATGTCTAACTATACAATAAAATCAGACTACCTATACAGTAAACTATGTCTAACTATACAATAAAATCTGACTATGTATACAGTCGCCCTCGACGCGCTGTTCACTTTTTCTACCTCTTTTAGCCATGATTAACAAAACACCAGTCCTGGCACAAAAAAACAAAAATAAAGTGTTAGAGCAGAATATATAAAAAAACATACCGTAAAAATTAACTAAATAAGCATCAACATATAAATATACATAAAAAATCTCCTAATTTTTTCAACAAAAATATGTATACAATAAAACACATATAAGTATACAACAAAACATAAGTATACAACAACATAAATACATACATCAAAAATTAACTACTTATACAACAAAACACATATAAGTATACATCGAAAAACATATAAGTATACAGTAACATGCTAAAATATAAGTATGCATCAAACATATAAACATGTCTTCGTCACCTAGAAAAAAACCTAGAACCTCCATTAACAAAGCTTAACCACCATCACCGAAAAATACATGAAAGACACAAGCTAAAACCTAAGATAACGATTTCAACTCGCAATCGCATTCTCCCCAAAATAAAACAACACGCAATAAAAGAAAAATTAAAAAAATCCAAGAGTTTCATAATTAAAGTCAAAAAAACTGGAAAAAAATACTTACCAGTTTCAGAGATGAAGATAACCGGTCTCGCTCAACAAATAACAATGCGCTCGCAACTTACACTCACGATCTCTCACCCTTCGACAAACCAGTCCAACCGCCTGAAACCTCCGCCCACGACAGCAAAGAACTGGGGAAATTCAAATTGAAAACTGACGAGCAGTTTTGGGGGGATATGAAATGATTTTCATTAGTTACCAAACTTGACTGAAATTATGTAATTATACAATTACATAGCTGCCGTTTACAGATTTAAAATAAATTAAAAAGAAAATTGGGTAAATCTCAACGATCTAAAATTACAGATTTGTGGACATGATTATTCCACAATGTCTCACTCTAATTATGTGGTCTCATTTGATCCTATTCTATATATATATATATATATATGATTTGGTTCAAATTGGACACTCACCATTATATGAGGGTGGGGATTTATTACGACTATTGGATTGGGTTTTAGATGATTCATATTAATCCATTATTTTAGGCAAGTGGTTAATAGATACACATCATCAAGGTCATATGTGTAATTTGACCAATTTCCGGATTTTTCTATAAGGGCTATTTTGTCATTTTTAAGAGTGTAAAAAGAAGTTATTATTTACCATATTTATTGGAGCGGTATTTGAGAGAGTTATTTTGATTCAAAACACCACGTCGCTTCGATTCTTTCTCGCTAAACTACACGTAGCCATTCTTTTGAGATTTCGCAAGCACTATAAAACTCTCCTTTCTCCAACGCATCGTTCCTTCCAATCTCAACCCCTTTTTCGGTGATTTTTTTGGATCGGAGTTGGGCGTCTCTTCTCGTAAGTTTTCACATATTTGTTTTAATTTCTTCTTCTTGGTAATCTTATACCGAGTTTTTGAATGATGCTTGGCGATAGTTATGGTGTTTTTGGGTTTTTTTTTTCCTTCGATTTTATGGATATTTTCGCGCCAATTAGCTTGGTTGTTTGTTTTGTATCCTTCGTCAAAATTGGAATTAGGGAGGTGTAAGTTCGGGTGGTTTTTATGGCGGCATATGAGAATTGGAATTGGAAGTGGTCATTTGTTGAAAATTGTTGAAGCCAAATAATTTTCTTGTTTGGGATTTTTATATTGCATAAGGGTAATATAATTTGTATACTTAGTTTAGTTTTAGTGCTTATTTAATACTGATTTTGTTGTTTTGTGCAAGACAATTTTGTGTATGTCTTCAACATAGCTTAATTTCCATGGCGATTATATAATACAATTTTAATGTATTTGTCATTGCATGTTTGTGTAGTGTTAGAATAAATTTACCA
Source organism: Rehmannia glutinosa (assembly GCA_016081115.2). NCBI lineage: Eukaryota > Viridiplantae > Streptophyta > Magnoliopsida > Lamiales > Orobanchaceae > Rehmannia > Rehmannia glutinosa. The sequence continues at coordinate 31,903,674 of CM071924.1, read as the reverse complement.
TACTTGTCATGTGTGAATGTTTGTTTGGGTGTTTAAGCCATTCTCAACATGGTTCTTCATCAAATTCTGATTTTTTGGGAAAAAAAAGTTGTTTCGGCTTTTTGGGGGAAAAAGTTGTTTCGACTTTTTCTCCGGATGATGGTGTGTATTTTTAGTACACTTTTGATGTTATAAGCTTGTCAATTATGTGTGTATTTTTAAATTGGTTGTTTAATGATTTTTATCTCGAGAATATAATTTTGTTGTATAAGAGCTCCTTATATTTATGAGTAATATAATTCGTTGTATACTTAGTTTAGTTTTAGTGCTTATTTAATACAATTTTGTTGTTTTGTGCAAGACATTTTGTGTATGTTTTCAACATAGCTTAATTTTCATGGTAGTTATATAAAATTTTAATGTATTTGTCATCACATGTTTGTGTAGTGTTAGAATAAATTTCTTGTATTTGCCATTGCATTTTGTTGAATTGGAATGATAATATTTTTTTTGTCTTGTTAATTGCGTTGCTAATTTGTCGAATATGGCCGGAGGACAACTAAAAAGACAACTTAATATTGGTGGTACGAGTAGTGGGCGAGGATTCAAATGTTCGACCCTAAGATGTTGATTTCGAGATGGGGTTCGAGAGTTTATTATTGTTGAGAATTTCGGATATTTACGTTTGTTCGCACAAATTTCAAGTTTGTTGTTTTTGAGATTGAAATGATTGGTCCTTTAATTCTCGGGGATATGTTATATTTTGGATAATTTAATTCTAATAAATCGAGTGAATTTTTTTAACGTTTATACGTATATTTATGTCATATTTGTTGTATAATTTGTTTTACTTTATCTCGTATATTTATGTTGTATTTGTTGTATAATTTAATTCTATTAAATTTGGCATGCATCTGATAAGCCATTTGAAATTACACAATATTATTAAAGTAAAAACACGTATTGTTGAACTAAACATGTTCGTAGTTAAATTTGATATGGATACAAGATAAAACATTTAAATTGCACAAGATCTATTAAAGTTAATACACAATATTACTATACTAAATATACACCTTAAGAAAATTTGATATGTACATAGTTGAACATTTTAAATTACACAATATTATTAAAATAAAGATACAAGATTTTTGAACTAAATATATACTAATTTTTAGGAACGTGATTTAAAAAAATACAAAGTAAAATAGTGATTTAAACTAAATATACACGATTTTTGGAAGGATTTTATTGCCTGATTTTGTGCATATCATCCCCTAATTTTTAGGAACGTGATTTAGTAATTACAATCTTAAGATTTAAATAGTCTATTATACCCCTAGTAATTTTAATTATTGATTATTAATATAATTTTCAGTCATTAAACTGGACTCTCAATTGAAAAATATCAACCGTTTGGAGGAATCCCCACCGTCTCATATAAGAGGGGGTATCCCATTTGAACCATTCCATATATATATATATGTATATATATATATATGTGTGTGTGTGTGTGTGTGTAGGGATTGGATCAAATGAGACCACATAATTAGAGTGAGATAGTGTGGACTAATCCTGTCCACAAATCTATAATTTTAGATGGTTGAGATTTACCCAATTTAATAAATATTTTTGATTTATTTTAAATATGAAAAGGGCAAATTGGTCATTTTACTTTTCGCCCCAATTATGTGGTCCCCCAAGATGTGTGTGCTCACTATTTTGCTCCTCGTAACCTGTGGAGTGGAAATGGTTCTTCCACCACGTGAGTTTGTTGGATATGTTAAACTTAAATTGATGGGAAAATTACAAAAAAGCGAGTTTCGAGCTAATCAAAAAATATCCCGGTGGCTTGAGAAAATTGCAAAAATCCCTTGGTCTCAAAAATATCCGGTGACTTAAAATTGCGAACATATATGAATTGTATTGTAATTAGCCCAAACCTCACGTGCGTTTTTGTAATTATCCCTAAATTGATTTATCAATTTATTTTAAAAAGCAAGTGTAGTTTAGAGAGAGTTCGAGAGATATTTTTGGGGTTTTGAATAAAGGACATGATTGGAGGATTGGTGAAGAAGACGATCTTTGCCGACATGGAGAAAATGAGGGCTACGAGGAGGCGGTGAGGATTGATGTATACTTATATGTTTTTCGATGTATACTTAGATGTGTTTCTTTGTATAAGTAGTTAATATTTGATATGTATTTATGTTGTTGTATACTTATATTTTTGTTCTATACTTATATGTGTTTTACTGTATACTTATATGTGTTTTGTTGGATATTTATATTTTTGTTTGACAATTGTAATATGCAGTACAAATATGTTAAATATACATCATAATAGTGTTAAATATACAGTAAATATATGTTAAATATACAGTACAATAATGAGCGTGATTTTCTCTCTCTCTCTCTCTCTCTCTATAATTGATTTTACTTAATCAACGGTCCCCACATGTTAATGAGCGTGATTCTCTCTCTCACTCTCTCTATAATTGATTCCTTGATTCACGGTCCCCACATATTTTTGTTTAACCATTTTAATATGCAGTAAAATTATGTTAAACATACAGTAAAATAGTGTTAAATATACATCAAATATATGATAAGTGTACAACAAACTGTATGGGAGAGTCCATGCGTGATTTTCTCTCTCCAGCGCGATTTTCTCTCTCCGCACGTGATTTTCTCTCTCCTAATAACTGATTTCATATTTGGATGGTCCCCCACATATTTGTTTTGATAATTATACCCTTATTTTGCCTTAATTAAATGTTTAATGTAATTTTAACCCCTATTTATCTAGCCATTGATATAGATAAAGGAGGGTTAAGATGAATCCACATTGTCTCACTATAATACGTGGTCTCATTGGACCTCCCCATATATATATATATATATATATATATATATATAGGAATAGGATCAAATGAGACCACATAATTAGAGTGAGACAGTGTGACTAATCCTATCCACAAATTTCAAATTTTAGATGGTTGAGATTTACCCAATGTGGTGGGTTTTTTTTTTTTTTTTAAATCAAGAAAGGGTAAGATGGTAATTTTATTATTAGCAATTTCATTCTCATTTGGTAACAAAAAAAAACCCTCCACCGCCACCACCCTTTCCATCGCCCTCCACCGCATGGGTCATCCACCACCATCACCACCGTCTAAGGATCAGGATTGGGCTCGGCTCTGGCTCGGATTTCCGGCGACGGCTCGGCTGAGATGGTTGACCACGCCGTGGCTATGGCTTTCGGCCAGATCCGTAGTAGTAATTACGTCCGAATTCAAGTATGGAAAAAACATTAATTATTTGTTTGGCTTATCTGACAAAGAAATTTTTTACCGATAAATCTGATTGCTAATGATGCTAGAGTTTCTATAATTCTTGAATTTAATATTTTACCCGGAATGTTTCTTTCTTTGTTTTTGTTTTTTTAATTTTTCTTTGTGGGGTCTTTGTTAAATGTTAATGGGCTAAGGTGTACAAGTGGTATTTTGGGAGCATGCAATTTAATTCTGTGCGTTTCTTTTGGGAGATGGAGAAATAATGTGCAGATGAGTTAAGGAAAAAGAAAGGCCAAGCAAGAGGAGAAACATTGTCGTTTTGGTGCAAATCGGCCGTTGAGGCCAAAATGCCAACCCAAAGTGTAGTATATTGACATGGTTTCAGAATAAAGGTCAGGTTTGGAGGATTGGTGAAGAAGACGATGCTGATATGGAGAAAACGAGGGCCTACGAGGAGGCAGTGGGGATTATTGTATACTTATATGTTTTTCGATATATACTTAGATGTGTTTTGCTGTATAAGTAGTTAATTTTTAATGTATGTATTTATGTTGTTGTATACTTATGTTTTTTGTTGTATAGTTATATGTGTTTTGCTGTATACTTATATTTGTTTTGTTGTATACTTGTATTTTTGTTTGACAATTGTAATATGCAGTAAAATTATGTTAAACATACATGAAAATAGTGTTAAGTATACATCAAATATATGCTAAATATACAACACAATAATGAACGTGATTTTTCTCTCTATAATTGATTTACTTAATCCACGGTCCCCACATATTTTTGTTTGACCATTTTAATATGCAAAGTAAAATAATGTTAAACATACTGACCAAATAGTGTTAAGTGTACATCAAATATATGCTAAATATATAACACAATAATGAGCGTGATTTTCTCTCTCTCTATAATTGATTTACTTAATCCACGGTCCCCACATGTTAATGAGCGTGATTCTCTCTCTCTCTATATATAACTGATTCCTTGATTCACGGTCCCCACATATTTTTGTTTGACCATTTTAATATGTAGTAAAATTATGCTAAACATACAATAAAATAGTGTTAAGTATACATCAAATATATGATAAGTGTACAACATCTTGCATAGCGGAAGAGCACATGCGCGATTTTTCTCTCGGTAGCGATTTTCTCGGGATTTTTCTCTCCCCACGTGATTTTCTCCTCATAATAATCGATTCCATATTTGGATGGTCCCCCACTTGGTTAATTTGACAATTATACCCTTATTTTGCATTAATTAAATATTTAATGTAATTTTAACCCCTATTTATCTTAGCCATTGATGTAGATAATGAAGGGTTGAGATGAGTCCTGTTGTCTCATTTGTAATATGTGGTCTCATTTTAACCTCCCCTATATATATATATATATAGGATTTGGTTCAAATGAGACTACCCTTTCTAGGTGAGACAATGTGGACTCATCTTACCCATTGATCTTAAAAAATGAAGGGATGTGATTAATTCAGTTTTTTTTTAATTATTTCCTAATTTTCGCTGATTTTAAGGGTAAGTTTGTAATTTTGTAATTCAAATTAGTGGTCCCGGTGATTTTATGGGCTTAAATTGACAATGCACAGGATTTTATGGCGGAATTTAAGGAACTGTTTTCTTTCCAAATATTTTTATTTTCAAACATAGTTAGGGTTCTTCTAATGCATAATTAGACATCAAATAATGCATATTTAGTTATTTTGTTTAATGTTTTTACGAAAACAAGACATAATTGAATATACGTCTTTGCATATGTAGTTTACACTACACTTTGCATAACTAGGTTCAATATAATGTATATTTAGTTATGAAAATGGGATGTTGCTTTTGGAAATTATAAAAATGGGATGTTACATAATGTACTACATATTTAGTTATTCCACAATGCATAAATAATTTCTAAATAATACATAGTTAGTTGATTTTGTTGCATAGTTTATGACGTCTTGTATAGTTGGATATATTGTACTACATATTAGTTTTTTTTTTGCATAGATAGTTTTCGGATAATGCATATTTAGTTGAGTTTTGTTGCATATTTAGTTTTCGAACTCACTTCGTTATTTCTGTAATATTGCACCGATTTTTCTTGTTTTTCTCTGTAATTTTCATGAACTGTAATTTTCGAGTTATTCACAGTTTTTTCTTTATTTGCGTTAATGGAGGAATGAGAGAGAGAGAGAGAGAGAGAGAGAGAGAGAGAGAGCGTAAGATTGGAAAAATTGGAAGATGTATGAGAGAGAAATAGATTTGATTTTATTTTTGTAACTAACTTGTTATGTTATTTTACCCTACTACCCTTATATTGATTAAATTAATATTTTAATATATTTTTATCCATTAAATTATACACATTGATTAATAGTGAGGGATGGTTGAGATTAGTCCATTTTATGTCTCACCAGAGACATGGTCTCACTTGATCCTTATATATATATATATAATATATATATATATATATAGGAATAGGATCAAATGAGACCACATAATTAAAATGAGACAATGTGGACTAATTTTGGCCACCCATCTCAAATTTTAAGTGGTGGGATCTTTCCAATTTTATATTAATTTTTGTTTTATTTTTATGTTGAAAAGGGCACAAAAGTAATTGACAATTTCATTTTAATTTTGTAATCGAAAAATCCCTTTCATCTCCCCCAAAATCGCCTTTTGACGGTTCATCCATTCCTTTGCTTTCGGTAATTCCTTTTCTCTCTAATGGGTTGCCGTGGAGTGAAACGAGTTTCCATCGAGAAAAATATGCGCCCGACGTGCGTTGCGATCACACACACACACACTCTCTCTTCTATGGAGAAGGTGATGAGAGATTGAGGCGAGCGTTTTTGTGAGTTTTTTTTTTTTTTTTTTTTTTGCTTTTTTTTTTTCGAGGCTTTGTTTGTTTCCGCCATGGAAATTGAGAGCCAAAACCATGGAGGTTTCTTTTGAGATTTTTATTTTATTTTCATCTATAATAACATGATAATAATCTTAACTTAGAAAAGGAAAAAAATAAAATAACATGATAATTACCACCCTTTCCTTCTCTTAGACCAGAAACAAGCTCACGAAAATATCCCCAAATCATTTTCGGAGTTTCGCCAACGAGATTGGTGAAGAAGGCGATCTTGACATGGAGAAAACGATGGCCTACTAGGAGGCGGTGAGGATTATTGTACACTTAGATGTTTTTCGATGTATATCTTAGATGTGTTTCTTTGTATAAATAGTTAATTTTTGATGTATATATTTATGTTGATGTATACTTATGTTTTTTGTTGTATATTTATATATGATTTGTTGTATACTTATATGTGTTTTGTTGTATACTTATATTTTTGTTTGACAATTGTAATATGCGGTAAAATTATGTTAAACATACAACAAAATAGTGTTAAGTATACATCAAATATATGTTAAATATACAACACAATAATGAGCGTGATTTTTCTCACTATAATTGATTTACTTAATTCACGGTCCCCACATATTTTTGTTTGACCATTTTAATATGCAAAGTAAAATAATGTTAAACATACAAAGAAAATAGTGTTAAGTGTACATCAAATATATGCTAAATATACAACACAATAATGAACGTGATTTTCTCTCTCTATAATTAATTTACTTAATCCACGGTTCCCACATGTTAATGAGCATGATTATCTCTCTATTTATAATTGATTCCTTGATTCACGGTCCCACATATTTTTGTTTGACCATTTTAATAAGCGATAAAATTATGCTAAACATACGATAAACTAGTGTTAAGTATACAACAAATATATGATAAGTGTACTGAACATCTTGCATGGCAGAAGCACATGCGCGATTTTCTCGGGATTTTCTCTCCCACGTGATTTTTTCTCCTAATAAGCGATTCCATATTTGGATGGTCCCCACTTGGTTAATTTGATAATTATACCCTTATTTTGCATTAATTAAATATTTAATGTAATTTTATCCTCTATTTATCTTAGCCATTGGTGTAGATAATGGAGGGTTGAGATAGATGTGTCACACTGCCTCACTATAATATGTGGTTTCATTTTTTTTAACCTCCCTCTCTCTCTCTCTCTCTATATATATATATATATACTTGATTTGAAAACTAATAGTAATACATATACCTGTTGTGGGAAAAAAATATTTTACTATTATGATTATTATTATTTAATGTTTTTATTTAATTTCATTAATTACCCAATATTATCTACTAATTATTGGACTACATATAAAACAATCGGGCCCACGACACTTAATAAAAAAACAGACATATCAAAAGGGCCTAGATCCGGCCTACGCGTCGCTTTCTCCTACAAGGCTCATGAGGCGCTAACTCGGGTATATGAAGGAGTCCATTCATCTCATTTGTAAGATAATTCACATTCAATACTTTATTTCATGCTCTGGATTTTTCTCTCAGTTCGTGATCTTGACGAGTCCGGAGGAGCCAGGACAACCCCAAAGCCCATCTATCGTTCTTTGGTGTTGTAGCGAGTTTCGACCATATAAGATTTTAATTTGTGAAAGAAAACTCTAACTTTTATTTGAATCATTGACTCAGAGTGATATATGGAAAAAAAAAAAACAGCATCAATACTAAAGAAAATTGAAATTGTAACATCTTTTTTCTAAATTGTAGTAAGCGACAAAAAAAAGTTATTAATTTACTAGTTATAAATTTGTTCCAAAAATTAAAAATCAATTATAAATTTGTTTAAAGCACCATTCTTTGAGCAGTCAACAATTACATTCTTACCAATTTGGTTCAAAGGCTGACATTTGACAGCCCATCTTCTTACCAACCAAACCTCACAATTCATAAATCTACCTTACTACCCCTCACCATCCCCACCTACCCTCCCACTACTCGTTCTCGCCACACTCTTCAAGCCCTTTTTGCAGGCCTTGAAGAGTTTTATTATTCATTGCCTTATTTCCCTTTTGATTAATTCTCCCTCTAATGGCTAAAGTTTTTACTCTTGCTGAGGTTTCTGAGCACAACACCAACAAGGATTGTTGGCTTGTTATTGGTGGCAAGGTACTTGGATTTTCTGATGATTTTTTTTTTCGTTTTGGCTGAAAGTTCGATTATACTGTTGTGGGTCTACTTAGTTTTGTGTTTGTGATGTACAGATCTGTTGAAGATTCTTTTTTTTTTTTTTTGCTTGAATTGGGTTTTTGGTTGCTTTTGTTTTGATGTGGTATCTGATCAGTTTGACTGGATTTTCATTTACCTTTTTTTTTTGGTTTAGTTTTTGAATATTCGACTTGGCTTGCTTGAAAGTTCAATGTGATCCCTGTGTCAAATTTTCATATGTATTGTTGAATCAAATATTTTTTCCTTGGTTGTAATCTAAAGGTTCATGAAGTTTACACAAATTGAAGTACATTGAAAGGAAATTGGATTTTTTTTGGAACTTGTGTTTGATATTCAAGTTCCTTAAAGTCTTGTGTTGGTTATTTGATTAACTTGTGATCTCCTTTAGGGAGAGTTGTTTTTCTACCTAAAAGCCGAGAATCACTTTTTTAAAAAGTCTGCAAACACTCCTCCCTTAAGTCTTTTTGGATTCTGTTTTAGATTTTAGGCCAAAATTATAAGCTCCATAACAAACAAACGGCTTTAATGCTGAAATTTTCTTGATATACTCACTCCTATTCAAAATAAGTTTCTTTTTAGGAAAACACACGTATTAAGGATTGTGTTAAAAAACCAAATATACCCTTAGTTAATCATAAATGCTACTTTGGAACAAACAAATTTAGACATTAGTGTTAGATGGAAAACTATACATTTAAGGGTAATTTGGGAAAACGTTTTTGTCACAACCTTGAAAATGTGAAAATGACATTCTTTTTTAAGAATTTTTCATATGACAAACACTTATTGTGAATATGAGGGAGTATTTGTTTGTCATGCAATTAAGGGTCTCTTTGTTTAACCTTAAGATTGTCCAATTGATGTCATGTATTGGGTTAAAGTTGTTGTTTTGATTCTATTGCTTTGGGTATGGATGCAAAGTACTTTTAAAGGTTCATTATTTGGATAATAATGTGATCAGACAGTGACAACGAGTCAATGATGCAAGACTTTGTTTTTTTGTAATTAATCTATTAAAGATTTACCGTTGTGTTTGTTCTTATGAAAAAATTTGATTTTCTTTTTGTCTTTACCAAATTAATGAGCATTATTTTTCGGATTTCGTCCACCTATATCCATGATGCCCTAAGGAATCTTGGTGGCTTTATATTTTTTTAGAAGAACTGCACGTGTTCTTCCTCTTAATTATTTGTTATTCTTGGTGCAATTTTCATATCCAACTGCATTTATAGCTTACAGTTTTGCCTTTCCAGTTAGGGATAATTACAAAAACTACCCCCTGGTTTTGAGCTAATAACAAAAAAAAACTCATGTTAATCTTTCAGAAACAATTTTGATTAATATGTTTCTTAGTTTATGTTATGCTCAATAAATGTAATACCGAAACATTTGGTGTGGTATGAAAACATGCTTCATTCGACATAATACATGGAAACAATTGATGAAAAAAGCAGTTTTAGCGCACAAAATGTGATGGAATGGTATATTATCCCCGAGTCGTCCTCAATTTGACTATATTTGAACAGGTTTACGACGTGACTAAATTCTTGGAAGATCATCCTGGTGGTGATGAAGTTTTGGTGTCTTCAACAGGTAATCTGTTTCTACCCAAAAAGAAAACTTTGGAAATTCACTCTGGTTACAAAAAAACTCAGCAATCTTTCTAAATTACAAATACCCCTTCATATTTGTTCCTATTTTAGAGATTGCACCCTTAACAGGTTGTCTTAATAAGGGACATTTAACATTGTTAAGTAAATAAAAACCTCAAGAGAGTCTCTAATACCTTAAGGGGATATTTGTGATGTTGAAAGATAAATAGATGTTTTTGTAATTTGGTTAAAACCTCGGGTGCAGTTTTTATAAATTTGGTGGTTTTCGAATGTTGTGATGGTTGCAGGAAAAGATGCAACGGATGATTTTGAGGATGTTGGCCACAGTGCGAGTGCTAAGGCGGTGATGGAAGAGTTTTACATCGGTGATATTAATACAGCGACCATTCCGACCCAGACAAAATACACTCCTCCGAAGCAGCCTCAGTACAATCAGGACAAGACATCAGAGTTCATCGTCAAGCTCCTCCAGTTCTTGGTTCCGTTGGTTATATTGGGTGTGGCTGTTGGCATCCGTTTCTATACCAAATCGTCGACCTAAAGCAGCTTTATCTTTTATGGTATCATCGGTAATAAATTTCCGAATGTTGAAACAGGCGAGTGTGTTTCGTCTTGTGGAAATTGAGGAAGCATTTGTATTTCCTTTAATATACTCATGAAGAAGTCAAGAATTAAACTCATTGTTTCCATACTTGTCTTCATCTTGTGTAATTTCTTTTATGGTAAATTATAGAAATTGCAACTGCCCCCTTAAGATATTACAAACACCTAGAGTTGGCAAATTGGCCTGGCCCCGCATAGGGATGGAATGAGCTTCATTTCGACGACCCGACAAAATTTCGGACCAACTTGACCGTCCGGATTTTATCACTTGGTCCAATAAGCTCCACTCATTGTCATCTCTACAAAATCTCTTGTGCTTTGTATTTACTTAACAAATATTACCTCTTGAGGGTGCAATTTGTAAAATAGAAACAAATATCAATGGGCTATGTGTAATTTAAAAGATTTTATGGTAATTAGACTAAACCCCAAGATATTATTTGCCATTAACCTTAGTTTTATGGAAATTGTTTTTCTTGCTATGACATGGTTTCTAGGGTTCTTCCTGTCTTCTAATTCACATATGTATTATGATGATTAGTTGTGATATCAATTTAATCGATTGCTTGTGGCTTGGCATATTCCATCTAAAAGAGATTAACATTTTTTAAACCTTAGTTCAATCATAACAAGCATCAAAGCTCATAACAGAAGTTGCAAATTCAAGAATCTATTTATAACCTGCAGCTTAAAATGATTATAATTGTTCTAAAATCCAAAACAAAATTCCAAAAAGTAGATTGAGAGATAGTGAGATACACGCACTAAATTTATGATCCCAATGTCCTCATCAGAAACCTTTGTAGCCAAGAGCAGCGCACACCACCCCTCCCAAGAAAAAAAAAAAAAAGAAGAAGAAGAAGAAAAATCTTATGTAGAAACTTTTTCATGCTCAATACAAATAAGATTTTTTTCTTAAAATTTTAATTAATAACTAATTAACTAAACCCGGAACGAATGGATATATTAAAAGAATTTCTCACATATATGAAATTGCATAATTATCACAAGGGACTGGTTTTAAAAATTTAGTGATATCAATGATTAATATGCATAAAAACAATAACAATAATAATGCTAAAAGAAGACAAGTGAAGGGGATGGATGAATTGGATTTTTGCTACTGTTACATCAACTTATTGGAGGTCCAAAACACAGAAAAACCTGATTGGAGGGAAAAATTCTGGCGAATATAGTTATATAGATGCAGAATCCTCGAGGGATTTAAATATATTTATTTTCGATCTACATTTTTTCAGCCACAAATTGTTGCGCACGTGCACCACGGTCCACGAGGGAGCATGTAACAATTTATTTTATTACATTTTTCTTGGTATCAGGTTTTTGTTTTTAAAATGATGTATCGAAATTGCAATCGAATCAAACCGATTCGAGCCTTTTGAGTGTTTGAGTTTGGGCATTTTTATTATCGAGTCGAACTCGGCTGAATTTATCGAACATGTCGATGACTCACGAACTTTATCGAGCTTAATCGAGTCTAAACGAGTTTAGTAAATATTAATTATAAATTAAATTATTCTTCAAATTATTATAAAAATAAAATTATATATATCTAAAAGGCTTAATATATTTATTAAAACTTATAATGTTATTCAAACAAATAAATTTATTCAAATATTTTTATATTATCATAAGTAAAAATATGAAAAATTAAAATTAGAGTCAAATTATTAGTTTAATTTATACGAGCTTACTATTGAGCCTATTTACGAGCTTAATACCGAGCTTGTTCACGAGCTAACGAACCGAATATCTCTAAGTTTGAGTTTGACTCGTTTATTTTAACGAGCCTCATTAAACGAACTCGAACGAGCTTTTATCGAATCGAGCTCCGAATAGCTCACGAGCGGCTTGGTTCATTTGTAACCCTATGCATCGAAGTGACGAAGCCCGAAACTTCGGGTAGGGAGGAGCAACTAATATTAATATTAAAAATAAAATACAATATATTAAGTCAATTACATCTTCATATTCAAAAAGAAATAACATAGTAGAAGTACATCAATATATCATAACATTTTAAAATCGTTGTATAATAGCTTAATTAATTGCTAATATTTCTAAAAGAAAATATTGTGGGAAAAAGTACAAAATTTTAGTGAACTTAAAAATATATAAAATTTATGGTGGAGCAAAAAATAATGTACGAAATTTCAAAAAGAAAAAAATTACAAAGACTCAAAAAATTTCAAAATTAACAAATGAAAAGAAGAAAAGAAGAATGAATGTATTTAAGATTTGTACCATTTTCCATATTTTAAATTTTTATGGCTATAAATTAAGATACCAAAATAAGCTTATTTTTTTAAAAAAATCGAGGAGGCCCAATGACCCCTTGGCTCTCTCTAGCTTCGTTAATATATTTTTCATGAGAACTACTAAAAATATTGTTGAGGGGACTATTAATACTTTTTAAATATGCTACTAATACTTTCGGGGAAAAAAAAACTAATACTTTCAACGAGCTCTAATATTACAAAAATACCACTTAGAGTCTGGAAACTCTTTAACACTGCCTCAATATATTACAAAAATTCCACCGATGCATAAAACCATGGACGTAGCTAGCTTAGGATGAGTGCGGTCGGCGGACCGCACTTGATCTCGGAGTGGCCCTATGAAATTTGAGTTGGACTACACTGAAAATTCAGCCGAAGGTCTAGTTCATATAAAAAAAATGAGTTAAAATTTAAAAAGCCAATAAACCTTATTGTCTTGGCCCAAAATATTAAGAATTACCTGGTCCAATTAAGGTAAATGGGTGGATAAATGATTGTGTTGTTTGTTATATGATGAGTTATGTGTTCCAAACTTGATAATGAACATTTTTTTGAGAGTACTTTTTGAATGAATATTTGTATCTATACGTCTATTCCATAATAATAATAGTTGTTTGGTGGTTAATTTAGAATATATTTTTGGATAAGTCACTTATCCAAAAAGTTAATTATAGAAAATCCGTAATTGGAGATTATGAAAATCCGCAAAGAATTGTTGCAAGGTACAACCTTCATATTTGTTTTTTTTTTCTTTTCAAATATCAATCTGACATTCGTCCTGCCAAAACGAATGAATTTCAGACTTCACTGGCCGAAAATCCTGGCTACGCTCGTACATAAAATGACAAAAAAAACATGCAAAAAAATCGGCCCGGATTGAATCCATCTAAAGGGTAACCATTAAACCTGTCGACCAAAATGTTTGACAAAGAAACTCGAGCTTGATTGGATCCGTCTAACGGGTCTTCCGATTGAAGTGTTTGTTATACGATCTTAATTTGTTTCTCGTTAAGCTACTATTTAAAATTAGGAAATTTTTTAAGTACCCACTATGGATAGTGGGTACTCTTTTTCTACCCACTAGGATAACAAACTTCTTTTCTACCCAAATTGGCCAAATTACCCTCATTTAAGTTGATGTTTTTGAATTTTGAAATTGAAGCCATTGAAAACCGTATGAAAACCGTATGTATACAAACCGACACACACTCCAAGACAATATTTACACAAAGCAAAAAAGGAAAGGTAAACAACAAATTTACATATCGCTGCCTATAATCTATTACACATATCGTGGAAAAGAGAAAGACAGAGAGAAAATCCATGGCTTCAAACCAAATGTCTTCCGCGCCGCGTGCCGGCCGCCGCCACATCCACCGCCGCGTCGGCCGCCGCACCATCCTCCTCCGCTCCCGAAGGTTAGTGTTATATTTTGCTCAAAAAATCATCTCACTCATGTTCATTGGATATTTTTAGTTGCTTCAAGTTCGAAATATATCAATGTTAGATTTCATGAATTTTAGGGTTTATGTTTTACGTATTGTGAATTGATGGTGTTTTATTGAAGTTTTAGGGTTTTAGGTTTGTGTTTTGGGTTGTAGAGCATATTAATCGAAAATGGTTATTGGCGGGCGGTTATTGAGGCACGATTTGAGGTTGAAGACGAGTAGGCACGATATTTTAAGCCATATCGTGCCTAAAAAAGCTCTCACGGCACGATATCGTGCCTATATCGTCGTCGTAGCTTTATTTTAGGCACGATATCGTGCCTATAGGCTATTTTAGGCACGATATAATATATCGTGTCATTTGTGTAGTTTTTGCACGATTTTCAAATTTATATCGTGTCAGAAGGCTATTTTAGGCACGATATGGCCTAAAAATCGTGCCTACTCTAATTATAGCTTATATCGTGCCTCGACTATTATGTGTGCCTTTTTGAAATCGTGCCTATTATTATATCATACCCTATTTCGTACATTTGTGTATTTTTTTCATTCCATAATTTTATATTTTTCTTTCAATTTTTCAACAATTCATCTTGTTAAATTGCAATTAATTATTGTTGTTGGTCGGTCCACAGTGGAGGAGACCCTCTTTGTCATCGAGAGAGGGCCCATATTGCGGGATACGTTAACCGAGTATAATTGAGATGATCGAGAGATGAGTTGGAGGAGATCGGTGGTGGTTTATATGGGCGGTTTAGACGGTCGGTTTTTTCGGCCATTTTATTGATTTTGGATACGACGGATTTATTTTGTAATCGCCGCACTTCATGCATTGGTTGCGATGGAGGTGCGTGTCCGGATGCTCCGGAATTGGAGTGTTGGTTCCACGTCGGAGAGCGACTATTAGATTCTCTCGGCGTGAGTTTGCTATGATATCCCGGCTTGCGATTTTCAGGGTCCACATTTGATCCTAACGGTGATTTTGAGGTACCCGAGACGGGTATATATAGCGGTATTGGCACAGGGGGTGATCGTGTTACCGCCGCACGCGATTCGCGATCTATTTGTCGGTGGCACCTTCCGTGACTCGCCAGACGATGCCCTGAAGGTGGCGAAGGTGTTATTTGCCTTTTATATGACTCGTATTTCGATGGCCGACAGATCCAGCGGTGGGCCGCCGGTTTGTGGTTTTGATCGAGGGCGATGCGCGATGGGAGGCTTTCCCTGGGGGAAATACTCCTTCGAGATATTGATGCATTATATTCGGCGGTGCGTGATGTTACGCCACCGGCCGATATACAAGGAAGTTCGCCTCGATATAGGCCACCTACTTATCATTTTTATGGGGCCACTTATGTCTTGTTGATACGTATATTTTTTATTTTATTTATATTTGTACTTACCTTTTTAAATATTTAAAAAATCTTATTTTCACACTTATCAATGTTCTCGATGATTTGGGCATTCGAGGCGATACCTCGCCCGGGTAATGCCTCGGGCGACTCGAGTATCCGACACCCGATTGCCTAGGTGCCTCCGTTGGAGGTTTCAAGACCACCGATTGACATGATAGATTTTTTTCTTTGACACGGTATGCATTAACAAATGAATAGATATTGAGGTTCGCCTTCCCGTACAAATAAACAAACAATTATTTGAAAATATCGAATTATGTGAAAATATTGATACAAATTTTAAATTTCTTTATACCTAATTGTCGCAGATGCACGGGCGCAAGGCATCAATTCATATTCAAATTCTCGGCAATTGCACGCGTTCCAACAACAAAGATCGAGTATTATCACAATTAACATCGAGTATTATCACAACCCATATCAGGATAATAGCCATCTTCATTGCTTGGCCTTATACTAGGTCCGGACAATTGATATTTGGAACATTAATCAGTAGGTGACAGGTGGGACGCGATGATCAATAATTGGAACATCAACACTGTTCATATGCATAAAAGGTGCTCCACTAGGCCTTACTTGCATGACTATATAGATTGATGAGCGGTACAATCGTATTGTTGAAAACCAAGATGTTGCATGTAGTTGTAATTAGCCCAATGATCGTTGAAAAATCATTCGACTAGCCATTAGTTGCATAAAACTTCCACCAACACCTTGTTGACCTTCAACGTTCTCAACTCGATTATCCCCAGATCGACCTCCCAATACATTATGCGAACTAGTCTCACCCATCGTTTTTCTTTTCGGTGTTATAAAAACAACTGGTAACTTAGTGTTCCCAAACGCAATTTCAATGTCATCATCGTTTTTCAACTTTAACTTCCCAAGTTTGTTTCGAAATATCTACAATAGCATGCATTACACAATCGTATACACCCCTATCAACATCAACAACACATAAACCTCCTCCAATATTTCACTATAATTCATTTTGCCCAGTTTAATACGTACAACTTTTTCTTCACCATTTTTATATTCTAAACCTTCCCAATGACCACCAAATCGAACAACAACATAGCGAGAGTTTATCTACATACAAAGAAAAATATTAAAATATGCAAGAATACATAAAAAGGGCCTTTTTGTCTTGGGGCACGATATATCGTGCCCATTTTTTTCATTGAGGCACGATATCGTGCCTATTCTACAAACAGCACGGTATCATGCCTAATATAGGGCACGATATATCGTGCCTAATCTACAAAAACAGCACGATATATCGTGCCTAATATATAGGTGCGATATCGTGCCTAATATAGGGCGCGATATATCGTGTCCCAAGATACAAATAGGCACGATATCGTGCATTGTGTTTCATAAATGCGAGAAAATTTTTCCTTTCACAAAACACTTCACATATTTTGCAAATATATTGGTCTTGAACGATTTAAACAAGGTTAAGTAATTATGAGGAGATGAACATTACCTTGTTATTTGATTTTTTGGTGCGATTTTGGTGATGAAAGACCACAAAAATAACTTCTTGATATTTTACGAAGATGAAGAAGAAGAAGAGAGAAAAAATGAAGAGCAAAATAGAAGCGGAGGGTTCACGTATGTATTGGGAGTATTTAATTGCGAGAGAGAGAAATACAAATATACCTACTTTAAAGGCTTGCGATTTAAAGTCTCAATGGTATTAGGTAAAAGAACACCAAAAATAGGTAGAAAATTATATTTTTTATCCTACATGTCAAAAAAAAACTCTCTCACCTATCCCAAATGGGTAATTTGCGCTATTTGCTCTTAAAATTATACTATGAGGTTCTGATATAATGTTTACACAATAATAATTAACCTAGGTCACTGTGCACTGCAACCTAGAAAGAACAAACGTAACGGGAAAAAATCCAATGTATGCCATTTTTATTTATTTATTTTTTGGTTTACCCAGCAATTGAATTCAATGCTCCCCAAAGCTACAACAAAACATTGTTTCAAATTATTATTGCTAGAATTATTGTTTATATGGAAGTTTTTTTTTTTTTTTTTTTTTTTTAAATTCGATCCCATTATTACAAATATTCGAATCCAAGCATCATCCTTGCAAGTAATACCTCTAACCACTAGGCTACCCAGTGGTTATTGTTATACGGAAGTTATTGCAAAACTTAGTTCATCAAATGGTTTCTTGCAATAGATTGGACACATTCATAGAACAAAAAAGGTACAAAAAGGTGAATATCAATTTAATCCAATTATAGACCATAAAATCCAAAAAAAGGGGTTCTGATCATTTGATGTTGTCTTGGAGAAAAAAACTTTATTTACCCTATGTATCTAAAAGAAAAAACAAAGTTGATGAGCCGCATTATCTCATCAATCTTAGATATTTGTCAACTTCTCATTCTCTTAATTCGTGCATCACATTTATCTATGTGACAATCCACTGCATACAAAATTAAAAAATAACAAATTTAATCAAGATTTTAAAAGACAAAATGTAATTCCAAAAATAAAGGATTTGCTCACAATTAGTTTGGAAAACTCGATATTGATCAAATCTATCCGAAATTATTTTTTATTGAGAAATACTCTATTAGTTCACACTACAAGAAAAATCGGTTTACCTACAGTAAAAATCAGTAGGTAAATATTAAGAAAATTGTAAAGTGTAGGTAAAATCATTGTAGGTAATATAATTGTAGGTAAAATATTTACCAACAAAATCTAAAATTGTTGGTAAATACATACGAGAAAAAAACTGTTGGTAAATTGAAAAAGCTTCGTAATCTGTCGGTATAATTTGGAGGAAAATAATATTTTTTATTCTCGTAGGTAATTGTAAAATTTAGTGACAAAATTATTTCATCGGTAATTTTATCGGTAAAATGGAATTTTCTTGTAGTGTCATAATATATATATTTTAATTTAAAAGATAACAAATAATCCAAAATCAAGGATTCTATATACATTATCTTCTAAATTTGTTACACTAAAAATTTATGTTTGGATAAATCCCGTGTACCATACTAGTGTTATTCTAGTAATCTACTATTAATGATTTTGTGAGTTTTTAATGTCAAACACGTGGCATGAATATATAAAATGTATGTAAATATACCAAAAGGTGCTTTCATGCAAACAACAATAATTGAAGCTGGCAAGAGATAGTATTCCAATACTCCATAAAAACCACTTGTTTAAGGCTACTTATGAGCCCCTCATTCCCCCTTTCTAGCCACACTCTTCAACCTTAGTCTATTTTTCTATCCCTTTTTTTTTTTTTTTTTCTTTTTCTATTTTATTTTGCTCATATCCATAATATCATAATTAAGCGCCTCTCAAATGGCTAAAGTCTATACTTTGGCTGAGGTTGGTGAGCACAACACCAGGGAGGACTGTTGGGTTACAGTCTTTGGAAAGGTATTTGATTTCTGGTGCCTTCTCTTTAAATAGTTATACCCGTTTAGTTATAATGTAGTGGGTCGACTCTATTTTGTGCATGTGACAGAGGTTTTATACTAGACCATCTCGGATCTAAATTCATATTCTAAGAAACACGAAAATATTGATTTTTTTACTCGGTTTGAGTTTTGATTTAGGTTGAAATTATATTTAAATATAAGATCCATCTCGTCTCATGGATATATATAATCTATGAGACTGTCTCGTATAAGTTTTTTTAATTTAAATAAGCCAAAGATTCAATTTTTATATCAGTTATTAAAGTGGGTTTTGGATTGCCTTGTTGTTGTAGTGATATCTGATAAGTTTTTCCTCAAGTTTTTTACTATTCGAATAGGCATGATGTTGGATGGGATAATTACAAAAACCACCCTCAAGTTTAGTCTAATTAAAAAACAAATCTTGTTAACTTCCAAAACTACAAATACCCATTGAGGTTTGCATTTGTTATACAAAGTTACTCCCCTCCAAACCCCATCGATAGGTGCAATTTGTAAATTAAAAATATATGTCAAGAGAAAATTTATAATTTTGAAAGATAACTGTTTTTTTTTTTTTTTTTTTTCCTTTTTGTAATTAGGCTAAACAGGGTAGTTTTGTTGTGAGTGTTCTTGTGTGGAAACAAATATGATATTTGATCTTTGTGTGGATTCTTAGTTAGTTTTGTTGGAACATGTTACACCAGCATTCTTTATCGTATCTGTGTGGGACTTTGTAGCACATGGTTGCAGTGTAAGGTTCAGAAAAGTTACACACAGTGATGCTATTGAAATAGAGAAAGAAATTTGAATTATTGGAACTTATGTCTGATACTGGAGTTGTTTCAAACAGGTTTATAATGTGACTACTTTCTTGGATGAGCATCCTGGTGGTGATGAAATACTGTTGGCTGCAACAGGTAATTCCTATTGTATAATATCAGGGAAAATCACAAAACTACCCTAAAATTTAATCTAATTACAAAAAAACATCAGTAATCTTTCAAAGAGTAATAAATATTCTTTGCACATGTTATAGTTAAGTAAGATTTGATCATATTGTTGATTTTTCGTTTCATTTCTAGTCTTGATTTGATATTCTCTGTTCAGGCAAGGATGCAACAGACGAGTTTGATGATGTCGGGCACAGCCATGACGCTTGGGCAATGTTGGAGAAATACTATGTGGGTGAACTCAACAAGTCAAACATTCCAACTAAGAATATCCCCTCTCCTGCTTTGCTGCCTACAAAGGGTGTTGACCATAGAGGCAAAAAAAAGAATTACTTTGTTTACGTCATCCAGTTCTTGGTTCCCTTGATTATATTGAATGTGGTTGTTGCTTTCTTGTCCAAATCATCGGCTTCATGAAAAAAAGGTAACTTGTATCATCATAATCATCATCAGTAATAAGTATGTTTGGTTTGAGAAACCATGTTGTTGTTTAGGAATATACAAGGTGTGTCTATAATTAACTTTTGTTGTATTGAGGACACATTTGTATTTTCTTCATGAATTTATGGCACTTGTATTCATCTTTGCATCTTTTATTATTCATCAGTCTGGTTTTCGTCTTGCTTTGGCATTATCTATTTATCTTTCACTGTCTTGTAATTTTTTTTAATAGATGAATATATACAGGGTTATAAAGTTCACTTTGTTGATTTAATTTCAAAACTAAACTTTAGTGAAGGTTCTTTCAAACAAATTTATTTATGAAAAATGACATTCGGAGTCCCTTAGGTTAGGTTTAATTACAAAAACATCCCATCGTTGTAGAGTTGAGGGCAAATTCGAAACTTCAACAGCATTTTTACAGGCGTTTTCCTTACTTGGTAACAATCAACATGATTAAGAATATAATGCAAAATGCCTTTCACTTCAAGGAGTTGGGAGTAATTTATTTAAGGTTTAATTACAAAAAGCCGCCTAAGGTTTGGGCTAATTACAAAAAAAAAAAAAAAAAACCAAGATGTTCTGAGTCTGAGTAACAGGAAAGGATCTCCAGGTGATCAGCAGGATGTTCTGGTTTTGCAAGTTTGATGGCATAATCTATAGGGAAAAAGAATGTTGCAACATCAACTTTTGCTTTTTCTTTAAACCTAAACTATTTTCTTTGCAAATAACCTAAATTGTGCGGATTTTTCTCATTGCAACTTACGACCCGACGGAATTAGAATATTCCCATATGGCTCTGATGGAACAATTTAAGTTGTTAGTTGCAAAAAGAAAAATAGTTATGTTGCAAAAGTGTATAAAAAAGCCAAAGTTCAGGTTGAAAAAATTGTTTGTCCTAATCTATAGGATGGAACAACGGTTAGTTGATAATCACCCTTTAGTTACAGGGACTGTTAAAAATTGAAAAAAATTATTAGCAGCACTTTTTGGTGGGATGTGTTTTTAGGCAGTTGAACCATGAGTTGCGCAGTTTTCTTTCATTATTTTTTTTTTTTGGTTCAGCTGTGTTAGGTAAGTTGCGGCTTGGTTTTTTCAAGTCCAATTTCCTATTCACAGGGGCAGTTATGTGGATTTGAATAGAAAATTGCGGGAACTATTATTGAAATTATAAATTTTAGATCACCTTAAAAAAAAATTACAGTTTGTCACGAGAATTCATTCATCCCGTGATCAATAATTGTATGAATATGAATTTGTGGTTAAAAAGTCAAAAAATGGAATAAAGAATTTCAAAAGAAACAAGGAAATCTTGACTATTTCCCATCTACAAGATCATATTCCTCAGCTTTGTAAGGATGCGACGAAAAGTTGACGGGAGTTTAGAGAATCCAAATAATTACAAGAATTTTAGCATCAACTAAGACAGACACATAAAGAATGGCCTAATAAAACAAAGAAAAATCTCCATGTATTCTGTTTCTTTTCGTCTTGCCTTCAAATCTTTTTGCTGGTAAAGCAAAGCCCAACAGATTATATACATAGTAATCACGAGAGAGAAAAAAAATGGATAACTACGAAAACTACCCATGACATTTAGGTTAATTACAATAACACCTAAAAGTTTTTGAAAATTATAAAAAAAACCTTGAGGTTTGATTTTGTATTACACTTTACCCCTGCAGAAGCAAAATATTTCAAACAACCCGTTTACATCTGTAAACATATTACAATTACCCATTTACATTTAACACAGAATCAAACACCAAGGGTGTCCCTTTTTGTAATTTTCAACAATCTCTCGGTTTTTTATAATTAATCCAAACCTTAAGGATGGTTTTTGTAAATATCCCAAAAAAGAGAGAGAGAAGGTGCCAAAGAATAGCACAATTAGTATCCAATATATAATGCTTACAATTAATTACTCATCAACATCAACACCAGCCAAGATTTGGAAAAACTTTGAAATACCTTATAATAAAGTGTGTTTTTCATGTTCTTTCTGTTATCTTAGACTCATCTCTGTGTGTCTGCTTTGAGGGAGAGGTTGATCCCCTCGAAGAACTATGTGCAAAGATATTCAGTTTACCAATCGTCTTCGAAAACGAACTCATGAATTTTCGCGAACCGGATTTTTCCATATTCCTCTTAATAAAAACATGTTCTTTCTCCAAATCATTCAATCTCATGCGAAGCCTAGCGAGCTCAAGCTTCAACTCTCTGTTTTCCCGCCTCAAAGACGCGTAGTTATCACGGGGAGACATTGCAGCACTTAGAGCTCCACTGCTGATCCGCCACGATTGGTGCATAGCCTTAGGATCGTCGTCCGGATACGAACAAAATAAGGCATTCCGAAGTCTCAACTGCTCGTAGTAGAGCACTTGAACTATTGATTGGAGAGGGAGGCGCTCGTTTTGTGCAGCGTGTGCACCGGCTTCAGGTGATAGTTTCTGGAAATCAATCAATTTGCTCAGCTTTCTCTTATCTGCATCTGTTAAGCCTTGATGGGCCTGTGAAATTGAATATGGTAATTAGTTAAAATGTTGAAACATGCCTAGTCCACTCCATTTTATGTTAGACAAAACAAAACCTCAGGGGTATTTTTGTAATTTTGTAAATTAGCCGTTTTTTTCATAATTAGGTCAAAACTGAAGGGTATATTTTGTAATTAACCCTTAGTTAAAATGTTGAAACTTGAAACATGCCTAGTGAACGGCCAAATTTCAAAATTGCAGAAAAATTTGGGGATTTTCGACTCTCTGGCAAAAAAAGGTCACAGACTCGAAAATCCAAATTTTTTCCATTCACATGAAACTCGCATGAGATTTTCCAGGCAATTTTGAAATTTCCGACAAATTGAAGGCGAAATCCGAGAGTTTTTAAAAAATACAGGGCGTTTTTGCCAGACGGAATTTAAAACGACCAATTTCCCCACCCCCCTATAGTTACAGTTACAGCACAATTTACCCTAAACAAACAAGGGCTTAATTCAAAATCTAAGAGTGTGTTGCGAGAAACTAAGATTACGTTTAGTACTTACTTTGAGGTAAACATCAATGGCTCGATACAATCCATCGTGAACGGTCCGAGCATGTGCTGGCAAACTTTCTGCAACAGCTATGAACTTGTTAAGCTTAAGGTTTGCATCAGGTGCAATTTCACTCAGATAATTGTCCACTAATTTGGACACTTTGAACAACGCAGATTGAGACGGCGAAGAAGGACTATCCGATTCAAAAAGCGAACCGTCATCCAAATCTTCCTCACTATCGTCCTGCTGACAAAAATTAACCAATATCCTATGAACACTGTCAACATCAAACAATGTATCTCCAGCATGGCGAAACGAGGGTATCAAAAGATCATCCAGAGTCGCTATATCTAACTGAGACCCTATTCGTCTCTCTAAATCAAGCCGACAAGCAACCGTGCAATCGAGCATCACAGCGTTTCAGAACAAACCGAAAAGAAAATTTATAGGGACAGCAAATTTCTCGACAGGGAGAAGGCTAACAATCGTCTCTACAACGGATTTTTCATGGCCTGATATCAAATCAGCTTTTGGCTTCTTGATTAGCTCTTTTTGCGCGTAGTTTACGAGTGAAGCCCCTATGCTTTCGGTCTAACTCCTCTGCATTTCATTGCTGATATGACTTTTTGATAGAAATCAACGCGAAGACCTGAAAGATCTTGATCCACCAATCTCCTTGGCATTTTGTTTGTTTGCTCATGTGAAGTCGTCCTGAGCTGCTATACTCCAACCGTGAGAAACTCAAGCGATCTGCTCCACACAAGCTTTGAGGCAATAGCGTCGATGCATCGGACGACAATTTTCAGCTCATCTGCAAGTGGAAGTAGGTTTTCACATTGTTGAAGGACTTGTACAGACAATTCAAGATTCTTGCAGACAATACATTCGAGATATTCTTCGGCTCGGGAGTTAAGGTTGTTTTGTGAGTACTCTTCGGTCATTTCGAGGTAATCAGAAATGCAATATAGCTGTGCAACATTTGCAGCAGTGATCTCAAAATTGACACCATAACAGAACTTGGCTGCTAGTTCAAATGATTCGGCGCCTCCTGGTAGGCTAAGAAGCTCAATTTTGAATATATCAGACTCTCTGTTTTCTGCAACCAACTTGCGTATTCGTCCACTTCGGAGACCAGAGGGAACTGCAAATTTAATAACAGTGTATCATGAATTCTTGCAATATTGGATTTTATTACATAGATTTTTATGGGTTGATATTGAAATAAAACAGGCTTACTCATTGGTAGGTGTACATAGCAGAAAAGAAGGTTACATATACATTTTTAGGATAATTATCAAACTAATGTTGAAATTTGGCCTAATCACAAAAAAATTCCAAATATCTTTCAAAATTACAAATATTATCTTAAGGGTATTACAAACACCCCCATTGAGATTTATAATTTCTTAACAAAAACCCCCTATTGAGAGTATAATTTGTAAACAAAAACAACTATCAAGGGGATATTTGTGATTTTGAAAGATAGTTGGGGTTTTTGTAACCAGACTAAACCTCAAGGGTATTTTTATAATTAACCCTACATTTTTCTGTAGCTCAAAGTTGCACCAGAAATAGACAACTGAAGAAGACTAAACGGAAGAGAAGCTATATGGTAAAATGATCAGCTCAGCATTTGTTTATCTTCAAGTTCAAGTTCAAAATTAAACGACAAGAAAACATTATATTGAGGACCATGAGCATTGTAGCTCAAGGGGTATCGCTTACCCGTTTTTAGGGTGTTGATCGTGTTCAAACCGTGAGTGTTACAGTTTTTTGAGATTTATCCTCTACCCTTCACGCCTCCGAACTCATAAGAAAAAAAAAGGACCACTAGGAAAGGACTATAATCTTTTATTGTTGTCTTTCACATAAAGAAGGATCAAAAGAAAAAGAGACAGTTAAGAGCCACACCTTATGCAATGAGAATATATCCCCATCTACTTCAATAGTTATATCACTTGGAACATCTCGAAACACCCTATAAAAATACCAAAAATAGTAATTTAGAGGCTATCAGCATTCTGTAATACTTCAATTAAACCAGACATCCTTCAAGTTTACCATGAGTTGGGAAAGAGTCCGTGGGGGTTTTTTGGCCATTTGTCCATAACAATTTTTTTTTTTACCATGTTTCCAAAAACATGTTTTCTAGTCATTTTTGAATTCAATTGTTTATTCTGACCTTTTTTCATTTCTCAGGGCGGGTACATTTCTTGGTATTCGAGAAACATTTATCGGTGCTGCGAATCATTTCTCGGTACGAGAAATGTACCGCATCGATTTTTCAAAATGGCCAAGTAACTCACCGGTGAATACGAGAATTGTATGACTATTAATTTTTAGAGCATGTTTTTGAAAAACACGACTAGTTTTCATTTTCTAGAAACGTAAATGGCCAATTTGGCATATTTACAAGTAGTTGGGAAATAATAGGTAGAGATGAGAATTCTAAATGACAGCCATCTGTTACTGTATCCCAAGATTTTATATATTGTTCTGAAGTAATAAATTTTGTGTTATAAGTTAGCAATACCACTTCAAATTTCTTCAGTATGTTACAAAACAAATTGTAAGATTCTCAAAGCTGCACAAAGTACCCTCATCATCAAACTAAAACTCAAAAAAAAAGAAAAATAATAATTTGGTCGAAAAGGAACACGGGAAGAATTAAATCAATAAACAAACCATTGACTACACCCTTGCCGGGCAGCGCACTTTGGCAGCGGCAGCTGCTGCTGGAGATGATTGTCCATGGAAAAGAGACTGATGAAATCCCTCAAAGAAAGAAAAGAAAAATGGAAGTATTTTGAGAGAGAAAACAAGAATGTAGGTAGGGACAATGAAAGGAGAGAGATTGAGTGCCAGTGAGAGATGTTGCTGTTGGCAGAGTTCATTGCCCATTTTTGTCATACACTTTGTGCTCAAATCATACATTGCAAATTGTCCAAACCCATTGGGGCCTCCTGTCTTGTGGGTCATCTTTTCAATAAACAAAAAATTAATATACGATATATTCATCTCAATTTTGAATACCATTTGGGCGTAAATAAAGGATAAATCTGTGTGTATGTGTGTGCTTCTTGGTTCTTCTTTCATCAAAGTCAAGAATAGTAGTGAAAAAATAGGAAAAAACAAGGATAAAAGCGGGAAAAAAGGTCGTTATTCTTTTTTGACATTTTACTATTTGTCCACCAATCTAATCATAATTTCACTTTTATAGCCTTCAACCTTTTTCGTATTACACCCCAACCCATGGATTCTCCTTATATTATTATTAAACTAAAATAATCGTTTTGTACCTTGATATATTACCGACTTTTGACGAAAGTTACACCAAAAATTGACAATTTTCAACGACTATGTTTGGTTCGTTGCGTAATATAAAAATAAAAAAGAATTGCTAATACTAATATATATAACATGTGTATTGATGCAAAAATGGCTCGGAGAGTATCAACTCCAGCCAAAGTTTTGATGAAAATTAAGTTCAATCAATAACAAAAAAAAGGCTTAAATAAATACAATTTCCTCTTTCATTTATTTATTTTGTGCATGTCTCAAAAGTATATAGAGATTTATTTTATTAAATTCAAAAGTGGTTGATATTTGATTTTCAAGCATTAGGAGATTGCAATTTTAATATAACATTTTTTGTTTATTTTTTAAATATTCAATATAGTGACCAAACAAAATCCTTTGATTGCTCTTAGCACCAAACTGAATATTGGTACAAATTTAATTACAAGTGAGAAGGTGGTGGATTGAAAAAGACTTGGCATCACTACCAAACTCGACAAAGCTCAATCTCTTAGTGGGGTATGATACTATTTAGCATTTATTTTTGTAATAATAGTTTATTAATTATTCAATTGGTTGGTCAATCATGTCACTTGAAAATGAGGGCAACATTTTAAGTGTATCATTTAATATAATTTGAAAGTAAACATAATTATATATTAAAAGGAAAAAACTTGGCTGCGATTGGAATTTGGATATGAAACATATTCCATTTTCGTTTAATTAGATAATTTTTTTCACCAAACACGCGATTGTTTATGAAAATTTTGAGAAAATATATTACTCTCACTTTCACTTTTTCTTATCTTTTCTCTTACCAATCATATCTACACATTTTTCACAAAAACTAATCATTATTACACAATTTCCCACAAATTTCACTATTCACTCACTCACACATTTATAACTACCAATCATATCCAATCATTATTTTACTATTTTTAAATCAAATCAACTTTCATCATTACTTTTTCATCTCACATCAAATCACATTCTTAAAATTCATTTTTTCCTTCCAATTTTTTTCTACCACTATTCTCTAACAAATTGAAAATTTTCAAAATGAAAGCATATCCAATCGCCCCCTTAGGATTTTTGTTGTATGTTTTTACGTGATATCGTCTTATTCTCGAATCAACTCTAGTTTTTATATCGAAATTAATAACTAGTGTTATAGCATGTCTTAAGTTTGGGCGCGATATTCTTTTTTTCATTTATAGCTAAAAGTACGGCTTCATCATTGCATGTACTCGAACCCGAGTCTCGTCATTACGAGTAATACCCGTGGTCACCTTGGACTAACCCTAATGGTTAATTTGGGGTGCGCTATTAACACTAGAGTTGTCAAA
This sequence comes from Rehmannia glutinosa, assembly GCA_016081115.2. NCBI lineage: Eukaryota > Viridiplantae > Streptophyta > Magnoliopsida > Lamiales > Orobanchaceae > Rehmannia > Rehmannia glutinosa. The sequence goes on along the minus strand of CM071924.1, from coordinate 31,875,380 downwards.
TAGGTCGGGGCCGACCGAAGGGGAAACACGGTCAGTTAGAGTTAGGCCAAATAGTGATCAAGTCACTATTTTTGGAGTTTAACTCAGTCTAGTCCATAAAAATACATATAAAATATCGGGGTGGGTCGATCTGGGTGTTCCGGACCATATGGGTGACAAATAAGAGTTGGGTTCATTTCGCACTCTAAAAATGAAGTCCAATCGATCTTTTTACAGGCTCATTTTGACAACTCTAAGTAATACGCTAAATCTTATCAATACACCCTCTCATTCTAATCACAAAAAAATACCATAAATTGAAAATACTAAAATGTTCTTAGTACCATACTAAATTACAATTTCTAAAATACACCCACCAATCTCTATATACACCCCTTTCTTTTTTAAACATCATAATCTGCCCTCTCATTTTTCTTCTTCTTCTCCCATCATTCTCCCTCTTTCTTTTTCCTCTTCTCTTCTCTGAGTTCTCTCTTCTCCTTCTTTTCTTTCTCCCCATTTTACTCCCAAACCCTAACCGACGGAAGCACGAGAAATGAGAGATGGTAATTAGCGTGTATACCAGAGAGTTCTAACTCAAATATAATAAATAAAGCAACATCTCATCCAGATTTACTTTACTCCTCATTTTCACATGTAAAATACAATTAGCTATGTTTGGAAGCACCTGATTGATGCCTTACAATATCATTCAGTGAAAAATTAGTCTGATTTTGAAATCCTTGTTGTAATCCAACTAAGAAGTCACAATTTCATGAAATCAGAAGCAATTAGAAGAAATTATACACCGTAAATTTGTAATCGTTTATCAATGTATAACAATTTCCCACATGAAGTAATCCATAATACAACAAGGGGATGCCAAGCTACTCGCAGAAAATTATCAGAAAACTAAACAAAGCAAAATTAAAGCATTTTCTAAAGTAATTGGGGTTTAATTGGGGGAAGGGTAACTAGGAAGTATTGGGGTATATTAAGTAAATAGATCTTTTTAAAAAAGGGAGTGAGGTATATTAATAGATTTATGGGATGTTAATAGTGTTTTCTTTTAAATTGTTAGCTCAATATCCGACGTGTCTACATTATTAGTATTGTTATGGTGCAATAAAAATACTTTTGGAGTTAGGTGGCTCCCCCTCTCCTATTTTGCTTAATGTATTAATTGAACTCTCTATCATTTAAATAGTCATGTTTGATACACAAATATTGGTATTATCGATATCTACCCATTTACGAATATATCCAAAGTGAGTATCATCTACTTACACCAAATATTGTATGATTTTTGCTTATAAACAGACAGATAATAAGGCACAAGGAAAGAAGACGAACCTATTTGCCAAAAAAAAAAGCAATTTTAATGAATAAGGTTGAAAGAGTGACGGTGGCCACTTTGATTATAGTATATATTATTTAAATTGTGGTTTATTCAACGACCCTAGGAGCAAGTCATGTTGATCATATTTATAACAAGGGTCCACATATGCCCCAACCCCCAATTATTATACATGTAATTTAGTGATAATGTTTGAAATAATCGTTTTCTCTTTCCACCACCACCACGGACCATGGTAACTATGGATGGTCATATCACTAGAGGATTTCAAGACATTGTAGGTACTTGTAAATATATGGTATTGAGAAGTTTGAATGTTTGAGAAGTCTCTTGTAAAATAGCCTCACCGATCTCTATCCGTGAGACGGATTTGATCGGATCACAACAAGAAATTTGCGGGTTAACAAAATATCAATAGTCTCCCAAAATTAGCGGTAATGCTTTTTGAGAAAAAATAATACTTTTAAGACAAGTAATACTTTTGAGAAAAAAATAATACTTTAATTGGAAACATATTATACTTTTGATAAAAAAATTGATACATTATATTTTGTTAAATATAATGCGAAGATGATGATAATGGCAATAATAACTCCACATAGTGACTAGCGGCGGGAAAATTGACATGATTTTAAGAAATAATTGGTATTTTTTGTTCAACGTGTAATACTTTTTAGTCTAACGTGTAATATTTTTCTACTTAAATGTGTAATACTTTTCACTTAATATTGTAATACTTTTCTATTCAACGTGTAATACTTTTAGTTCAACCCGTGATACTTATTTAAATCAAAAAATATTACTTTTTCGGTTAAACATGTAATACTTTCACTTAGAATAGTAAATATTTTTTTTTAGTTCAACATGTAATACTTTTTACTAAAACGTGTAATACATTTTACCAAAAACATTTGAAAAATATTTTCACTTCAACAACATATCTTGCAAAATTGAAAACACAGTTCTTCGTCGTATATCCACCAAGAATCAAACCCAAAATACAACCAGAATCAACAAAAAAACCACGAATCAAATCCAACACCACAACCAAAATAAATGAAAAAAAACATAATTATAACCCACAGACACTGATCGGGGTTGAGGGTGGTTTCTGGATTCAATTCCGTTTGATGGGTCTGGTAATCGAGCCACATTGTTCAATGTTGTCGGGCAACCTCTTCGTTTTTGGAATCACCTGTTGTCAGTTTCACTACTCGGGATTTGATTAGGGTCTACTCGTGAAAGAGCCTCAACATAGTTTTGCATATAAAAGAGACACAACTGAGATAAAGCAACACCTTTCTTTGCAGGGGTAAATTAGGCTTTGATACGGTGTGCCATCCGTATAGAAATCCCAAAGCTTGTGGACTATGAGCAATTACCTGGTCCAGCTGCACCAGCCAATGAAAAGGCGGAAAATAAAAGGGCGTTGGGTAGGGATCAAACCAGGTTGAAGGATATGAGTTTGGATATGGGACTCCGTCTCACGAATTTAGACTCGTGAGATGGTCCTATATTAGTTTTTGCGTTAAATGTTTAGCAAATTAAAAATTAAAAAAAGTGCGAAAAATAATAATATAAATTTAGAGCGCGTATTTGAGTGACTATATTAGGTATTATTTCTATTAATAATTTAGTGAGATATTTTTTTCTCATTTATATATGCTTTATGGTTAGTCCAAGCTGTATGTAAATACATATATGTGTGTATATATTTATATAATTGCCCTTTTGCCAGTGAGTGAATTAAGGATGGGATGAAATTATACCAAATAATAATTGTCAGTTTGATATTAATTTGAATCTTTAAGAATCATTCTGGACACTTGGAAGCAGTTTGTATAGTTGATTGACTCAATGGGAAATTCTTAAAATCAAAGTCTAATTAAATTGGAATGAATTAATGTTTATGCGAAAACATTGAAATGGTTAGTCCACTTCCTATTTCATTCCGTTGGATGATTAACACGTGCAAATATATCTAAAATTAACAATTAATGCATCTATTATATAAATATGTGTCAATTATCCAACAAAGTTGTATATGAAGTGGAGTACACAAAGTGAAATATGAAATTTCATGCCATGTAATAACAGTTGGGAAATGACAACCTGTTAGGAAATTTATTTGTAGATTTTGATGATACAGTGTAAAATTTAGACTAGGAAGTTGGCACCCCATTTTTCTTGTAATTATGTATTGTAATAGATAGGATTGAAAAGAGTGAGTGAAGTCACTAAGTCAAGAATACAAGAAGTCAATCGCAGATTTGAAAAGAAGACTCAGCCGCGTGTGTGTCGGTGAGTATGACCATGAAGGAAGACAAGGACTCGACTGAAGGAGAGTCAGCTGAGGAACAATTGTGTGAAGTGTCAGTCAAGTCAACTCAAAGGGACAAGTCTAACAATTGAAGTGATAGTTGAGTCAATCTTATGATTGGAGCAAACTCAAGTCACCAGGGTAAAGCGGCATGATCAAGTCAAGACGATCGACATTGATCCGTTGGAAGGAAGTCAAGGATATTACTCGATATAGTCCAAGCTGCCAGGTCTTAAAGTGTTTGGCCCAGAAATATGCAAAAGGAATAAGCCAATGGGAAGCACTGCAACTTGTGTCAGAACCTGCAAGGCTGCAAAACCATTTTATACGAGGAAGGGTCAACATCACAAGTGTCGCAGACCAAAAAAGGACAAGCCAACGAACACAAAGTGACTGTTCGACCGCTAAACAACTATAAAAGTCTAACAATCCTCGCAAGAGAACGAGACCAATTGTAGGGTAGCAAGTTAACCACAAGTCGTCTCTCAATGAAGACTTAGTCGGCAAATAATTATTATGTATCACAATAAACAGAAAATAAATTCCTAAACACTCTAACCAGATTTGTTGGATTTAAATAAACTAAAAGAAAACAATAAAAAAGACAGAATTAAAACTAAGCACGAAAAAACTTGGAGAAAAAGATATGGAAGAAAGTCTAGAAGTGCTATAATGAGAGTGTATCGAACATAGGGGCTTCCCAAGTCCTATTTATAATCCTAGAGTCCGAAACAAGGTGGAAGAGCCAAAATTCGGAAAAAAATCAAAAAATTCGTGTTCAGCAAGTCACGCGCGTGGATCGCGATCTCTTCTTTGTCTTTGCTGGCCATTGGCCAGCGCGCGACGCGCACTGTAAAAGTCGGAATTTCATATTGATGTCTTATTTTGAATTGTAGTTCTATCTCTTATCTTTCCATAGCCACTTGAATCACCTCAATATCAATTTGGTAAAGAGAGTTATGACCAAAATGCCAAGACGTGTCATTTAGAGATTTTGACATATTATTTTTCCTTGTACATGATTTTAACCCATCTAAACGTCTTCATTTGCATTAAGTACCAGAGATAAACATTGTACAACTCCGAATTATCTTTCTAATGGTGTATGAATCATGTCAATGGGGCTTCGGATGTGAACGTTACGTCAAAATACTATGACTCTTTGTAGTTAAGCGAAATGACTTTTTAACGTTGTTTGCTCCAAAACTTGTTTTTTCCACCAAAACCTAAAAAATCAATAAAATAACACAACATAATATTAGTCCAAAGCTACGATAATCTAGAATGGGGTGAATAGATTATCCCGATTTTCAGATTTTGCCCTCTTTTTCGAATGATCAAGCAAGGATGAAAGCTATAAGTGCGAGAAAATAAACAACACACATTGATTTAAAGAGCTTCACCCCACCTAGGGACTACGTGCTCTACCACCGCAATATATCCGGGATGAGTTTCGAAAAAGAATTTTTTTATTAATTACCACAATTAATACAACACCACCTTGAGGATTACCACAATCCTCTTACAACACCTTCAAGGAGATTACCACAATCTTCCTTCAACACCTATGAAGAGTACCACACTCTTCAACACCTAAGATCACCCAAGTGTGCTCTTACCACAAGAACGACAACAAGGATATCTTATTTTGGATGATAGACAAAAATCAAGATTATAACTCGATAATGATGATACAAATATTGAGTGCAAGTGTAATCAAGAATCAAAAGCCTAGACCTCAAGAGTGTGCAAGTGAACGTACTTAGGCTAATACAACAAGATATAACAATGTGTTTGCTTGTATGCTATTTGCTTGTATGTTGTGTTGTATCTTGTTGCTTGAATGAAACCTCTATTTATAGGAGAGGTCTTGGTTTGATTTCCAGACATTGGCTCCTTCTTGGAGAGTAATTTATGCAAAAAATAATTTAATTAGACTCAAGAAATAGCTGTTAGAAATCAATCCTTTAAATTGGGGAAAAGTTGTCTGAAAACTCAACGGATAGTTTGCTGTCAAAAGTGTAGCGCGACCGGTCGCACAGAGATAAGTTTGAAATGGTATTTTCTCGAAAATACATAGGGGGATCGGTCGCCCCCTATGTTGACCGGTTGGGGGTGCTCAAAATACGATACAGGGAGGTCTGTTCTCAAAATTAAACTCCCAGGTACCGGTCGCCCCCACCGGTCGACCTCCGGGTCGACCGATCGACGTCGCATTTTATCTTCCGTTCCATTTTTCTGTTCCAAAGCTCAACTCAGGTACATGTTTCCCTATAGGGCGACCAGTCGAGCACGAGACAGAAGTATTGTCCAATTTTTGTCGAAAATAAACTTAAAGAAATACTCCGAATAAATAAAAAATATTTTAAAACAATCGGGAGTATTTGGACAACATTTACAAACATTGTTTTGGTGTAAAAATCCTTTAAAACAAAATCATGAAAATCATGATAAAAACATTTATCAAACAATCTCCCTCTTTTTGATGATTACAAACCAAAATAATTTTAAGAAGGACGATTTTGAAAACAAAACAATTTTCCAGTCAAGGAGTAAACTATCCGTTTAGAGTGGTAGCAAGCTAAGCAAAATAATCAAATAAAAGGGAGTTAAGATTTTCAAAAATATTTTACAAAAGCTCCCCCTATCAACAAGCACATCAAGTGGAATTAATACATAAGCTAGAAGCTTAAGCTTTTACAAACTAAACATAAATAACATGAGCTTATAAGCTCCCCCTGTCAAAAACACTCATTCTCCATGCATATAAGTCCATAATACATTCAATGAACTAAGTATACTTCACAACTTATGGCTTTAAGAAGCCATAGCTTATAGTTTCTATCGCGAGCTTTTATTAGCTTCTTTGAGGTAGTGAGCCAATTTTCTATTTCTCCCCCTTTGGAATCATCAAAAAGAATATTAGGATGATAAAAACATCATATATGTATATCAAAGTGCGCCAAAGAGTTGAGTTATCAACCGTTTTAAGAATAGAGTCGTAAAATCCAAATAGAAAAGGGAGAAATTGATCATTTGATATCCATAAGCTCGTTTGATTAGCAAGACATGATCTCAATAAATATATAAGACATTTGAAAGCATAAGAACTATGTAAACATTGAAATATTCTGTGCGACAATTCATCGAACACGTTGTGGGCGTTATAAATGGAAGAAGTTATATAAGACCCTTGTAAATGTAATCAAGCCAAAAATTTTCATCACCAAATTAGTTCAAACAACATTCAATAAATAATAATTAATGAGCTCATCACAATCATATGAAACTAGCATCAAGAATATTACAAATAAGTCAAAATCTCAAGGTTCAACCCAATTGAGCTAAGGGAGTACAATTCTTACCATTCAATCGGCAAAGATGAGCAATGATGATGATAAACGAGGATAATGAAGTCCAAGATATAGAATTAATGCATGAAAATAAATTTGAAGTGAAATTTGTGTGCAAATGTCAAAGGGACGAAAAATGAACTAAATGAGCCAAAATGGCTAAGTGTGAGAACAAAAACGGTTTTATCAAAATACAACTATGGGCGACGGTCGGTTGAGCTTAGGCGACCGATCGAGGGCTTGGCCGACCGGTCAGCCTTAGCCCAATCAGCCTACTGGTTCATTCTGTTTTGCAAAATCCGAAGTTTGAACCAAAAATCCGATTTTTCGCCCCTAAGTTTTAAAAACATGCAAAATGCAAACGTAAACTTCATTCAATATGCATTATACCTAACCGAGCTCGTATTGAAGCAAAAGTCTCGGAAGATAGCGGTTTAGTAAAAATGTCCGCCAATTGATCTTGAAATGGTACAAAAGATATCTCAAATTTTCGTTTTGAGACACAATCCCTTAGAAAATGATGTCGAATCTCTATATGTTTAGTACGGTTATGATGAACCGGGTTTTGAGCAATATTTATAGCGGATATGTTATCACAAAAGATAGGAACATTTTCAAAAGAACATTTGTAATCCGCTAAAGTTTATTTCATCCAAAGAAGTTGAGTACAACAAAAAGTTGTGGAAATATATTCGGCTTTGGCCGGTAGTTGAAAGTGAAACACAATTTTGTTTCTTTGAAAACCAAAGAGATCAGGCGATTAATCGCCCAAAAATTGGCATGATCCGGAGGTACTTTTACGATCATCAATATTACCCGCATAGTCCGAATCACTATAATCTTTAAGAGAAAAATTTTCATTCTTTGGATAAAATAAACCATATTGAATAGTGCCTTTTAAATATCGAAAAATCCTTTTAACGACACTCATATGAGATTCTTTGGGATTGTTTTGAAAACGAGCACATAGGCATACGACATGTAGAATGTCCGGTCTACTTGTGGTTAAATAAAGTAAACTACCAATCATACCTCGATACTTTGATTCATCCACGGACTTGCCTTTCTCATCTTTGTCAATTTTGACATTTGTTGATAAGTTAAACTTGCTTAAGTCTGGTTTTAGCTGTCTCCTCTTGATCTTTTCTTCTCAGCTCAAACTCATAGGCTTTGAGGTCTGAGAATAGTTCATGATTGGATGTTTTTGATAGGTCCATCGAGTGCCTTAGAGCCATGGTCTTCATTTCCCACTCACCGGGAGGCTCCTCGTATTTTCATACACATCTCCTTCTGTGTGTATTCTTTCCCAAGTGCTGAGAACTCATTTGTAATTTCAGTGAATCTAGCATCCAGTTGATCCATTATTTCACCTGCAAGCATTTTAAAATTTTCAAATTTTTGAACAACAACAGATAATTTGTTTTCCTTGATTTGCTCAGATCCTTCACAAATTAAGGTTAATTTATCCCAGATCTCTTTGGCTGTCTTGCAAGATTTGACTTTGTTGAACATGGCTTTGTCCAAAGTCTTGTAAAGTATATCCTTGGCCACATTGTTAAGGTTGTATCTTTTTCTATCATCATTTGTCCACTCGGCTCTTGACTTTTCAACCATAGTTGGTCAGGAGGAGCAACCTCCTCTTCCTCACCAGTATGCTTGACTCTCCTTATTTGTGTTCACCTTCATTATTTGCGGTGGCCCATCCTCTATCACTCTCCACATTTCATCATGTAAAGCTGATAGATGAGCCTGCATACGTATTTTCCAATCATCAAATTCTTCAATGGTGAACATAGGAATGCGTGTCAAATTTGCTTCCATGATAATAACTTTGCTATTATAAAAAGAATGGCTTTTGAAAGAACAAGTGTTAAAAAAAACTTCTTTGAAAACTTGGAGATCTAGTTCAGTAACCAGTGCGGAAGGCTCAATGAACCAACCGCTCTGATACCACTTGTAGGTCCCAAGGGGTGTAAGTAAGGTTTAGAAGGGGGGTTGAATAAACCTTACCAACTTTTCGATTTAGTCCTTTCAAATAAGTTCAGAGTTAATTTCACAACTATGTCCTTGATGAATGACTAAGTTATTTACTCATTTGCTTAGTCTAATATTTAACTCAATTTGTGATGAGATTTTATTGGAAGACTTAACACCCTTGAATTTAGTTTAAGTTTGTTTTAACACTTGGTTTTAGCACTTTGTTAAATATCAATTGGATAGCAAATTATCAGCAGATATTAAATAATATGCAATAAGTAAATGCTGAAATGTAAATGACACAATAAATTTTATAGAGGTTCGAAGATGGGGTAATTCTTCTAATCCTCTCTTCTCCAACTCCTGGAGGAATCCACTAAGTATTGATCGAGTACAAAGTGGTTATCGGTCCGGATGCAAGTCTTGATCACACGGTGACTTGATCCTTTGGGACTCGATCTGGAGATGCCTTGGGCACACAATGGCGGCTTCTCATCCGACTCGGTTTCTTCATAGGGCAATTGCTTGCTACTACAACTCACTTGCTCAAGCTTCTTGGATTTGATCACGAAGCCCTCCAATGACTTGAGGCGGTTCGACCTTGAACCTTTCTACAATCCTCCTTGGAATGTAGACCCCTTTTGATTCTTCAAAAGTTTCCTCTTCAACACTTTGAAGTTGTCATTCCTTCACTGACTTGGTGTTGGATTGATTTCCTTGAAGTTTAGGCTTGAGGATTAGCTTGAATAACTTGAGAATATTTTTGTAGATTACAACTTGAATAATAGCTTGAGTGTTCGTGGTTCGGTCTCCTTTTCTCAAATTGATTCCTCGGCCTTTTATAGTGCTCTCTTGAAAATTTGCCCGTTGAAGAGATAGGTGATTTTCAAAAACACACTAGTGGTCGTTGGCTTGTCTTGTTGTAGTCATTGAGAATGACATTACCTCGTATTAATTAAACCTTGACTTTTGAGCGACACGCAGTGCGATGCTTCCCATTGGTTTATTCCTTTTGCACGCTCGGGACCGAGCACTTTAGAATATTGCGGCATGGAAATATTACTTATTTAAGTAACTTTCTTGACTTACGTAAGCGGACTCTTTTGATTGTCTTGACTTGATCATTGCAGTTCCTTAACTTCCCGAGGTGACTTGAGTCACTTCTAATCATGGACGACTCATCTGTCACTTCAACTTGACTTGGTTTGTCTTGAGTTGACTTGACCGACACTTCTCTCAGAGCATGTATGATAGCCGCTGCTACTCCTTGATCGAGTTCTTGTCTTCTTTTCCTTGCTATACTCACCGCTTCACAATGTGGTCTTCATCCCGTCTTGATTGACTTCTTGTATGTCCAGCGTAGGCGACTTGACTGAACTTAGCTAGTACAGTCTATCTATTTCAATACAAATTACAAAGAAAATGGGGTGCCAACTTTCTAGTCTAAGTTTTTCATGGCATTCATCAAAATCTAAACAATAAATTTCCCAACACTTGGTGTAGCAAAGAGACCAATCCACTACGTACATATTTTCTTTCTTGTTGCGAGATAGCACAACCTCATTTGATTCAACATCCTTGATTTGCGAGACACCCATGTTGAATCCTACATTGTAGCCTTTATCACATCCAGACACTTTCTTTGTTGAATGTTCCTATCCACCGATTAACAAGTACGAGAAATGAGAAAGAAAGAAAAGTCTTGAGGGAGAGAAGACAAGAAAGTAATAAATCCATGGTGGTTGTTGAACCTGACATAGCTAAGTGCAAGGAGATAGCTAAGTGAGACAGTAGTAAGGAGATTATTCCTCGGATACGAGAAGAAGATGCATTCGATATGCCTCATGGCCAAAGAATAGGAACATGAGGTAAATTCTAACTCATCTTCCTCACATTTCGATGAATCTTGATAGTGACACACGCACACTTCATCACCCACATATCTTTATGATTCATTAGGCAAAATGTGAAAGACTTTGAGCATATAAAATCCTCACACACACTTTTAAATGTGGAAAACAATGACTCAAAATCCAAACTCACGGTGTGAAGAGCTCGATACTCTTAGTCACATTCTTTGATGCGAATAAAGAGTTGGAGGTTGAGATAGCTAAGGTCAAAGCAGACCTTAATGAAAGAGAAAATAGGGGAAAAGAACAGAAAAATGTGATTGCATCACTCAGTTAGTCATCCAAAACATTATATGAACTAATGATGATACAAAAAGAAATATGAGATAAGGCACGTTAGGATTCAATTCCTTTGTCATTGCTCAAACTCCAAGAGTGACTTTAGAAAAAGGATCCTCAACCAATGGGGGATTCCAAAAGCCAAAATCACCACATGTTGCAGCCACTTACAATCACAAGCACACACGTGATGGTCTGGGTTACAAAGTCAAAGGTAAAAAGCCAACTGAGTATGCTGAAAGGACTGCTGAAATGAAATTCAGAAGAGTCCATCAGCAGACTCCAAACAGGAAAATTCTATGAAGGCAAAGCAGAACTACTAAAAGCCCCAGACGTTTCAGCAGATAAAACCATATAAATGGAAACGTAGAAACTATCCAAGTCAGCCTGATTGGAACAATCAAATGAAACATCATCCAAGTCTTATGGGATACAAGCCCAAGTGGCAAAGACCTCAAACTCAATACAGGCCTTTCCCAAGGCAAAGGAACCAATACCAGCACACATATGCACCCAAGCACAATGCCCATTATGCACAAAAGTTTCCATATTATCCAAAGAAAGCAAATGCAACAGCACATTCGTAGGCATACAGACAAAAGAGATAGTTGTATGTTCCTAAAGCTCCTAAGCAATTTGCTAAAATTCATTATGATATGGAACTGACATGTGGAAACCTCTTAGAGTCAGATCATTTGGCTATAGGTTGGTTGGATCACCTTATAATGCTAACCCCTCAGGACCCAGAAAGGTTTGGGTACCTAAAACTTGATTTCCTTGATTGGAGGTTCAGGGAACAGCTGAGTGCCAATGGATAGTGGCTGTTCCAGGCACATGACTGGGAATAAGAAGAACTTATCCAACTTCAAGGAATCAAGAGGAGCAAAAGTCATATTTGGAGGAAATGAAGCTCCAGATGAGATAAGAGGCATTGGATCCATAAACAAATATGGACCAAAAATCATAGATGTAGCTTATGTAGAAGGGTTGAATTTCAATCTAGTGGGCATCAGTCAAATTTGTGATAAAGGCTGCAATGTAGGATTCAACATGGGTGTATGCCAAATCAAGGATGTTGAATCAAATGAAGTTTTGCTATCTGGATCAAGAAGGAAGAATATATATGTAGTGGATTGGTCTACTGCTACACCATGTACACATGCCTATTAGCAAAGATCACAGCCGAATCAAGTCGGTTATGGCACAAAAAGTTAAGTCGCCTAAATTTCAAGACAATCAACAAGCTTGCAAGGAGTCATCTTGTGGAAGGATTGCCAGACTCGGTGTACAAGAAGGAGAGAATATGTGATTAATGCCAGAAGAGAAAGAAAATAAAGTCTTCATTCAAGGATAAGTCAAGTCCTTCTTCAACAATGATCTTACATTATTGCATATGTATTTGTTTGGTCTTGTTGAACCAGCTAGTATCAGTGGAAAGAAATACACCTTAGTGGTGGTGGATGATTGTTCAAGATACACATGGAAAACCACAACTTATGATGAGAGTTCAAAATGAGTAGAGCCAAACCATTATCAAGATAAGGTCTGACAGAGGAATCGAGTTTGTCAATGGGATTTTAACTCAGTATTGCACAGAGAATGGTATTGGTCATGAGTTATCAGCTGCAAGAACTCCACAGCAGAATGGAGTAGCTGAAGGAAGGAACATAACTCTCAAGGAAGCTGCAAGGATCATGTTATTGAAGAAGTGGATTACTAAGAGATTTTGGGCTAAAGCTATTAACACTGCTTGTTACACTCAAGAATAGGTATATGATAAATAGGCAGCTGTCCAAAAATCCCTACGAAATTTGGACAGGAAGGAAGCCTAATGTTGGATATTTTCATATCTTCGGAAGCAAGTGTTTCATTCATAACAATGGCAAGGATAACTAGAAAGCTTTTGATGCTAAAGCTGATGAAGGTATCTTTTGGGAATACTTAGCTTAAAGTAAAGCTTTCAAAGTGTTGAATAGGAGAACTATGGTCACAGAAGAGTCTATCCATGTGGTTTTGATGAATCTAATGTAAATGAAGAAGACATTGATGAGTTAGTGGCAAGATGAATCGGTGACTATTGAGAAGAGTCTCTATATTGAAGCAGATATCAGAAGACTCAACCCTGATGAAGATGAGATAGTTGGATCTCAAAGACAGCTGGAAGGCTTGCAGCTGAATGATGAAGATCAAGAAAAAGTTGTTCAAGACAACTTAGTTTCAATAAGACTCAATCCAGCAGACTTACTCCAACCAGATGTGAGATGGCTGAGAGACCATCCACCTGAGTTAGTCATTAGAGATGTTAGAGAAGGAGTGAGAGCCAGATCTGGGACTTAACATGAAACCATGTTTACTTGTTTCATTTCTCAAATTGAGCCAAAGGATGTGTCACAAGCATTGTATGACACTCATTGGATTCTTGCTATGCAGGAAGAGCTGAATCAGTTTGAAAGGAATAAAGTTTCAGAATTGGTTCAAAGGCCTACCCACCAAAATGTTATTGGTATTAAGTGGGTATTCAGAAACAAGATGAATGAGGAAAGATCCGTAGTGATAAACAAAGCAAGGTTGGTAGCCAAAGGGTATTGCCAAAAAGAAAGAATAGATTTTGATGAAACCATTGCACCTATTGCAAGATTGGAAGCAATAATGATGTTTTTTGCTTGTGCAGCACACAAGAACTTCATAGTCTATCAAATGGATGTGAAGAGTGCATTTTTAATGGTCTTTCGGAAGAAGAAGTCTATGTGGAACAACCTCCAGGTTTTGAGCGAGAAAACTAATGGAGACAAAGTCTACAAGCTCAAGAAACCATTGTATGATTTGAAGCAAGCACCAAGAGCATGGTATGATACATTGTCTCGTTTCTTATAGGCAATGGATTTGTTAAAGGCAAAATTGATAGAACACTCTTTAGAATTCAATATGGAGTGATTATATTACTTGTTCAAATTTATATGGATGATATCATCTTTGGATCCGAGAAATAAAGAGTCGTGTGACAAATTCTCAAACCTTTCGCAAGGGAAGTTTGAGATGAGCATCATGCGAGAGCTGACTTTCTTCCTAGGTTTTCAAGTCAAGCAAATGAAGGATGGAACCTTCATAAGTCAAACCAAATATACGAGAGATTTGATGAAGAAATTTGGTATGGAAGAGAAGTAATCTGTGAAGATCCCCATGAGTACTTCTGTGAAAATGGATATGGATGTAGAAGCAAAATTAGTTGATCAAATAAGATTCAGAGCACTCATTGGATAATTCCTCTACTTGACTGCCAGCAGACCAGACATCACCTTTGTTGTAGGTGTATGTGTTAGATTTCAGTTTGCTCCAAAGGAAAGACATATGACTGCAGCTAAGAGAATCTTAAGATATTTGAAGGGAAGCCAAGAAGTTAGCTTATGGTATCCAAAGGAATGTGGATTCAAGGCGATTGGATATTGACTCGATTATCTTTGGATGTAGAGTTGTCAGAAAGAGTGCATCTTTTACCTGCCAATTGCTTGGAAATAGATTAGTTTCTTGGTTCAGCAAGAAACAAAACTCAATAGCGACATCCACAGCTGAAGCAGAGTACATTGTTGTAGGCTGCTGTTGTGCCCAAGTGTTATGGATGAGGAAACAAGCGAGGATTATGACATTGAATAAAGAGAGATTCCAATTATGTGTGATAACACGAGTGCTATTGCAATCACTCGAGAATCGAGAAGTGAGGCATTTAAAAATCAAGCACATTAATGTCGATATCACTTTATAAGAGATCATGTTGAAAAGAAAGACATCACATTGGAATACATATCAACTGAGAAGCAATTAGTTGATATATTCACAAAGCCCTTACGTGAATCAAGATTTCAAGAACTTAAGAATGAGATTGGATTGATTGAGCTGTGTTAGAATGCTCAGAAAACTCATTCAGCAAAGATAAAGATGGGAAAATTGCATATCAGAAGAGTTTCACTCATTTAGCCAAGTGAAACAGCTTATAGGGCCATTTAGCAGAATCGTGTTAGCTGGACAACCAAGTATCAATCAGTTGAATCGAAGGAAGAGAGAAGTAGAGTTAAGTCATAAATGAAGAAAGTTGATACATTTATGAGCTAAGTGACAAAACGAGGTCGTTTTCTCTAAGAAGGAATGTTTTTATCTTAACGTCAGCAACATTAAATGTTGTCGGTCAAAAGTCATGCTTGATTTATACATGTGTTGGGAAATTTATTTATTAGATTTTGATGAATGCCATGTAAAACTTAGACTAGAAAGTTGGCACCCCATTTTCCTTGTAATTTGTATTGTAATAGATAGGGATGTACGAGCCGTGAAGTCAGTCGGCTATGCCTGGAAATACAAGAAGTCAACTGAAGACTAAAATGAAGACTCCGCTGTGGAACAACTGAGTATGGCAAGGAGGAGAAGTCAAGAACACGACTGAAGGAGTATCAGCTAAGATACAGCTGTGTGAAGTGTCGGTCAAGTCAACTCGAAGCAAGTCAAGTTGAAGTGACGGATGAGTCATTCAATCATTGGAAGATTCAAGTCACCTGGGGAAAAGGTTTGCAAAGAGGAGTTAATCGAAAAAATCGTTGCAATCAAGTCAAGAATATTACCTAAACAAGTAATACTTCCATCTTTGCCATGTCTTAAAGTGCTCGATCCCCGAAGCGTGCAAAAGGAATAAACCAATGGAAAGCATTGCACCTTGTGTCGACTACGAAAAGTGAATGCTCATTTAATACGAGGAAATGTCAATATCAAGAAGCGCAACAAGACAAGCCAACGAACACAAGTGAGTTTTGAAAATCACCTATCTCTTTCGGGATTTTTGAAAGTTCACTATAAAAGGTGAGGAATTACTTTGAGAAAAGGTAACCTTGATGACTGAACCACGAACATTCAAGCTATTATTCGAATCAGTAACGCAAAATATTCTCAAGTTATTCAAGCAAATCCTCAAGCCTAAATTTCTAAGGAAATCAATCCAACACCAAGTCGTGAAGGAAAGACAACTTCAAACTATTGAAGAGGAAACTTTTGAAGAATCAAAGGGGTCTACATTCCAAGGAGGATTGTAGAAAGGTTCAAGGTCGAACAGTCTCAAGTTATTGGAGGGCTTCGTGATCAAATCCAAGAAGCTTGAGCAAGTGAGTGAAGTAGCAAGGCACCCGCCCGTGAAGAAAGTTTCGAGTCGGACGAGAAGCTTTGTGTGACCAAGGCATCTCGGACCGAGTCCCAAAGGATCAAGTCATTTGTGTGATCAAGACTTGTATCCGGGACCGATAACCACTTTGTACTACGATCAATACTTAGATTCCTCCGGGAGTTGGAGAAGAGAGGATTAGAAGAATTACCCCATCTTGAACTTCTATAAAAATTATTGTGTCATTTACATTTCAGCATTTAATTTCTACATATCATTTTATATCTCACGATAATTTGCTATCCAACTGATAAATAACAAAGTGCTAAAACTAAGTGTTAAAACAAACTTAAACCAAATTCAAGGGTGTTAAGTCGTCCGCTGAAAATTTCATCTTAGCCAAGTTAAGTATTAGACTAAACAACTGAGTTATTCTATCAACAAAATTTACGATCGTAGTCGTTGAGTGGCTAACTCTATTTGGTTAACTAACTTAGTTGTCCATCAAGGACATAGCTGTGAAATTAACTCTGAACTAATTTAAAAGGACTAAACTCGAAAAGTTGGTAAGGTTTATTCAACCCCACCTTCTAAACCTTACTCACACCCCTTGGGACCTACAAGTGGTATCAAAGCGGTTGGTTCATTGAGCCTTCCGCACTGGTTACTGAACTAGATCTCCAATCTTTCAAAAAAGTTTTTTTTAACACTTGTTCTTTCAAAAGCCATTTTTAAAATAGCAAAGTTATTATCATGGAAGAAAATTTGACATGCATTCCTATGTTCACCATTGAAGAATTTGATGATCGAAAATACGTATGCAGACTCATCTATCGCTTTACATGATGATATGTGGATAGTGATAGAGGATGGGCCACCGCAAATAATGAAGGTGAACACGGCAAGCAAGCAAGGAGTGTTGCGGTGAAGGAGAGAAGAGGTTGCTCCTCCTAGACCGGCTATGGTTGAAAAACCAAGAATTTGAATGGACAAATGATGACAGAAAAAGATACAACTTGGACAATGTGGCCAAGGATATACTTTACAAGACTTTGGACAAAGCCATGTTTAACAAAGTCAAATGTTGCAAAAATGCCCAAAGAAATATGGGATAAACTAACCTTAATTTGTGAAGGATCCGAGCAAATTAAGGAAAACAAATTATCTGTTGTCGTTCAAAAATTTGAAAATTTTAAAATGCTTGCAGCTGAGACAATAGATCAGCTGGATACTAGATTCACCGAAATTATGAATGAGCTCTCAGCACTTGGGAAAGAATACACACGAGAAGGAGATGTGTATGAAGATACTAAGGAGCCTCCCGGTGAGTGGGAAATGAAGACCATGGCTCTAAGGCACTCGATGGACCTATCAAAAACATCCAATCATGAACTATTCTCAGACCTCAAAGCTTATGAGTTCGAATCGAGAAAAAAGATCAAGAGGAGACAATTTGACGTAAAATAGCCGCACTCATAGTCAAGGAAGGAAGAGAGCCGAGACCAAAGAAATCATTGATCGGGAGGAAATTGCCTTGATGGTTAAAAGATTCAACAAGTTCTTCAACAAGAACTACAAAAGAAACAAAGGTAAATCCTCCGAGGAAGACATTGACTCCCTCCAAGTCAAGGGAAGATAGGCCACCAAAGAGAGCCGAGTATCAAAAGGTCGAATATCAAAGACCGACAACCCAAGAAATGAGAGAGCTAATCAAAAAGTTGAAAACCTCGTGTTGGAATTGAGACAACCAGGACACTTTGCTATTGATTGTCCATATCCTCGTAGTCAATAAATACATGAATGAAGAATAAAGAAGAGCCTTGAGAGAAAGAAGACAAGAAAAGAAAAGAGCAATGTTGGTGCCGAGGCTGCCGAAACAACTAAGTCAAAAGAGAAGCAGACTCGAGAAATTTGGCCGACTACTCAAGTGACTCAAGACGAAGCCTTAATCTGCCTAATGGCCAAAGAACAAGATCAACTCGACCAAGAAGATGAGGTACACTCTAACTCATCTCACTCAGTTATAGTGATAGTGATTGTGACACACACACTTCATCACACATTGATCTTTATGATTCATTAGGAAAAATGATGAAAGACTTTGAGCACATTAAATCCTCACACACTTTGTTAAATTAGGAAAAAACGACCAGCTCAAAAAGTCAAAACTCACGGTGTGAAGGAGCCGAGTACTCTAAGTCACATAGGCGATGAGAACAAAGAGTGAAGAATGTGGAGATAGCTGCTATAGAAAAGAGAGAAAATGATCTCAAAAATGTGATTGCTTCATTCACAAAGGCATCTAAATCATTGGATGACCTTATCATGAGCCAAAAAAAATGTGGAGACAAGACAAGTATATGATTCAATTCCTTTGTGCATAGTCAAACTCCAAGAGTGATCTTGGAAAAAGGATCTTCAAGTAATGAAGCATCTCAAAAATCCAAGACACCAAATATTGCACAAACATTCATTCCAAAGCACAATCACAAACAAACTGGCCTTGGATATAAAGGAAAAGGAAAACAACTTGATTGAGTATCTTTGAGAGGACAACTGAGAAGAAATCCAGCAGAGTTCCTCAGCAAACTCCAAACAGAAAGTACTCTGTGAAGAAGAAACAGAGCTACCAGAATCCCCAGAAGTTCTATCAAAGATGAACAAATGATAGGAATGGTAGAAACTACTCAAGTCAAGCTGATTGGAATAATATGAAATATCAGCAAAGACCTATGGAATACATGCCAAAAGGGCAAAGGCCTAGAACTCAACAAAGGTCATTCCAAAGGCAAAAGAGCTATCATCAGCACACATATTCACCCAAGCACTACACTCAGAAATATCACAACTACCCAAAGAAGGAAATTGCTAAAACACACACACAGGCATACAGACAAAAGAGACAGTTGTATGAACCTAAAGTCCCCAAGCAATTTGCCAAAGTGAATTATGATTATGGCACAGATAGATGGCAACCTCTTAGAGTCAGATCATTTGGCTATAGGTTGGTTGGATCATCTTACAGTACTAACCCCTCAGGACCCAGACACGTATGGGTACTTAAAAACTAATTTCCTTGATTGCGGGTTCAATGAATATAAGTGCCAAGGAACCTGGTACATGGATAGTGGTCATTTCCGGACATATGACAGAAACAAGAAAAATCTGTCAAAATTCAAGGAGATTAGAAGTGCAAAATTCATATTTGGAGGAAATGAAGCTCCAGGGGAAATAAGAGGCACAAGATCCATCAAGAAAAAAAGGATTAGAAATCACAGATGTTGCATACGTTGAAGGCCTCAACTTCAACTTGTTAAGCATCAGCCAACTCTGTGACAAGGGCTATAATGTTGGATTCAATATGGGAGCATGCCAAATCAAAGACACTGAATCAAATGAAGTAGTGTTGCAAGGATCCGCAGAAGAACATGTATGTGGTAGATTGGTCGATTGCCACACCAAGCACTTGTCTCGCTAGCAAAAGTACAACCGAATCAAGTTGGTTGTGGCACAAGAAATCGAGTCATCGAATTTCAAGACAATTAACAATCTTGCAAGGAGTAATCTTGTAGAAGGACTACGGACTCGAGTGTACAAGAAGGAAAGTGTTTGTGATGCATGCCAGATGGGAAAGCAGATCAAATCATCATTCAAAGAGAAGTCAAGTCCATCTTCAACAAGGATATTGCATCTGTTGCATATGGATCTATTTGGTCCAGTTGAGCCATCTAGCATATGTGGGAAGAAATACACTCTAGTAGTGGTGGATGATTATTCAAGATATACATGGACAATCTTCATGTGTAAAAAGAAGGAAACTTTGCAGAAGTTACCTCAACTGATGAAAAGAGTTCAAAATGAGAAGAGTCAAACCATTATTAAGATAAGATCTGATAGAGGAACTGAGTTTGTCAATGGAATAATAACTCAGTACTGTATTAAAAATGGTATAGCTCATGAATTATCTACAGCAAGAACTCCACAGCAGAATGGAGTAGCAGAAAGAAGAAACAGAACTCTCAAGGAAGCTGCAAGAACCATGTTAGCTGAAGCTGGATTGCCAAAAAATAGATGCATACTTTAGAATAGACAGCTGACAAGAACCATGTTATCTACTGCATGCTATACTCAAAATAGATGCATGATAAATAGACAGCTGACAAAAACTCCCTATGAGATTTGGACAGGGAGAAAGCCAAATGTTGCATACTTTAGAATATTTGGATGTAAATGCTTCATCCACAACAATGGCAATGATAATCTAAAGGCTTTTGATGCTAAAGCTGATGAAGGTATCTTTTTGGGATACTCAGCTGAAAGTAAAGCCTATAGAGTGCTGAACAAGAGTACTATAGTCACGAGAAGAGTCTATCCATGTGGTTTTGATGAACCCAATGTAAATGGAGAAGACATAGAAAAGTTAGGCGATAAAATTTGAATCGTGAAGAGTCCATATGTTGAAGTCAAGTCGAGTAATCAATCAAGATGAAGGTGAAATAGTTGAATCTCAAAGACAAATTGGAAAATTTGTAGCTAAGTGATGATGAGAGAGTTCCTCAAGACAACACACAGTGCAAGACGATCGAACCCAGCTAGCTTACTCCAACGGATGTGAGATGGGCTGAGAGACCATCCACCGAGCTCGTCATTGGAGATGGTGTAAGAACCAGATCGAGCTCAACAAGAAGCTATGTTCACTTGTTTTATTTCCCAAATAGAGCCAAAAGATGTGTCCCAAGCCACTGGATGATACACATTGGATTCAAGCCATGCAAGAAGAGTGAATTAGTTTGAAAGGAACAAAGTATGGGTATTGGTGCAAAGACCAACCTATCAAAATGTTATTGGCACAAAATGGGTTTTTAGAAACAAAATGAATGAAGAAGGTTCTGTGGTAAGAAACAAAGCAACATTGGTAGCCAAAGGGTATTGCCAAGAAGAAGGAATAGATTTTGATGAAACATTTGCTCTTGTTGCAGGATTTGAGCAGAAGACTCTTGGAGATAAGGTGTACAAGCTCAAGAAAGCTCTATATGGATTGAAACAGGCACCTAGAGCATGGTATGATACATTATCTCAATTTCTGATAGATAATGGATTCACCAAAGGCAAAGTGGACATAACACTCTTCAGAATTCAAGATGGAGAGAGTATACTGCTTGTTCAAATATATGTGGATGACATTATTTTTGGATCCACAAACAAGGAGCTATGTGATAAGTTCTCAAACCTCATGCAAGGTAAATTTGAGATGAGTATGATGGGAGAGCTGACATTCTTTCTAGGACTTCAAGTCAAACAGCTGAAGGATGGAACCTTCATAAGTCAGACAAAGTATACCAGAGATTTAATGAAGAAATTTGGTATGGAAGAGAAGTCTTTTGTGAAGATACCAATGAATACATCAGTCAAGATGGACATGGATGCAGATGGCAAGCCTGTGGATCAAACCAGATACAGAGCACTTATTGGATCACTGCTCTATCTCACAGCAAGTAGGCCAGACATCACTTTTGCAGTAGGTGTATGTGCAAGATTCCAATCTGCTTTGCAGTAGGTGTATGTGCAAGATTCCAATCTGCTCCAAAAGAAAGCCATATGAGATGCAGGCTAAGAGAATCCTAAGATATTTGAAGGAATGCTAAGAAGTTGTCCTTTGGTATCCAAAGAAAGGAGGATTCAGGCTAATTGGCTACTCAGACCATGACTATGCTGGATGTAGAGTTGACAGGAAGAATACTTCAGGTACATGTCAAATGCTTGGAAACAGATTGGTTTCCTAGTTTAGCAAGAAGCAGAATTCGATAGCCACATCTACAGCTGAAGCTGAGTACATAGTTGCGGGCAGCTGTTGTGCCCAAGTCTTATGGATGAGACAACGGTGAGAGATTATGAAATTGAAGAAAAAGAGATTCCAATTATGTGTGATAACACAAGTGCTATTGCAATCACTCAAAATCCTGTGTTGCATTCAAGAACAAAGCACATTGATGTCAAATATCATTTCATAAGAGATCATGTTGAAAATTAAGACATCACCTTGGAATACATCTCAACTGACAAACAGTTAGCCGACATATTCACAAAGCCATTGTGTGAATCAAGATTTGAAGAACTTAAGCATGAGGTAGGGTTAATTGAGTTGAGTTGACACTCAGAAGACTCAAGGAGAAGAGATGAAAAATGAAAAGATGAAAATAGAATGTGTGAATGTGTGAATCGGCCATATCGGAAAGTCACCATGTCGAGTTAATGACGGTGAGTCACTACATGAATAGAGAGAAGAAGAGTTAAGTCAGCTAAGGAGTAAGATGAATCATTTATGAGCTAAGTGACAAAAACGCAGTCGTTTTTAATAAGCGGGAATGTTTTTAAGGATGACGTCAGCGTAATAATGACAGGTACAGTCAAAAGCTGCACGACAAAGCCAATGATTGGATATAAATGCTGCTGCATTAAATGCAAGAAATAAAATGCTAATCGGCGTGCTAAATCTGAGCCGTCGATCTTGATCAAATTTCAAAAACCGAAAGCACGTCCTTTCATAACCCATATATACCATTTTGTTCAGTTTCTCTCTCACATTACTCAAAAACTGTTCATCTCTCCAAAAGCAAAGACAGTTTTTTTCTCTCAAAACCCTACCAAATCTTCAGAGCAAGTTCGTCCGTTAAAAACTCAGAGAAATGGCATCAACCTACGATTTCACCAAGGTAGGGAAGTAAATCCACACTGGTTCTAATGTGTATTTCGAAGGGATGGTTAAACAGGGTTCCGATGAAACCCTTATGAAGAAGATAGCCGACAAAATCGAGAAATCTGGACTGAAACCCTTCCTCACGATGGAGTTCCAGATGACATACGTTGAGGAGGTAGCACAGTTCTACGTGAACGCTGAGGTTCATGACGAAGGCATCAAATCCTCTGTTCACGGAAAGGACTTCACCATCATGCTTTTTGAAGATCTAGCGGAGCATTGTTTTTTGCCGAAGGAGTGCTTAGGAGATATTTGAGGCTGATGTAAACTTGGGCTGCATGGAAGGAAGTTGCGGACCTGAATGTGTTGCGAAGGTGGTTTACACACGGTGATGATAAGGAAGATTATCATAAGCTCTTGGATATCGTAGCCAAATGTGTAGATATAAAATTTGGAAGCTTTAATGTTTGTCCAAAACCAAGTCGATCGTCATGGCTGCGATCATGGAGGAGAAGAAGGTAAAATGGGCTGAGTTTGTATACGACAAACTCGCTAGAATGTTAGAAACAAGTCCTTCAAGGGCGATGGATCATTCGGAGAATCTCGGGTTATGGCCTTGTAGTTGGCGGTTGATGGAGGTGAAGGGTGTTCCACTCCAACATGGAAAGGCGTTCCATGTCAACAAGAAGATGTTCGATCAAATCTCTCGGGAGCCAGGAAGAGAGCTTACGCCAGAGGGCGAACACGTGAGGGGAATCAAGCGATCCCGCGAAACGATTGTTACCTCCCCTCCAAAGAAGAAAGTGCCCATGCCATGAAAAGAAAAAGATTGCGCCCTGCGCAGAAGAAAAAGAAAGATGCACTGCCCCTGCCGAGTCACCCGCCCCTGCGCAAAGTGCGATGGAGAAGGAATCATTAATACCTTCTCCAGGAATAAAAGAAGAGGGGCGCCAAGGCGAGAAAGGCGGTGCCTCTAAGGCAACTCAAAGGCCTTTACCTTCGAGGAACCGGAGGAAGTAGAACGGACATTTCTCTGGTGAAAACTAAGAGAAGGAGAAGACTTACCAGGCGTTGAGCTTGAGAAGACAGTGAGTCTGCCGCCACTCAGTGGAAAAGATCTCTCGAGGCTATTTGGAGAAGTGCGATCTCGAGAAGTTATTGATGATACAACCAAATGCTAAGGCCGATCGTGAGAGGCAAATTGAAGACCCAAGCGTGGATAGAACAAGAGAGAATAAGCGCGGAGACAATGAGAATCCCCGCGAGGACAGGATCGTGTCTCCACGACCCGATCTTTCTTTGAAGAAGTTGAGCAGCAGAGTATGTTGCCTTCCATTCCTGAAAAGGAAGGGCAACAAGGAGAAGATGATGAAGATGATGTGATAATGCTCTCTCCACCATATCCAGACATCCAAAATTGTCTGAGAGAATGGAGGAAATGGAAGCTTAGTCGATCAAGGGAGCAGTTCGCACACCCTGAATTCATCGAGGAAGAAGAAGAATTGATGAACTTCCTCGGATTGACCACAGTGGTCCAGGCACTTGATGAAGAGAACTACCTAGATATCCTGCAGATCTTCAAGGAAAAAGAGAAGGAGAGATTAGCAGAGGAAGCTGAAGCTCGTGAGAAGGCCAGCATTTGTCCTCTCACTGGAACCACTGCCCATACTCATCCTCATCTCGACATACTCTCAGACAGTGATGAGGACTTGGACCCCGTTGCTGCACAAGAAAAGTTGGATATGCAGCAAGCCATGAGGGAATCCACACTGTTGCATGAGAAAGAGCTGATGGAAGGACCAAGAGAGACTTCCAAATCTCAGCTGGAGATTGATCCGTTGGGAGTGGTGCAACAAATTGCCCACGTTATTGCTACAACCACTTCCCCAATTCACTCGAGAAGATGGATCTAAGGGACTTGGCGATGGCGGGAACTTGGGGACCCAAGTCGAGCCAACCCCTGCCGAAGGTGTCTTACCACCCTTTTTGGTGAACACTCAAAGGACACGGTCGGGAGTCTGGAGAAGAGTGACCCCATCACAAGTCACTCAGCTGGTGTGCCAGCTGAGGGGGAAACTCTCTCCACTGCACCTAGGTCAGAGGATGTTGCAGCTGACTTCACCTTGAATCTAGGAGGCGAAGTGGAGAAGGAACAAGAAAAAAAACACATCAAGTTGTCTTGAAGAAGCTCGCAGGCAGTTGAGTCTATCTCGAGTCTATCTTGAAGTGCCAATCGCTCTCCGAGGCGAGGACGATGCGATGCGTCGAGGAACATGATGGATCTCGCCCGGAGTTAACACACGGGCAATGAAAGTGCAATCCACGGAGTTGAGACTCCTGTGGATGCCACTGCAGAAGACCCTAAGACAGCTGCGCCTGTCAAAGGGATTGAACAAGGCCCCACTGCAGTTGAGACTGCAGGAGGTAGTGAAGGCCTACGGGAGGTTGAGACTTTCCTAGGTAAAAATCAAGGCGATAAGAGCATTCCTCAGACCATAAATGCTGATTCAGAGGAGGAAATCAGTGCTCTTCATGACTCCCAGGATGATCCTGATACAACTTTCCTGGGATCTGCAGATGAAGCTGCGTCTACTCCAACTGAACATCACAAAGACTCAGCTGAGGACGCTCTACCAAGTACGAGTAAGCCGGAATTCAAGGCTGCTCGTCAAAAGTTCAATTTTGATGATGAGCCTAGCCTTCAAGACTCATCCTAGTCCAATGACGCTGATGGTGCAGCTGAGGACACGCAAATTTATTTAGCAGAAACCTCTGAGGCCGAAGAAGCTGTTAAGACAGCTGAGGCTCAGTCAGCTGGCCAATCATCTCACCAAGGCCCAGCTGAGACCGAGTCATCTGCGCAGGCTCCCAAAGCTGCCGCAGGCTCGACTCAACCTAAATCATCACAAGCACGAACAAGTGAATCCTCAATTCCATATGTGCATGATGATGCGTTTGAACAAACTTTTCCTTTCCAGATTGAGCTGCCCGACCTTGAAGAAGAAACAACCCGTGAACAAAGATCGTTTCAACGTTCAACTAGATCCGATCATTCTCACCGACTCCATTGTCCCCATAGATTTTGATTTCGATCTTTGCTTGGCCACCGGTGAAACCGAGGTGATTTGGCCGAGGTACGTGAGGTATTCAAGACAATACTCGGTGAGATTGAAAAGATTGAACGGCACCAAGCTTCACTTGATATGCGATTGGACAGTAGAGATGCCACCCTCACAACAGATTTAAGAGGGATTATGATACGGATAGGGAATGGGTGTCGAAGACAGAGTACAATGCGGCTCAAACAAGTTCGATACTTTAAGGCATTGTACAATAAAATCTTGTCCGGGAGCGTCGATAATCCGACATGAAGACGAGGATGCAAGAAAATATTGATAGGATGCATGCCTCTCATACCACTCGAAATGGGCTATTGCGAGAATTTCATCGAAAAGAACTTCGCGGCGAGAGGAGAATATGAATGAAAAGTCCAGCCTTCTTATGGCTGAAATGAAGTAGTGGCGGCCGAATCAAAAGCCACCCGCTCAAAATTTTGAACAACATACTCCGCAGTGAGAATCCAAGCAAAACTTCCTATCACCGCCTAGATTTCATGCTTGGCGGCATGTTTCGGGGTTCCTCTCTCCTTTGATGATGCCAAAAAGGGGGAAGATGAATACCTAAAGACGTTGAAAGGGTCTGCTGTGGAGAAAGAGAAAGGGTCAGCTGTGGAGAAAGAGCAAGGGTCAGCAACTGAGAAAGAAAAGGACACAGCTGTTGAGAAGAAGAAGAAAACAATCAAAGAAGAAAGAAAGAAAAGGGAAAAGAGTTGAGGGGAAGGTTCAAAGGATATGACTCTAATGGTTGCTAGAACCCCTCAACAAGGACTTGTCTGGTGACATAATCAACAAACTTCTAGTGACTCGGCCGCTCCAACACTCTGCCTATGTCTCGATGCGAAGAGAAAAATCGTAGAAGCAGAGATGAAGGAAGTCGAAAGAAAAATGGATGCCCGTGCGATGGACATATTGAAACAATACGGAGGCATTCCGGTAGAAAGAGACACTGATGCTATTTCAGACATCGGAAATGAGCCTAGATCAGTTGATGAATTCAAAACGCTCGAATCCAAAGGATACTTCAAAGGCATGTCCATGGCCCAAGCACAGGACTTGTATTGGGAAAAAAAGGCCTCAAGTCTGTGCGAAGAAGGCGACGGGAAAGCAGACTACTAGCGATCAAGGCCACTCTTTGGAAAGAAGAAGGCCCCAAGATACAATACACGTGCGAGAGGAAGAGGAAGAATAGGTGGAGAAAGAGGTTTGGACCTAGACCTCTACCCAAAGCCGCCACTCTTTGGAAAGAAGAAGGCCCCGACAATACACGTGCAGAGGAAGAGGAAGAATAGGTGGAGGAAGAGGTTTCAGACCTAGACCTCTACCCAAAAACATCGAATACATAGATCTAGGAAAGAAAGGAGGGATCTATTGGGCTGGATATGACGTAGTAGCCAACATGGAAGTGGCTAGAAAGAATGTTGAATATGTAAAAAGGATTGAAGAAGAAAATAAGAGACAAGATCAGCTGTGGGAAGAGAGTCAACGAAGAAAAGAAAGAAAGAGAAAAGACAAAGCTGCTAGAAGAGCCTACGAGAAAAAGAAGGCCGCTGAAGAAGAAAAGAAGAGAAAGAGACCAGAGGATGACAGAGCTGAAGAAGAAAGAAGGAGGCAGCGAAGGCGATGAAGTGTTGTTGTCCACCCCTTCATGTATTTTACTATTGTAAATACATATATATGTAAGTCTTCTGTACGAAGAATAAAAGTTATGCAATTTCTATATTTTTTCTTAGATATAGAATACCATGTTGCTCTGATACACTTTGTAAACAGGTATGTAAAGGACAAGAATGTTATGATCAATAAAAAGATCGATTCTACGCATACATTCTCTGTTTCTACATTGTCTGTATGTATCTTTGCTATTTACATTTTGTATATATGTTATAAGTTTTGGCATCATCAAAAAAGGGGAAATTGTTGGGAAATTTATTTATTAGATTTTGATGAATGCCATGTAAAACTTAGACTAGAAAGTTGGCACCCCATTTTCCTTGTAACTTGTATTGTAATAGATAGGGTTATGCATTTAGCCGAGTCAAGTCACTATGCCTGGAAATACAAGAAGTCAACTGAAGACTAAAATGAAGACTCCGCTGTGGAACAACTAAGTATGGCAAGGAGGAGAAGTCAAGAACACGACTGAAGGAGTATCAGCTAAGATACAGCTGTGTGAAGTGTCAGTCAAGTCAACTCAAGAAGCCAAGTCAAGTTGAAGTGACAGATGAGTCATTCAATCATTGGAGCAGATTCAAGTCACCTGGGGAAAAGGCAGCTGCAAAGAGGAGTTAACTGAAAAGAATCCGTTGCACCGAAGTCAAGAATATTACCTAAACAAGTAATACTTCCATGATGCCATGTCTTAAAGTGCTCAGTCCCAGAAGCGTGCAAAAGGAATAAACCAATGGGAAACACTGCACCTTGTGTCAGACTCTGAAAAGCTGAATGCTCATTTAATACGAGGAAATGTCAATATCAAGAACTGCAACAAGACAAGCCAACGAACACAAGTGAGTTTTGAAAATCAGCCTATCTCTTCAATGGGCAGATTTTTGAAAGTTCACTATAAAAGGCTGAGGAATTACTTTGAGAAAAAAGTAACCTTGATGACCTAAACCACGAACATTCAAGCTATTATTCGAACTGTAACCTGCAAAATATTCTCAAGTTATTCAAGCAAATCCTCAAGCCTAAAATTTCGAAGGAAATCAATCCAACACCAAGCTGTGAAGGAAAGACAACTTCAAATTGTTGAAGTGGAAACTTTTGAAGAATCAAAAGGGGTATACATTCCAAGGAGGATTGTAGAAAGGTTCAAGGTCTAACCAGTCTCAAGTTATTGGAGGGCTTCGTGATCAAATCCAAGAAGCTTGAGCAAGTGAGTCAAGTGAAGTAGCAAAGCGGCCGCCTGTGAAGAAGCCGAGTCGACGAGAAGCAATTTGTGTGACCAAGGCATCTCAAGATCGAGTCCCAAAGGATCAAGTCAGTTGTGTGATCAAGACTTGTATACGGGTGATAACCAGCTTTGTGTACTCGATCAATACTTAGTGGATTCCTCCGGGGAGTTCGAGAAGAGAGGATTAGAAGAATTACCCCATCTTCGAACCTCTATAAAAAATTATTGTGTCATTTACATTTCAGCATTTAATTTCTGCATATCATTTTATATCTGCTGATAATTTGCTATCCAACTGATAAATAACAAAGTGCTAAAGCTAAGTGTTAAAACAAACTTAAACCAAATTCAAGGGTGTTAAGTCTTCCGCTGAAAATTTCATCTCAGCCAAGTTAAGTATTAGACTAAACAACTGAGTTATTCTATCAACAGCTCAGTCGAGTCTGTTGAGTGGCTAACTCTGCTGGCTAACTAACTTAGCTGTCCATCAAGGACATAGCTATGAAATTAATTCTGAACTAATTTAAAAGGACAAAATCCGAAAAGTTGGTAAGGTTTATTCAACCCCCATTCTCAACCTTACTCACACCTCTTGGGACCTACAACATGATTGGATATAAATGCTACCACATTTAATGCGAAGGAATTAATATGTTTTGAAACTTTTGATCTCAGCCTTTGATCATGTTTCAAACTTTTGAAATTCTAATACCATCCTTTCAATTGATTTATATACCCAAAAAGTCATTTTGCTCCCTCTCTTCACTTTCACTCTCAAGCATTCCAAACTTACAAGAAATTCTCTCTCGCAAAAATAAAACCATAGTTCTTCGTTTATTCTCTCAAAATATCGATATGGCACCCAAACAAACCGCTTTGGACTTTGCTAAGCTTCTTTGATAAGATCCACACGAGCTTGTTGGTGGATTTTGAAGGCATTGTCAAGAAAGGAGTTGATAAGGAGTTGGTTGAAGAAGATCGCATGGAACTTGGAGAAATCGGGCTGAAAATATTTCTCACGCTCGAAATGACTCAAACATTCCGGAGGAGGTGGCTATGTTCTATGTGAACGCCTGTTCACAATAATGGGATTCATTTCTCTGTGAATGGAAAGGACATTAAGTTGGTTGCAGATGACTTGGCTGAGTATCTGCACCTTTCCTCCAGTGGACTGAAAGAGCTTACGAGGAAGGAGTTCGATTTGGTAAAGGCGTGGAAGGAAATAGCTAAGCCAGAGTCAGCTGGCAATGTTAACTACTCTGCGCTGAAGAAGCTTATCAAGGACGACTACCACAAGTTGATGGATGTGGTGGCCAAATGTGTTGATATGAAGTTTGGTTCCATCAATCAGTTGTCCCAGACTAAGCTGATTGTCATGGTTACCATAATGGAGGAAGTTGAGGTGGACTGGAGTGACTTCATCTTTAAAAGTTGTGCCAGAATGTGCACAATGTGAAGGTTGTTGATGGGAAGTTTGTGAGTTCCTTAGGATATGGCCTGATCCTAGGCTATCTGATGGAGAAGAATGATGTACCCCTGCGTAAGGGAAAACTCTTCCATGCAAATAAAAAGATGTTCAAGGCCAATCTCTCCGGTGCTCAGAAGTAGGCCCATGCCAAGAAGCGCAACACGAGGGGAAATCGATTGAACATGTCCTTGAGAACACGACTGCTTTCGTTCCAGCTCCCTCACCAAAACCTGATGTTGTTGCCTCCCCAGTGACAAAGAAAATGAGGACAATTGTGCCTCGAAAGCCAGCTGTTAAGAAACAAAAGGCAACAGAGTTAGCCATCGTGGCTGAAGAACCTGAAGAAGAGCCAGAAGTCCCCCTGAAGAGGAGAACCAGAAGACAACTTGTGAAGGCTGCTGACAAAGCTATTGAGATAGTTGTATCTGCACAGGTGAGATTGAGACATCTGACACCGATGTCCAGCAGAAATCAAAGGATGGCGATGGTGAGTAAAGCACTGCTGAAGAAACTCAGGCAGTTGCCCTTCAACTTATTGCTGAGAGAGCTGACGTTGAAGAAGCTCAAAATAGTTCAGTTCCCTAAAAGAGCTGAAGCTAAAGAAACTCAAAATAATTCAACTATCAATCCTCACATTGAAATAGTTGCTGCTGAGGCAAGTGAGAAGGCTGAACAAGGTGAAGAGCCTATCCAAGAAGATGTTCTTCATGAACGTCCTGAATCCCCAACATACCAAGAAGAACACTTGCACGCACGGAGACTTTGGAATCTTAGTGCTAGCCGAGTCCAGTTCGAAAAGCCAGACATGATCAAAGAGGAGGAATATCTCCTAGGATTCTTGGACAACATCACTGTCCGTATTGCACTTGATGCATCCTACTGCACAGCCCTGCTCTATGAAAAGAAACATGCTGAGAGCGTAAGGCACTGGAGAAGGGAAAGTCAGTTGGTGACCCAATAGACTCAAGTAGAAGCAATGTGAAGAGCTTTTGTCTGAGTAGTCCATTCTCGATGCACAACACATCTCCTCTCGATATCTCCCAAAATCATAGCATCATGGTTATCTATCTTTTGGTTGAGAGCGGCGAATCCACGTTCCATAGCCTCCATTTCAACAAGACACGGCTCGAAAGGCTTTTCTAAAGTCAATCGCCTCGGAGATGAATCCTCATGAAGAAATGATTCAAAATCGTAACTAAAGGGAACAACTCTCATGTCGTATGGAGCCTGGAAATCATTTGGACTAATATCAACCTTATAGCGTCACGATTCCTCCTCGATGTCGGCCTCCAATGGGACTTCATCAACAAATGGAGCACCTTTACATAAATATCAATAGGCATTGAGGAAGGTCACACTCCTCCTTCGGGAGCACTTGTCTAAATTCCCTAGCCACCACTCTTTGTGCCTTGGCTATTTGAGCTTCATCGACATTCGCATTTGTGGAAGCTCTTTGGAGCCGATCGGGCCCCACTATCTTAACAGACTTCATTGGCTCCAACATTATCAACCTTTTGAGTTATCGAGCCTCGATCGCCGAGCAACATCATGGGTGGTGATGGCACCATTGGGGGTAGTCCATCAACCAATACAAATTTTGTAGAGGCTATTTTGGCCCGAGCCTCTTTCATCCTGGCCTCCATTTCTCTTTCCTCCGGATCGGACTCGACTTTATATTGAGTCAATGAAATCCTGGGCTTCATCATCCGAGCCATGTAAAGCATCAATCTCTTCAAAATTAGCCGACTTAGGTTCGGCATTTTGGGAAGGGCCTCATGTACTTTCACACTTTCTGTACGAGTTCCCTAGAAGTCTCAATCTCCTTGGGGTCTTCTACCAGCAAGCGGCCCTCCAACCGCAAGGCCTTCTACATTCCCTTATACGGACTCATCCGCAATTGGTTCTTCAATATTAGCATCCTTCAAGGTCTCAACCTTGGGATTACCTTTGTCAAGACCAGCAGATCTCAACTCGTCGTGGTCCTCCTCATTCCATCCTATGAATTAATTACACCTTAGCAAGTTCATCGGACTGCAGATGCAATTGGTTCCTCAGTTGAGACAGTCTTAACCGCCAAAAGTCGTTAGTCCCAATCGCTCTTCTTGCCATCTCACTATCGCCTCATAACACCAAATTTTCATTGTCTCCTCTGACCTTCTCCGACTTAGATGTAGTGTGTTCAACTTCCCCTCAACTAGCTTACCGGCTAATTTATCGGCAATGGGGTCACCGACACCAGGAGACTTGGTTGTATCTGTGAGTGTTCAACCAATTGGGTAGTTGTCTCAACAACTTAATTAGGGCGTGGCTCGATTGGGTTTCCCTCTTCCACTTCTTTCCCACCTTCATCGCCATCCTCCCTAGATGGTCTCCGAATCCTGGTGAGGTAGTTGCATCAATGGTCCTCATCATGTCAAGGATTGCAGGGGCTAGAGAGATGGAAATAGATGATTCTACTGACAGACATCGAGCATGGATTGCTCATCACTCACGGGACTCATGCAAAGTGCTTGCCTTAGCTAAGCCTTCTCCATAGGGTCAATCAGATCAATTACTCGATGACGATCATTTCCTTTCGATTTCAATATCAAGGATCTCTGCACTTTGTCCCAAAAAGACATATGTGGGACTCATTTGCCTCGATGACTTTCCTTTCTCTAGGGCCTTGGCCTTTTCAAAGATTTTTTCGCTCATAAAGAATCGTGGTGCATAACATGGCATCAAGTCCAAGACGAACAATAATGTTTTTCAAGAATCCTAGGAGATATTCCTCCCCATCGATCATTTCAGGCCTCTCAAACTGGATATGATTGGCACTAAGCTTACAAAGCCTTCATGGGCATAGTTGTTCTTCAATCTCTCGAGTATGTTGAGGACTCGGGCGTTCATCACCAACATTGTCTAGGGACAGGATCTTTGACTTGATCGGCCTTCTTTGTCCAATCACTTGCCTCGGTATCAACCATTTCGGTCTAAGGATTGTGATTGAATTATCTTAAATTTCTTCAAAGAAGTTCTTTCGGCGATAAAAGAGCTATTTTGAGCTTTGTCAAGCATCAACTCTCTCATTTATAGTTGGGGGGGAAAATCTTTGAATTATCTCGAGTTTCTTCATTAGTGCCTTGTTCACCATCGTTATCCTTTGATTTCGGTGAACAATGATGGCAGCTTGTTTCGATTTTATTTGTGGTGGCTACATCTGTCTCAACAACTTTCTCATGCGCCTTCACAAGTCGCTCCTGGTGCACCTCTCCAGGGGGACTTCTGGCTCCACCTGCTCAGGTTCTTGATCGTGAAGGTCGACTATCTTTGCAGAATGGATCTTCTGCTTCTTGACAATTGGCTTACTAGGGGAAGTTGTCCTTCTCTTCTTTATCACTTTGGCAGTGAAAACGGCAGGTTTAAGGGAGGGAGCTGGAATAGAGGCAGTTGTGTCCTCGGGGACATGTTCAGCCGATTCCCTCTCAGAAGTGGCAGTCTTCTTGGCATGTGCCCTCTTTTGAGCAGGTGAGAGGTTTACCTTGAACATCCATTTGTTAGCATGGAAAGGTTTTCCCCTGTGAAGGGGCACACCTTTCTTCTCCATCAAATGGCCTAAGATTAGGCCATAACCCAGGGAATGCACAAGCTCACCATCAACCACCTTCACATTGTGGACGTTCCGGCATAGCTTCTCAAAGATGAACTTGCTCAAGTTCACCTCAATCTCCTCCATTATTGCAGCCATGACAATCAACTTAATATGGGATAGCTGATTGAAAGACCCAAACTTCATGTCCACGCACTTGGCCACCACATCCATTAGCTTGTGGTAGTCATCATTGATGGCTTTCTCCAGGGTAGAATAGTTCACTTTACCAGCAAACTCTGGCTTTGAAATTTCCTTCCAAGCCTTCACCAAATCAAACTCTTTGCCAGTAAACTCCTTGAGTCCGCTGGATGGATGGAGTAGGTGTTTCTCCAAGTCAGTCGCAACCAACTTGATATCCTTTCCATTCACGGAAGAATGGATCCCATCATCGTGAATAGTCGCATTCACATAGAACATAGCAACCTCATCTTGGAAGGTTTGAGTCATCTCCAGCATGAGAGATCTCTTCAGCCTAGATTTCTCAAGATGACGAGCAATTTTCGTCCAATGCACTGGTGTGGATCTTCTTTTTTTTGATGAAAATGTAAAAATTTCATTAAAAGATATGAATATACAAAGTAAAAGGGGCATACCCCAGGAAAAGGAAAAAGTGGATATGGACAGGCCCAATAACCACAAGGATGTGACGAAGTGACTAAAAACAGTCAAACCAAGGACGAAGAGTTCAAACTAACTTGAGGTCCTTAAGATGGGAAAGAGCGAAAAGAACTAGGTAGCGCACAAAAATCAAAATCATCATAGAGTTTCAAAAAATATATACAAGATAAGTATCATCAACCAATTTATCAAGCCTTATAGGAGAGAGGGTGGTCCGATCGACTCTCCAAAAAAAGCTTGAGAAAGGGTGGCGAATGATCTACCATAAAATGTATCTTACGAGCGAGCTTTCCAAAGTTCAAAGCAGCTTGTTTTGGGGCCATTTTGAATTTTTGAGAGTTTTGGAATGGAGAATTAGGGTTTCGGTTTGAAGAGAGAATTTCGGAAATCTTTGAATACAAGAGAGTGAAAGTAAATGAGAGAAAATGATTTTGGGTATACATTAGACTTGAATAGATAGTTTCTTAATTTCAAAGGTTTGAAAGTTGATCAACGATCGAGATCAAATCTTTCAAAAGGCATTAGTTACTTTCATTAAATGCGGCAAAGCATTTATATCCAATCATATGTTAAACCATCGCAGACTTTTACTAACAACATTTAATGATGATGACGTCAAGTGTAAAACATTCCCTCTTAAATGAAAAGCGCCTCGTTTTGTCACTAAGCTCATAAATGCATCATCTATCTTCATTTATGGCTTGACTCGCTTCTCTCTTTCTTTGATTCGATTTGAATGGTATTTTATCATCGGCTTACCCGATTCTATTTGAATGGCCATAAACGTTGTTTCACTTGGATGAATGAGTGAAACTTTCGATATACAATTCTCCCATCTTTAACTCTTCTGAATGAGTCTTTTGAGCATTCTAACATAGCTCAATCAATCCAAGCTCATTCTTAAGTTCTTCAAATCTTGATTCACATAAGGCTTTGTAAATATATGAGCTAATTGCTACTCGGTTGATATGTATTCCAAAGTGATGTCTTTCTTTACAACATGATCTCTTATAAAATGATATCGACATCAATGTGCTTGGTTCTTGAGTGCAACACTAGATTTCGAGTGATTGCCATGGCACTTGTGTTACCACACATAATTGAAATCTCCTTTTCTTCTCGTCATAATCCTCGTTGTTGCCTCATCCATAACACTTGGGCACAATAGTTGCCTGCAACAATGTACTCTGCCTCAGATGAGGATGTAGCTATTGAGTTTTGTTTCTTGCTGAACCAAGAAACTAGTCTGTTTCCAAGCAATTGGCGGTACGGATGTACTTTTTCTGTCCACTCTACATCTAGCATAGTCTGAGTCTGAATATCCAATCAACTTAAATCCACTTTGTTTTGGATACCATAAGCCAACCTAACTTCAAATATCTCAAAATTCTCTTAGTTTCAGTCATATGACTTTCCTTTGGAGCAGACTAGAATCTGGCACATACACCTACATCAAAGGTGATGTCTGGTCTGCTTGTAGTCAAGTAAAGCAATGATCCAATGAGTACTCTTATCTTGTTCGATCAACTAATTTTTTACGCATCGTATCCATCTTCACAAAAGTACTCATGGGGATCTTCACGGATGACTTCTCTTCCATACCAAATTTCTTCATTGACTTATGAAGGTTCCATCCTTCATTTGATTGACTTGAAGACATATATACGAAGAAAGTTAGCTCTCCCATGATGCTCATCTCAAACTTCCCTTGCATAAGGTTTGAGAATTTGTCACACAACTCTTTGTTTGTAGATCCAACGATAATATCATCCATATAAATTTGAACAAGCAGTATACTTTATCCATCTTGAATTCTAAAGAGTGTTCTGACAACTTTGCCTTTAATAAATCTATTGTCTATAAAAAAATGAGACAATGTATCAGACCATGCTCCTGGTGCTTGCTTCAAACCATACAATGCTTTCTTGAGCTTGTAGACTTTGTCTCCAATAGTTTTCTGCTTAAAACCTGGAGGTTGTTCAGATAGACTTCTTCTTCCAAAAGACCATTCAAAAGTGCACTCTTCATATCCATTTGATAGACTGTGAAGTTCTTGTGTGTTGCATAAGCAAGAAACATCTTTATTGCTTCCAATCTTGCAACATGTGCAAAGGTTTCATCAAAATCTATTCCTTATTCTTGGCAATATCCTTTGGCTACCAACCTTGCTTTGTTTCTACCAACCTTGCTTTGTTTCTCACAACAGATCCTTCCTCACTTAGTACCAATAACATTCTGGTGGGTAGGCCTTTGAACCAGGGAGCAAGTTTGCTACTTCAGGTCACTTTTCTCAAAACTTATAATCTAGTGTGGTGAACATGCTCAATTTCGTGAAGAGAGACAAACAACATTGTGAGGAAGGAACGAGTCACATGGCGATATGGAGTTGCTCAAGCTACAATTCAAAAAGGACATACATAATATGGAAAACACTTTCCACTGAGATGTTAGATATGAAGACAGAGATGCACGCCCTTCGATCTAATCAAAGGACACCACACTCTATCACTCATGACAAGTTGGATTCACTTCTTCAGTCGACTCCATCTCTCTTTCAAATAAAATATGATGATGCTAAAAAATGGGAAAGTATTAAGGGGAAGAATCAGTCAAGAAGACCCATCCCTTGAAAATTATTTTCAAAGATAAAAAAGGCTCATCAACCAGTTCTCTACTTTCTCAGCTGCCAAAAAATTTGTCAACTGAAGAAAAAGCTGACTAGCATTCCAGGAATTTCGAGCTGAAATAGAAGAGCTTGAGAGAATGCAGCATGGAAGGATTGAAAGCTTGAAAGCCCAGTTCCATGATCCACAAACATGATTGCTCTAGGACTTAACTGAAGGATCCAGTCCCCCAATTGACTTAGTGGGAAGATCACTTGAAGAGTTTGAAACTCTCAAGTTTGAAGGATATTTTGAGGGGATGGATTTAGATAAAGCTTGGGAAATGTACTGGGAGAAAGGGCTTGCAATTGTTGATTTAGCTAAGAAGCAGCAGACTCACTCATTAAAGATTCAGCAAACTTCGAGGGCTCAGCCCAGTCATCAAACTCCTAGGGGAGCTGGCCCTGCTACGGGAAGATGACGAGACTCCAGATTGGTGGGAGATGTAGAAGTTCTCCAACAAGAAGACCCCAAAAATCATGTACGTTGATCCTATGAAAAAGAATAAGAGTCTTGGTTTGGATAGAGGGAGCTTGCAAATAGAGAATTTGCCGTCAGTGATGAACTTGCACGCAAATACGAAGAAGATAATGCAAGGTAAGATGGACGATATAAAGAAACATTAAGAGAAGATGAGAGGCATAAAAGAAACTATGAAAGGAAGAAGAGGAAGAAAGCTGAGGAGAGGAAGATGAAGGAGGATGATGATCACCGCAGGTGAGAAGAAGATGAAGAAAAAAGGAAGAAACAACAGAGGAGATGAAGACAACTGCACAAAATTTTGCTGTATTTTTACACGTTTGTAAATACATAAAAATACTGTAAGTACATGTAAAGTGCAGAATGATGATCAATAAAATGATACATTCTTACACTCATTCTTTATTCAACACTTTTTACATTGCATTTTTATTTTAAGTTTTGGCATCATCAAAAAGAGAGAAATTGTTGCAAAATTTATTTGTATATATTTTGATGATGCATGTAAAACTTAGATTAAAAAGTTGGCACCCCATTTTCTATTGTAATTCAACTATGTAATGTATAGGATCTATAAGTTGAGTATCAAAGAAGCCAAGTTGAAGATCACAGAAGTTGACTGAAGGACGTAATGAAGAATCAGTTGAGTTGCAGTTGAGTGTTGAAGAAGAGATTCTGCCAAGTAACAAAATGTTGTGTTTGTCGTGGTGTCGGTGAGTCATTCTCGGATGATTAGAGAATACTTATAAATGGGTATAGCAAAGAAAAGGAATCAAAGAAAGCTAAAGAATTTCGTTGGAATGAAAAGTCAAGAAATTACCCAAAGTGGAAAGGGGACAGATTGCAATCTTAAAGCTATCTTGCTGAAAGTGTGCAAGAGGTTGTGAACCAATGAGAGGTTCGCAGAATGCTGCAGTGTTTCAGGCAACCTGCTGGGAATTAAATTAAGGGTGGGTCAACATCATTTGCAACACAACAAGACAAGCCAACGATCAAGAAGTGAAGTTTGAAAATTGTTTATCTCTTCAACGGACAATTTTTCAAACTGTCACTATAAAAGGTTGAGGAACTTATGTGAGAGAGTACGTATGACACAAGTGAAAATCTGAACAAAACAAGCAAGCAAAAACACTCTCAAGCAATACACTATAATTATCAAGCCTACATTCGAAGTAACTTTATCCAACACACTCAGTGAAGGAAGAAAAGCTTCAACCAGTTGAAGATGAAATTTGTTTTAATGAACAAAGGGGCATGCACATCCAAGGATTGAAGGAAATGCAGTGAGGTTCAAGTTAGAACCAGCTTTGAATCCGTTGGAGGGCTTCGTGATCAAATCCAAGGGTTTGAAGGAGCTGAAGTAGTGAGACAGCTGTCTTGCAAAGAAGCTGAGTCTCAGGAGTAGAGCCAACTATGTGATCAAGGCTTGCTCAGACTGTTGTATCCATCTTGTAACAGTTGTTGCATTAGTGAATTACCTCCAGGAGTTGGAGAAGAGTGGAGTAGAGGAATTGCCCCATCCTCGAACCACTATAAATTGCCCTGTGTCTTTTTATTTTCAGCACTTTACTTATCGTATACTTTATTCAATTGATTGATATATTTGCCCAACTCAACTGATAATAACTTAACAAAACAAGTGTTGTAAAACTTATTTAACAAAAAGGGTGTAAGATTTCCACTGTTAAAAACCAAGTAAGTTGAATCTTTAAAGAGCTCATTTCACTCAGCTGAGTTACTCTATCAACAGTTCAGTCGAGTTTGTTGAGTAGTTAACTCTCATGTTGAGGTTGAACTAAGCTGTCTCAAAAAGATTAAGTTGCTACTTGTGTAAAAACTCTGATTTAGATATCAAACGAAATTTTTTTCTCTAAATCATCCAAAGTTTCCGTCATTAATTCATTGTTGCAACCTTCTTCGAAGTATGAATTTGATGAGTCTCCATTCTTATCTCGATTGGTATCACGGCTTTGGCCCTATACACTAGGTTGAAAGGTGTTTCGATCGTACCTTCTTTAGGTGTTGTTTGATGTGCCTAGAGTAAAGATTGCAATTCGTCTACCCAACCTCTTCATGTCCAATCCAACCTTGCTTTCGGACCTCTAACCAAAGTTTTATTAGTAACCTCTACGAACATTAGCTTGCGGGTGTGCCATAGGCGACAAAGTGTTGCTTTACTTTCATTTTCTCACACCAAACTTCTTATTTTCCTTCACTAAAATTAGGTTCCATTATCTAAGACTAGATCCTTAGGCCAACCGAGTCGGCTAATTGTTTTTTTTCAAGATGAACTCCATTATGTTATCTTCTGTGATTTTTGCTAAAGGTTCGGCCTCTCCACCCATTTACTAAAGTAATCCATGGCTACCACCAAGAATTTTCTCTGCCTTGCTTCCATGGAAAAGGTCCTACAATGTCGATACTCTACTTGGAGAAAGGGCATGGCGAGCTCATTAATCCAAGAACTCCATTGGTCGATGAAACAAGGGGCCATACTTTTGGCACTTCTCGCAAACTCGCATGCGAAATTTGCAGCAAGATCGCCCTTTAATATAGGCGAGAAATAACCTACCATAATGGCCTTCTAAGCTAATACCCTACTCCCCCATAAGCTCCATATAACCTCTCATGTAATTCTCGCGTACATAGGCCTCCTCCCCTTGGTCAAACACCTTAAGTAAGGGAGCGAAAAAGCTCTCTTGTATAACAACCTTCTTATGAGGCAGAATCTTAGTGCCTTAGCCTAGACCCTTGATGGTTTCCTCTTATCCTCAGGCAAGACCGTCTGGCTCAAATAGCTATGCATATATGTTCTCCAATCTACCTCTCCTTCCACCGAAAGGATCTTTGTTCCTATATTGCAAGAACTATCGATATTATAGTGATTCCTGGTGCTACATTCGGAAAGCGAATCGGATATCTTAGATAAGTGATCGACTTTAGAATTATCTTCCTCGGTATTTGTTCAAGCTCAAACATGACGAATTGCTTTGTCATCTCCCCTATCACTCGCAAATATTTCTCCATCATTTCTTCTCTTACCACAAATGCTCCACTGATTTGATGTGTAACAAGCATAGAATCAGAATGAGCCCTTAGGGACTTGACCCCTAGATTAATAGCCATGTGAATTCCACAAACTAGAGCTTCGTATTCAACTTCATTATTAGAGACTCTAAACCTAAATCTCACCATGAACTCCAGGTCTAGAAGGATTGGTTAGAACAATTCCCATGCCACAACCCATTGTGAGGAAGATATGCCTACATGCAAGAGCCAAGCTCGTAATTCTTCTTCGAGTTTCAGCATTTCTTGCAAAAAGTCTGCAAAGGCCTGGGCTTGACGGCTACCTCGGGTGGTACTCCATTTCAAACTCCCCTATTTTGATTGCCCATTTGAACATCCAGTCTGAGGTTTCTGGCTTATCCATGATTCATCCCAAGGTAGATTAGTAAGAATTATTACTTTGTGCGATAAGAAATACGGCTGAGCCTTCAAGCGGTGATCACAAGTGACAGACCTCCTTTCTCAACCTCTGAGTATCTCAGCTCTGCCCCTTGCAGCAACTTACTTATGTAGTAGATTGTCAATTGACTTATCTGCTCTTTCCTCAACAAAACCGAGCTCAATGTTGCTTCATCTATTGAAAGATACAAGTCTTCTCCTCGTGAATTATCTTATCCTTGTCACATATGAAAGGCCGCTTCTTCTAGTTAATAAGTCTCCTCCTCGGATCTATGTTGAGGTGGTGGGTTACTTGTTCAGGATCCATCCCCTAAATCCCTGGCGTTCCAATCGAATACATCAATATTTTTTCTTAAAAAATTTGCGATCTCCCCAGTCAGTTCTAGCCTTAACTATGTTCCAACTTGAGTGATTTTATGTATATGTCGAGTATCAACTCTACACTCATCAGCTCCTCCTCTGGGCTTACACTTAACATCTCAGGTACCTCCTATTTCCCCTCCCTTTTTATCATCTTAAGAGGATTCATCTCTCTTTCACTCTCTCTTTCTTTGCATTTAGATTTCTTTTGCTCTCCTTTTCTCACGGCCTCCTCATAACATTTACTAGCTACTTTGTTGATCTTCCAACATCTCTCGCACTCCATTTCCCGCAGCAAATTTAAGTTTCATATGGAATGTAAAAACAATATCTTGGAAAGAATTAAGACAATGTACCCTACCAATAATGATATTGTATGTTGAATATGAATCCACAATAAGAAAACTAACCATTCGAGTTTTGTGATCTAGTTGCTTCCCCAGAGTAACTGGCAAGGTCAGCTGCCTCACTAGCTCTACCATTCCTCCTCCAAAACTAAACAAGTTTGTATCCACTGGCTTCACATCCATTTCTAAACCCATCTTCATATACGCGTCAAGGAATATGACATTAACCGAGTTGCCCATATCTACAATGAATTGGGCGACCTCAAAGTTAGCCACCATAGCAATGATGGCCAATGCATCGCTATGTGCCAGTGCTACTCCCCTCAAAATCTTCGGCTCAAAATGATTTAACTGAATTAGAACTCTCTCCTACCTCCATTACAGGCCTAGCCTCCATTCTTGCATGAGCCTTTCTAGATATATTTAAATATCAAGCAGTAGGACCTCCCACAATCATGTGTATAGTTTCCTAGGGATGGGGGCTCTTTAGCGGGGCCTCGAATTTCCCTTCCTCTCGCCTCGTGCCGGGTGGGCGTTTTATTAGCATTCGACCCCCGATCCTATGCCCGATCACGTCTAACCCAATTAGACAACCACCCTTTCCTAATCATTCTTTCAAACTTGTTCCTCAAATGACGGCATTCTTTCGTAGTATGCCCATAATCATTATGGTACTCATAAAAGAAATTAGATCTCACTTGGTGGATATCGCATAATAGTTATGTGGCCACTTTAATTCCTATGCCCAAACACCGCCATCAACACTTGCCCTTGGAGCTACAAGAGG
Organism: Rehmannia glutinosa; assembly: GCA_016081115.2. Classification (NCBI taxonomy): domain Eukaryota; kingdom Viridiplantae; phylum Streptophyta; class Magnoliopsida; order Lamiales; family Orobanchaceae; genus Rehmannia; species Rehmannia glutinosa. Next base: position 31,832,537 of record CM071924.1, on the reverse strand, counting down.
AGTGCACTTTTTAGGCTCTCTCGCTCGTGACAACAAACCAGGCCTACCCTCCTAATCCCGAAACGTTTTTGGCCCCACTTCGCGATACCCTCCACCTTATCATTTCTCTTATCGCAGCCTATTTTTCTTCTTACCCTTCCGGGCTTCTTCCAAATTGAAATACTTCTCCGCCCGGCCAACAAGTCATCAAAACTCCTAATTGATCTCTTAGCTATGGACTGAAAAATGCCCCTCCTTCGATCCTTGGGCCAAAGCACTGGACCAAATTTCTTGAGTGGCTAAGGGCACCTCTAGGCGGGGTGGCCAAATGGAATCAAAACCAGGTTCAAAAATGGAATGGGAACCATGGTTAACGGTTCTATTGACCAAAATTGAGTTCCAAAATCGAAACCGGAATCATGTAGTCCGGTTCGGGTTCCGCTTCCATGGTATAAAACGCGGTGGAACCGTATAAAATTTCCACTCATTTCACCCATCTAAATATGGAAAATGATGAATTATTATTTAAAAAGATTGTATACTAAAAATTGGTCATTAAATATTACAATTCAAATATTATATTGTACATACTTTTTCGACAGATAATAACTAAATACTTATCACATAAAAGAAATGCTATTTATTTATTTTATTACCTATGTTATATTTATTTGTTATTCACAAACAATATTCTTTTATGTTATAAGATAGTTTATCATGATTTGAGTATAATGATAATGCGGTACTCGATTTTATTTATTAAAAATAGTGTATATAGTAATTTGTTTGTGTAAATTTCAATTATGTCTCAATTGATCTAATTTAATATAGTTGCCAAAAATTATTAAGTTAAACATATACTTTTTAAAATTTTAGACAACTCAACAAGTGTTTTTCATAAGGTGTATAAACTTGCTTTAAATATATAATGAATTTGTTTTCTTTTTTTCTCATTTTTCTAAAGTGTTAATTTAATGTTAGATATTTAACATAGTATTTTGTGAAAATATATTAAATTAGTATAATAATAATAATAATAATAATAGTAGTAGTAGTAGTAGTAGTAATACTAATAATAATAATAATAATAATAATAATAATAATAATAAGTTAATAAACTCTAAATTATTGTGTTTGGGTCAAGACGTTATGTCATACTTAGAGCTGGCAATGGGCTGGGCCGGGCCATTCGGGCTTGGCCAATATAGGCTCGACTTTTTTCGGGCCTAAAAAATTACAGCCCCATCCTATTCGGACTCTGGCCGACCGGTCGGCCGTGGGTGTTCGCTTATTTTTAGTTTCACCGCAAGTGTACGGTGCGAGTTTATTGAATAGGATTAGCAAAATCGAATCCACAAATGACTAATAAATTATTGTATAAGTCTTTGGATTATAATAGCCTTATTTTTATCTAGACTATCGAATTTGAGATGGATTGGTTTAATTAAAACTAAAGCAGAAATTATCCTAGAATAACAAAGTAAAGAGTGGATTAAAAGACCAAGTATGAAAGAATGGATTCCTGGGATATGGTTTCAGTTAATATCCCCTTTTATTATCAGATTAATTAAATCAAAGTTAAACGTATTCTTCTCTATAGACCAATAACAAAAGTAATTTACCCTCTCTCTCGAGATGCATGTAAAAGCATTGATTGGAATATCTATGCTAGCATCTCTACTCAACATGAGATATTCAACTCCCAAAAGATCAAAAGATTAAAAGGCCTCACGAATATTCACGGACTTCTCAATCATGCAAGCTATTCATATCAAGTACTCATAGATCTAATATTGAAACTCATATGTTCGAATTATGAATCAATATATCAAAACAAGTTAAACCAATAGCTTTTTTTTTTATAACACAAGAATTAAAGCAAAGTACTTGAATAGAGTTGGAAAACATTAACTTTGATTGCAATGAATCATCAAACAAAAGTATCCATTAACCTACTCCCAAACCAGGGAATCACAAAGTGTTTAGCCAGGACATAGAAAAGAAATAATCCATAGACAAATTATTAATGTTCATGTCTAAACTAATTGAAAATAATGATACTATGGAATGAGTGAACTCGGGGATGATGAAGATCTCTCGATCTATATTCAATCCTCGAAGGTGTGGTTGCGGTCTTGATCGATCTCTTTGAATCTCGGTGGAAAAGCGCTCTTTTCACTGCTTTCTAGGGTAAAAATCAGCGTCTCTTTGTTTGTGGCCGCCCCGTCTCTATTTGTACTTTGTTTTGGGTCAAAACCTAGTTGGAAATCAAACTCTATTTTCCAGACAGACGCACTTGCCGGGCGCGGCGCTTAGCGCACACCCAGCCGAGCTAGGTGCCGCATGAAGTTATCTTTTTCTTTGAAGGCGCACGCCGCGGCGCATACGCACGACCGGCCTGTGCGTCACCCAAACGTCCGAATTTGCTTATGGGTCTTCATAAGAGTTGTAGCCCTCTCTCTTAACTTTCCGTAGCCACTTGAATCAGCTCAATATCAATTTTGTAGAGAGGGTTATGGCCAAAATACTAAACTCTAAAGTGTTGGAAATTCCAGACGCGTTTGGACGTTCCTTGATATAAATCCCCTCGTTGTTTGATCATCCATGCTTCTTTTGACACACGAATCATTACTATGACTCTAGACTCAATATAATTGGCTTCCAATTGGGTGTAATCGCTTGATTCTTGATGCTTCTAGCAATGCTCGTATTTGTCACAAAATCACTCCAAATATCGTTAAATTCCTACAAAACGAGCAAAGCGTAATACTTTTTCCACAAAGAGCGAATATATATCATTTTATATGAGTTATTCCATGTTTATAAACAATTATAGCCATAAATATGCCCTAAAATACATGCAAAACTCACACTAAACAAACCCCAAACTTAAATTGTTGTGAGGTCGGTCAACACTTTATAAACAAGACAACTCAAATGGGTTAAAGAAGAGCAACTCAAGAACACCACATCACAATTCATGTCGTTTATCCATAGACATCAAGCACAAACCAACCAAGTTCCAAATATCTAACACGGAGCACAAGTCTATCAAAATCATGGCAAGCACTTCAAATCACGCCTCTCGTTGATAAAGTGTATACTCTACTCACTAGGATAATAAGGGACGTGTATTCGCTCAAGTCATATCAATGTTGAAGAATTACCATATGCTTGCAAATCGCCTCACATCTCCGCCACTTGATTGTATGCAATTCACAAATCAGAAAGGACTTTGTTTATGGTTGTAATGAAGGCTCTTTGGTTAAGGTAGAGAAATATGGATAAAGTGACTCAACTCAAGCGTATAGATTGGTAAGCACATCGTTTTTCTCAAACAGTTATTCTAATACGAAGCAACTATGCACTCCCAATCGCCTTATATTCTATCACCTCTCCATTTTTTCCTTCTTTTTCAAACAATTCATTCACCTTCGCCTTACATTACAATTTTCAGCCTAATTGTTATTTATGGCCGACTAACTTTTCAGTCGGTTTTTTATTCATTTTTTTTTCGACTTTTTGTGAGTATTCTTCACTTTCCCTCCTTTTTTCTTTTCCTCCCAACCAACCAACATATACACCATTTTCTAATTTCTTGATACCCTTTCATTCAATCCTTTATTCTATCTCTTTACTCAATGATATACGCTCAAACTTAGGGTAATGAGATATATCAAGTTAAGTTTTTAAGGCTTGAAATGTGGCTTTCAAAAATCGGCAATAGGCTCAAATTGGCTAACTATGGAAATCAAATATCATAAGGTAGGAAAAAAAAGCTTGAAAGGCTTAACAAAAATGGCCTAAAATCATTTTCATAAACTGCATACAACATGTGACTTTGACAGAGATACCAAAGCAAGTTCTAGAATTCAATCAACATGAATGACACACTCAATCAACAAACAAGACTGCATAATATGAAAGCAGTAAAGGCTCAAAAAATTCATAGGCTTGTAGGTGCATAATTCAAAGTATATCAACCATGATTTCAATATTCACATGCTCCATATCATTTATTCTCAACCCGATCAACTCACGCTCAACACCCAATTCAAAACAACACAAACTGTTCACCGAATGCTCCCAAGATCACAACAAGCACACAATAGCGGTCAACTCACTCCCGAAACCTAAGAAAGCGAAGAACGTGCTAAAATCATAAATAAGCATCTAATGCAATGCAACCTATATGCTCTAAATGCGACTATATGAATGCAAATTATTTTTCACACCCTTCAAATCAAAATAACTATCTCTCCCCCAAACTTGAATGAAATTATATCGCATACAAGGAAAGATAGAATTTCAATAAAGAAAAGTGTGGATTGAGAATGCATACCTGAATTCGTGACCTAATAATGCTTAATAACTGTCGACACGGGCCATGCATATGCACACGGGCGCCGTGCGCGTCCTGCGAAGGCCCTTTTTCAATTTTTTTTTTAGGGAAAGAAAAATCCTAACTTATGAAAGCAATAAGAAATCCTAACCAAGCAAAGGGAAAAAACATGGGAAGAAATAAACAAAGAAACCGTTAGGTTGCCTCCCAACAAAGCGCTTCATTTAACGTCTATAGCTTGACGCCTTTGTAACTCTCACGAATTTGTGCCTCCTTTGAATGCATATATTAGTTGCTTTGGGTCATGGTCAAGTGCCAAATTTGTATTTTTGCACCTAATATTACATACTTGGGATTTCCAAGTAAGGATTGGAGTCCTGGTGTTGGAACTTTTTGATTTGAGGTACGCGCATGTTTTTCGTGCGCGTGCGTATAGTCCGTGCCCGTCTCATTCTGGAATAGTTCTCTTATGGCATCTCCCACGCACTTCCCGGGCGTACACACGCTTGTTCATGTGTTCCTTATCCTATTTTTGCTCCTTTTCGGTACCACACACGGGTTGAAAGTGCATAGACACACAATCCGTATTTGGTCCCGAATTTTCTTGCTTTTTCGGGATCTTTGACTCCTCGTGTTGGTACCACTCTTTAGATGAATGTCACTACATTGTTCCTTCGGGATGACTTTAGTGTTGCTCGGAAGCGGCCCTTTTGATGTTGTCCACCAACGATCGCTGGCTAATTGGCTAATCTGGGTTCCAAGATTTTCCAATTGTGTGCCTAGAGTGTTAGCCAATTGTGCGACATGTGCCTCAATTTTGTCTAGCTTAGCCTCATGTTTGTTGAGTGGTTCCTTGTTTCATTCATAAATGCGGTGAGGCGTCCTCCATAGATGGCTTTGCCTTCGGATATTAGTACGTAGGAGTAAGATTATTCCGAATTGTAGAAATTCCGATTATTGAAATAATTGGCTTCCTCCATCGAGCGGGTGTTCGTGCACTACCCGAACCAACTCAAAGAAACAAATCAAATACCACGGGAGTAGAATTAAACAACAAATAAAAAGAAAAAAATATGTCTAAATTAAAAATAATTCTATTTATCGCAATATTAGTACTAAAAATTTAATTAGTTCCCGGCAACGGCGCCAAAAACTTGTTCGCCTTATTTTTTAGCTTTACCACAAGTGTACGGTGCAGTTTATAGAATAGGGTTAGCAAGGTCGAATCCACAGGACTAATAAATTAATGTACTAAAATCTTGGATTATAATAGCCTTATTTTTATCTAGACTATCGAATTTGAGGTGAATTGGTTTAATTAAAACTAAAGCAGAAATTATCCTAGAATAACAAAGTAAAGAGTGGATTAAAAGACCAAGTATGAAAGAATGGATTCATGGGTTATGGTTTCAGTTACTATCCCCTTTTATTATCAGATTAATAAAACCAAAGTTAAACGTATTCTTCTCTATAGACCAATCATAAAAGTAATTTATCCTCTCTCTCGAGATGCATGTAAAAGCGTTGATTGAAATATCTATGCTAGCATCTCTACTCAACATTAGATATTCAACTCCCAAAAGATCAAAAGATTAAAAGGCCTCACGAATATTCACAGGACTTCTCAATCATGCAAGCTATTATGTCAAGTACTCATAGATCTAATATTGAAACTCATATGTTCGAATTATGAATCAATATATCAAAACAAGTTAAACCAATAGCTTTTGATAAAATAAGAATTAAAGCAAAGTACTTGAATAGAGTTGGAAAATATTAACTTTGATTGCAATGAATCATCAAACAAAAGTATCCATTAACCTACTCTCAAACACGAGAATCACAAAGTGTTTAGCCGACATAAAAAGAAATAATCCATAGACAAATTATTAATGTTCATGTCTAAAATAATTGAAAATAATGATACTATGGAATGAGTGAACTCGGGGATGATGATGATCTCACGATATATCTTCAATCCTCGAAGGTGTGGTTGCGGTCTTGATCGATCTCTAATCTCCGGAGGAAAAACGCTCTTTTCTCTCGCTTTCTAGGGTAAAAATCAGCGTCTCTTTGTTTGTGGCCGCCCCGTCTCTATTTGTACTTCGTTTTGGGTCAAAACCTAGTTGGAAATATGTCAAACTCTATTTTCCCTTACAGACGCAAGGGCCGTGCTAGGTGCCGCAGGAAGTTGTTTTTATCTTGAGGCGGCGCACGGGCCGTGTGCATACGCATTTTCGATCTATATCATTTCTATAATATATCAATTTTTTAATATTAAGATTATACAATACTTTATGATATTATACTATGTGGATCGTATGGGCGCTATACTAATTTATGTAGTTGTCTATCTATTATTAATTTAATCACTTTTCTTCTAAGGTGAGTGGTTTGCTTGTGTCATCTTAATAATGCAATTATTGCTTTTCTTGAAAATAAAATCCTTTTTAATAGGGCACATGAGAGTGGGTTTTCTAGGTTAGCATTAGTTAAATGTTTCACGTGTGTAGTGATTATGACTATATGAGTAATCTAATACCTTCAATTAAATGTTTCAGTTAGGGTGTGTAGTGAGTATGACTATGAGTAATCTAACTTGCAAGATCAAGTTCTCAAGTGAGAAGATGGACCAAAGATCATATTAAAGGTAATTTTAATTTACCCCAACCTATGTGAGTTTTTATTGTTGTCCACTTAAATTTGAATTGTTCTATTTTATCCCTTGAACTTTGCAAATTATCGCACTTAGCCTATAATTTTCAAATTTTCCCTTAATCTTTATGGTTATTTTATTTTATGATATCTAAAAATGGTATCACAGCTTAGGTTTATTGATGATATTTACTATTATTTAATACTATTTATATATTGACTAACGATCGGGAGATTTTGAGAGAAAATGGATCTGAATAATTGTTCAAGATGTAATAGCTACAGACAATCACTAACAATGAGGAGTAAATAGGAAATTATAAGCTAAGTGCAATAATTTGTAAAGTTCAGGGGTAAAGTAGAATAATTCAAAGTGAAGTGGACAATGTAAAAAAATATACATAGTTTGGGGGCAAATTAAAAATTATCTCATTATATTATATATAGTGCTTTGTTTGAGGGGATAATTGTCTAGATGTGAAAATAATATCCCATGGCTAAACATAAAATGGTAATAATTTTCACATTTTCTACTTTCATTGATCAAGTTTTAGATTTTGATAGGACAATATTGCATCTAATATGTTAGCCTTACAAGTTCAAATTATTCATTTTTGATTTTTTCCCGCCTTGATGGGACAATTGCATTGACACATTATATAATCCTTTGATCTTTTTTTTTCCGAAACGATAGTAGTTCATATAAAACTCAAGAAAGATTACAACGGGGTGGTCGACTTACCAAGCTTCTCATGGAAACAAAGAAGATATCCATATAGAAACAGAGAACCTACAGGAAAAGGAGGCCTAAAAAAAACCACCCAAAGGCAAACAAGAACAAAATGATGAATTTGGCTATGGAGCATGACAGAAGTCGGGTAACTCATAGCCTCATCATCAAAGAACGAGAAAAATCAAACAAAAACCAGAATCTAGCATCTACTTGGAATTCCCTAGACATCCAAACAATGACAAAAACAACAAACCATAAAAAACACCTCCAGGCCCAAGCAACATCCACCAAACCATCCAACTTCTCTCGCAAATTGCAACCGATAAGATCCTAGCAAAAATCAAGCAGACTAGATTAGATTGGTGTCGGCTCCTTTAAAGTCCGAAATTCCATCCATTCATCCCAAGCACAATCAACAATAAGCTTCTCGGGTTTAACAATTTTCCGAAAAATCCACAAGTTCCATGTCTTCCAAAGCCACCATAACATATAGGATGTAAGTCGCATACGACTTTCAAACCAATCATCACTATTAACACCGCATAATTTGCCCCACCATGAAGAAAAGGAATCCTATCATTAACCAGTCCATCCCAAAGAAAGAGGAGCCAACTTCCAAGTATTCATAGCCCTTACATAGAAAAAAAAAAAGATATGCTCCATTGTTTCTTCACTCTCTCCAGACTTGACATATTTCATTAATCGCACTCCTTTCTTCTTGAGATTGCAGTTTGTTGGTAAAATGTTATTATAGAATTTCCACAAGAAGTGTTTAATCTTCCTTTAATCTTGAGGCTCCACTTCTTTTCCTTGTAATCGCCTTCAACTGTAACCATCACTACCCCTCGGGAATATTCATGGAGAAAATCTTATCTTTCAAAAGGATGAATAAACAGACTTCACAGAGAGCAACCCTTTCTTGTCAAAATGCCACCATAATCTATTCTTTTGCTTACATCCATTCGTAAATATTAAGAATAGCTTTGGCATCCCGCTTCAAAAATGTAGCAACCACCAGGTCTTCATTCTAGCTCGAATCATCCTCATTCATCATTTCATTAACCAGGCAGGCCCATTGACAAAGAAACGGATCGAACCAGGCTTGAAATTGTTAGTACGGAATCCATGGAGAACTCCAAATCCTCGACAGACTTACCATCTCCAATCTTAAATCTCAGGCCCATCTTCAATGTTTCAATGGACTTAGTCCATCTTCTCCACATCCATGATGAATTAGGGGAAAGCACTCACCTCGTAAAATTGCCTTGGGGAAAATATTTTGCTTTCAACATTTTACTCACAAGAAGGTTGGGATGTACAAGGATTCTCCATAGTCGCTTCACAATTAAAGCTTCATTAAATAATCGCAAATCCTTAAAACCTGATCACCCTCCTCCTTATGGACAATCGGCTTGTGCCATGCTTTCCAATGAATCTTGCTTCCATTCTCAATTTGCCCCCACCGTAAATTTGCAAATAGGCTACTTAAGATTTTACAAGTACCTATAGGCAATCGAAAATGGACATAACATAAGTAGGGAGTGCACTAAGCACAGCTTTAACCATAACTTCCTTCCCAGCAGTGGATAAAAATTTATTTTTCCAACTGTTGATTCTTTTTTGAGCAGCATCAATCACGAACCTAAATATCTCCTTTTTAGATTTTCCAATCAACAAAGGAAGGCCTAAGTACCTGCATGATAAATGATTTGAGATCCCGTTAAAGCAATGGCAGACAGCATCTTGAGTATCCTTCTTTGTATTCTTGCTGAAAAATATGCTAGATTTATCAATATTAACTTTTTGTCCCGAGAACAAATGATATTATTCCAGAATGTCCAACACCACCTGAGCCTGAGACACATTAGCTTCATAGAATAATAAGGAATCGTCAGCAAACAATAAGTGTGAAATCACAGGGCCTTGTTTGCTAATTCTTAATCCTGATAACTCACCCCCTTGCAGCCCTTCTAATCAAACCAGAAAAGACTTCAGAAACAATTAAAAACAGATACGGGGAAATTGGATCCCCCTATCTAAGACCCCTACCCGGCACCACGAAGCCACTAGACTTTCTATTAAGATTAAAATAAAAAGAAGACGAAGACATACAAGTCATAATCCAATTAACAAAAACATGAGCAAAACCCATATGAAGCATAGTAACTCTCAATCCTTCCCACTCCACCCTATCGTAAGCCTTGGCCATATCGAGTTCAATAGCCATAAAGCATTTCTTCCCGGACCTATGTTTGTTAAGAAAATGGATTGCTTCTTGGGCTATAATAACATTATCCAGAATCAATCGATCAGAAATGAAAGCAGATTGATTTTTGCAAATGCACAACTCAAGACAAGCTTTCAACCTATTAGCCAAAATCTTAGAAATAATTTTGTAGACAACATTGCAAAGACTTATAGGCCTAAAATGAGACATAGAGACAGGCATCGGGCAATTAGGAATAAGAGTAACAAGGGTGTGGTTCATATTTTTCAACATTTTACCAGATTCAAAGAAGTGACAAACAACATAGCAAAGATCAAATTTAATGATATCCCAAAAATGTTGGAAGAAAAGAGGTGACATACCATCCGGGCCAGGTGCTTTACTAGGATCCATGTCAAACAGGGCCTTTTTATCCTAGATTCCCCAACAATGGCAACAAGCTTCCTGTTATCTTCTTCAGTAATAGAGTGTGAAATTTCTTCAAGAACCTCAAACCTCCCCACCGAGCCCGCAGACTGAAACAGCTTATTGCAGAACCCAGATACAATCTTCTCAATTTCCTCAGGTTTTTAAGATAGGGTGTTATTCTCTCTAAGCAATCTAGAAATGTTATTCGACTTCCTCCTTTGGACAATATAGGCGTGGAAAAATTTGCCTTTTTATTCTCTCTAAGCAATCAGCCCATTTTCTATCACTACCTTTCAACCTAAGATCATCTAGCTCTTTTTTTAAGTGCTCCAATCTGAAAAAGGCCTCAAATTTAAATCCTCTGCTCCACTTAAGTAACTGGATCCTGCACTGAGTAATTTTTTCCTGCAGGATAAACACAGGCACTCCTTTTTGGTAAGAGTTCCAACTCATGCGTACAACCTCATCCACACCCTCCTTCCTAAGCCATCTCTTGTCGAAGAAAAACCTTTTCTTAAACTTCTGTAATGTAGGTGATGAATCTAAGGTCAGCATGCAATGATCCGATGCACTTTTAAAAACCACTTGAGAGATTGCAGAAGGGAACTTCACAAGCCAATCCATTGATCCAAAAATCTATCAAGCTTTTCCTCAACAAATCCTTCCCCTCTCGATTATTGGCCCATGTAAACTCTTGCCCTTGAGACTGAATTTCATGCATCCCCATAGTGCTAATGAAGGAGTTAAACTTGTCAAAACTGGATAACATTCTAGCTCTCCCCCTCTTTTCTCTTCCTGACAGCATATGTCATTAAAGTCTCCGCCCATAAGCCACATTTTACCCCACTTAATAAGGAATTTCCATTGCTCCAATCTTTCTTTAAGATTTGTACTGTCGTACACCAAAATGATCCACCAACTAATATCTTCATTCTCCACTTTAACTTCAACCTCCAAACAAAATGCATGTGGAATTATCTGAACCACCTCAATTGTATTGGCCCAACAGATTACAAGACCTCCACTTTTGCCAATAGGGTTAACACTAAACCAGTTGTCTTCCACTTTCAATTGCCTGCAAACTGTTTTCACAAATGGTACTTTTTTCTTTGTCTCACTTAAAAATAAAATATCCGGGTGATGGAGTCTCCATTCCTCCTTGATTTGGGAAACTATAGAGGGCCCGCCCAAACCTCTACAATTCCACACCATGACCTTCATTGATGAATTTGGGGCCAATTATGGTTTGCTACCTCCACCTCAAACTCATCCTCTGACCCTTTTTTCTGTTTCTTACCAGTTTCCACAGTCAAAATTTCCTCAGACCCTATAACGTCCTTGAACATATCAGCTTTCCTTTTAATTCCAATAGAACTCTTCCTATCCTCTTCCATGCCACTCGATTCATCTATCAATCCGGAACAAATTTTCAATTTAAAACCACCTTTTGCCATTTTCCTGACTGCCCCAGGTTTCTTTTTCTTTCCCAGGTCTTGATTAGTTAAATCCCCTAAAGGAGTTCTCAACCCATTCTCAACAACAGGGACATCCACCAAGCTTAATCCCAACTCCTCAATACTGTCCTTATTTTGAAAACTTATTTTTTCCTTTCCCTTATCAGATGAAGAAGCAATCATACACTCAGGGGCTTCCTTCCTAGCAGCAGCAGTGTCACTAGGCACTATATCCATCCGACTGGAGATCTCTGGCTCCAATATACCGTCTAACTTATTGGAATTCTGAATATTAGTTCCTAACATCAAACTATTTTCTTTCTCCCCGTATTTTTCCGACGCATTAGCTATCCCCGTATTAATCACTAGAGCCTGGGATATGGGCCTCGTACTGCACTCCTGAGGGTTTACACCACCCTCATTCACTTGTGAACTAATCTGGGAAACTGCAGGCCTGACTATATTGTCATGAGACGCGTTCATGGGTCTTTCATTAGCTTCAAAATTTCTCCCAGTTTTAATATTTGAGAGGCCTTCTTCCGCCGTAATCCACTCCCCATATTGCCCTTCGTTCAAAATATCTCTAGAAATATCATACTTCCTTTTTCTCACAAGCCCTTTCCAGGTGCCTGATACACCCACAAAGTAGAAGCAAATATTAATAAGTTTCTCATATTTAAACTCAGTCCAGACCACATTACAACCAAGTTTAATTTTAGTTCCACGAGGCAATAGTTGATTAAGATCAAGAGTCACCAGAGTTTGGTTCACATATTTTCTTACCTATTAAAAATGGCCATTTTGAATCTACTAATTCAACATGATGGTCTTTCTTGGTGGGCCTAATTCAAATTATTTCTCTGTCCTTTTTTTTTCTTTTCTTTCGGCCCAAAGTTTTTCACACCAGATAGAGGCAGGGCCTTATACTTCCTTCGTACTATGAACATTCGACCAGAGTATTCCCACACCAGATAGGGGCACAGACCTCATACTTCCATCATACTATGAACATCAATCCTTTCTATGGATGGTCCTAATTTATGGGAGATGTGGGCATACCCAACCCCAACACTCTACAAGAGATAGATAGTATACGTTAGTCAGGTTTAGAACATGAGGGTTGCAATTACAACCCATAACCACGAGGCCCAACTCCTAGGATTTCTCGAGGAAATTACACAAAATACCCTCATTTTTCAAAAAAAGACAAAAATGCCACCATATTCCAAATCTACCCGACCCGCTGTTTTTTTCCCCAAAAATACGCGCCCACTTTATGCTCCTATTCAGTTTTTACCCCCTCTAGTTTCTTAACCTAGGTAAATCAAATTTCTTGTTAGTTTGTCTTCTTCATTCTATACTTGAGTTCGCGCCCGTTTTTCTTGCGATTCTTCAGGTGTTCGTGGCCATGTTCTCCATTAGTGCTTTCAGTTTCATTCGTCGTTCGAGCTTCATCACGTTATTCCTAGGGTTAGTTTGTTTTTCAAACCGCTGGTATTCGTATTATTAATGGCTCCTAAAAACGCTCCAAAAAACTCACCTCATAAGAGAATTTTGAGAAGTTCTTCGAAGATAGCAGCAGATTCCTCGAAAAAGAGGAAAGTTCAAAAGGTTGCTGCTGGTTCTATGGATTCTAAGAAGAGGAAAGTAGAAAACGTTTTTGAGGAAGAAGCGGTTCTGGATGTTAAATCTCCTTCCAAAGTTGTGAAATCGAATGCCGGTGTGAAAGCTGCTAGGAAGAAGAAGGTTTCCTTTGAAGAAACCGATGTTGCTGAGGTATGAGTTTTGTGTATTTTGATTTGTACTTTTTTTTTGTTTCGATGTTGTTTCTTATTTGTTTCTGTTTTGTTTCTTTTTTTTTTTTTTTTGCGTTTTAAGTTGAAGTGGTTGTTGATTTTGTGTTTCTTATCTTTCTATTTTGTTTCATTGTAATTTCTAGGGTTTCAAGTATGTTCTTGACCCTGCTGACTGGTTCAGTGCTCGAGTAAATATTGTCTTTTCGTTTGATGTTATTAAGAATATAAAGACCACCTTAACTGACAACCAACTCGAGGCATTTAAAAAGACATGTTTTGGATATTTCTGGAAATGAAAGAAGTTGATTTCTAGAATCGCCTTGTTCATTCTCTGTTCAACGTCAAGTCGTCCACTCGAAGAAGGACGAAATTTTTGTTTACGTGGGTGGGAAGTTGTTGCGGTTTGGATTGGGTGAATTTGCTATTGTATTTGGTTTGAATTGTGTTGGTGTTATGCCTTCTTTGTCTGGGGATGTTTGGAGTTCGGTTATATTTCAAGTATTTTGCTAGTAGGAACAAGTTTCATAGCGCTTGATCGAGGAATGTTTTTACTCCGTGTTTGGGGGATGAGGATTTAGACGCACTAAAATTGGCTTTAATTTATTTTCTCCATTTTTTTCTTTTTACTTCTACCTATAGCGAGTTCTATCGAGATGTCATTTTTGAGTTGGTTGATAAGGATATGGATGTTTTTGACACGTATCCTTGGGGAATGAGTTGTTCGATGTGACGATGCGTGAGTTGAGGCAGCAAATATTATACGTAAAAACAAACTTCAAGCGCGAAAAATCTGGTGGGAAGCGCACGAAATTCTATAGAATTCAAGGATTTCCGTTGGCTTTCCGGATATGGTTCTATGAGTGTTGCCCGAGGTGAACGGCAAGTTTGTGCTCGGGTTGATTGTGAGATCCGAGGATTTTGAATTGGGCGTGTTCAAAGTCGGGAAAGACAACAAAGTTCGTGCCAAGACCTTGACATGAAGATATTCAATTAAATTTGAGCAGGCAATATGATTTTACTATTTTTTTCTTTCGCTTTGTTTCATTTATGTTTTAATTGTTTCTTTTATGTTTCGACTTTTGATTTATTTATTTTTATATTTCGGTTGGGTTTGATGAACTTGTGGCCTATCGATGATAGAGTAGTGCGGTGGGCATTGAGACATTCTATGATAAATCAAAGTACACATTCAGCCCAGGTTGACGATGATTTTGTTGTCGGAAGGTTGAAGAGGAAGGAGGTGTGGGTGGTAGTGGCTTGAATCGGACCATTGACGACATTGCTAGGAATCGCGGTTTGTTTTCTAAGGAATTTGAGGCTTTTAAGGTTTCAACTTCAAAATTCTTGGAAGAACAATTTGCTATTGTTTTCTCCGAACTTGCCGATATTAAGAGCAAACTAGAGGTTCTCAATTCTCATACTTTTTTTTTTTAGTTGTTTTTGATTATAAGTATTTTTTGTTATTTTCTTGTTTTTTTTCTTCTTGTTTCCTTTTTGTTTCAATATTGTTTATTTTTTTTTTCATTCATCACATGCCTGTTGATTTTTATGTAGGTTCGTGTTGTTGTTGATGAAGTTGAGAAGGTTGATGAATCGGAGTCTACGAGTGAAACTGAATCTAATGGCATGTCCTTAGGTTCAGGTTCTGAGGAAGATGCAGATGAGGAAAAACATGGAGATGATGAGGTTGATGACGGAATGTGGATGTTCCCATTGTTGAAGCCGAAAAAAAGATGACGCTGATGAAGGTGGTTTGAGTGCTGCAGAGGGTGTTGCAGCTAGTGGTTTGGTTAGTCTGGAACAGGGCATGGATAATGTAGTTGATGAATCAAGGAAGGATGGCAGCAAGAGGGAGAATGTGTTTGATGAATCAATCAAGGAACGTGGTGAGGTTGAGAAGGTTCTTTGATGAGACGATCAGGGACAAAGTGGGGATGAGCAGAAATTCATTAGTTCTCGGAACTGACGATCTCACCCCTTCACAAATTGACAATAAATTAAACATCGCAAGTCAAGCCGCTTGACCGAAAGGTGTGTTTAAATTATATGTTTTGTTTTTTTGTTGTTTTTGGATTTCATTTTGTTATTTGTTATTTTATTCCTTTTGTTTTGTTTTTTTCTTTTTTGTTTCAGGGTGCTTTGAAAAGTCCATTTGGTGTCTCCTCCGATCTGTCTCCTTCTATGAAGAGGGTTTTGAAATCGTCTCTTTGTGAACTGCGGACGTGGTGATTAGATTGGAAGATGCATGACAAAGATGTTGTTGTGGATCTTTGGAAAAAAGTTCCAAAGCCCTTGGTTAAGGGAAGGTTCCCACTGGATGAGAATATGGGTGAAGGTCCAGGGATAAGGGCCCTGTCGGATGGGTTCAACGATCGACTTGCGGAAGGGTTTGATTCTCAAGGGTATACACTTTTATTATTTTCATATTTGTAATTACTTGCTATACGAAACAATTGTGAAACCATTTTGAAACATATATGAAACAATTACATAAATGTTTATAAATTTGTGATTAGTTTGTTGTTTTTGGTTTTGTGTTTATTTGATACTCTTTTTCAGCCCGAATCGATACTCGGAAGAAGATGACAAAGTTGAGCCGTCTTTGAAACTTGGTGTCTGCGAAGTGAAGTCGAAGTCATGGTTTCATAACCTGTATTATGTTGATGATTACTTGGCTTCTTATGTATGTTTTTCTTGTATTCCATGTTGTTTTTTGAATTGTCCCTTCTTTTTTTTTGATTGTGTTTGTGGATGCAGCATATTGATGTTCTTTTCTACTATTTGAGGAAGAAGTTCCTATACGGGCATAGTGCTGTGACATTCACAACGACTGATTTGATATTTGACCGGTGCATCCAAAGCATTTATAAGAAATATTGCCAAGTAAACAAAAGAAAGAAGAAACATTTTGATCTCTCCATGATCAATGTCAATACCACAGTTGTGGACTATATCATGGGATATGATATAGCGTGCGGACGGCCATGGTCGGAAGTTGATCACATCTTGTTCCCCATACATTGCATTGATATGGAGCATTGGGTAATGGGACGATTGAGCGTGAAGGAGAGAACCATCTATTTGTACAATTCGTTGAAGACGGATGATTCTCTGAAAGTGGCTGCTGAAGCTGTGAAAGCTTACAGCTCTCTCCTTCCTAGGTTCCTGTCCTTGGTAGCCTTTTATGGTGTCCATCCCAATGTTGTACTTGGCGAGGGTGCGTATTCCGGTGATCTGAATGCTGGTATGAAAGTCATTGTTGTGAAAGGCATTCCTTTGCAAACCAAGAAGTACATTTTTTTCTATGTATTTTCGATTTGTTTGTTCTTTTTTGTTGTTTTTGTTTTTGTTGTTTTATATGGTCGATGCCTCTTTTTTAACATTTGTTTTTGTAGTGACTGTGGTGTTTTTGTTGCCTGTTATGCTGAATATTTTGTTGCTGGGAAGAAAATGGATGTTGAGACGTTTGACGTAGAGAATGAGCGGTCAAGGTTTAGTCATTTGCTCTACAATCACGCGAAGCTGAAGCAACAAAACGGCGACGAGGACGCCAACGGCATTGAAATTATGCCTCCACTCCCTAAGGATTCTAGGGAATTGTTGTTACGGAAATCCTGATAAATTGTGTAATCACCTGAACAGATTTGTCTTAATTTTGGTACTTTTAGTAGTATGGGATATTTGGTATTTATAATAGTTTTCCTTGGATGATTTGGATCGGTATTGGCTGTTTTGATTATCGATTAGATTTTCTTGGTTGTATGTTTTTGAACAATTTGCAGACGAGTTATGAGATATTTTTCAATTAATGTATTGATGTTACTTGGTTTGGGATTCAAATTATTGTGCGTTTTGTGTTACGTTTCTTATTGTTCCATCTGGTAAATGGTTTCGTTGTGCAATAGAAACATATCTAAAACACATTCGAAACAAACATTTGTTTTGTCATCTTATTGTAAGAAACATATTTGAAACAACATAGAAACAATTTGCTTTGATTTTCTATATGTGGAAGTTGTATCAATTACACGTATATTCGTAATAGTAATATTCTACTATGAGTCCTATTTTGTTTTTGGTTGATTCCTACATGTTTTTCTATTATGACCAGGATCCCCATATCTACCACATTTGGTTTTGGCGCTTTTCTCCCAAGCTGCCTTGTGTTTTCTTTTCTTTGGCCTTCCAGATTTACCTTGCCCTCCGGCGGTAGAATTATCATTGTGTTGATTTCTTCTGGTAGGACCCCAGGTACCTTCATGTGTGATTGGGTACACTGTTTCCAAATAAGCCGCTTCCATTGTTTCCTTCATGTAGTATGGCGAGCAGTATTGGTACGGATCTGCATTCAAATCTTTTACAACCGCTAAAGCATGTGGGAAAGGAATTTCATCCATTTGAAACTTGTTGCATGTGCAAGTCCTTTTTTCCAGGTCCACAACAAATATCTTCTCAGCTTTTGTGACTTTGAAGATAAAGTCATTTGATCGCTTCACCTGAAACATAAATGAAACATATAAGAAACATGTTTGAAACAATGGACCAACTGATGAAAGTTTGCATTAAATTACCCTTAAATTTAGTGAAATGGTGTAGTTTTTCCCCATATACTCTTGACTCTTTTTTCATCCTTGTGAATGTTGATCTTGCTTCAATCGATGTATGCACGTCCAATCTTGAACTAAAGATCTCAAGTATTCGAGCAAAAATTGCACGGTAGGTCTCTCCTAGTCACTATCGCTGCATTCAGTGATTCTGCGATGTTTGAGGTCATGACAAAGTATCGTTTGCTCTGACAGTGGAGTCGTGTTCATTTCTCGTAGCCGATGTTGGACAAATAAGGTCTAATTCTGCTGTTTACTCTGTCAAGTGAAGACATTTGCTTTTGGAACTCTTCATTCGTGTATGTTTTTGCTGCTGCTATGAACGGATCTCATATTTCGCTATTTTTCCTTTTGAAGTTTGCCTTAAAAATTGTTCAAGAGATGATACGTGCACAAATGACCCGTGAGAGACCTCGGGATATACCCGATCGTTAAAATAATATACTTGTGAGAAATTTGTAAAGGGGTATGTTTTTGAAACTATTTTTGAAACATGAAATAAACATATAAGAAACAAACGTGAAACATCATATAAAGAAATATTTTACATTTTGTACCTCCTTTATTGCTGTCTCGATACTCACGTATCTGTCTGAGACTATGCACATCCCTTCCCTGAGTCCCAAAAGTTTGTCTTATCTTTGTGAAAAACCACACCCAGCTCCCATCGTTCTCAGAATCTACTACTGAAAAAGCCAATGGGAAGATGCTCCCATTGCCATCTTGTGTGAAGGCAGACAACAAAGTTCCCCCATAGCTTGCTTTGAGGAACGTACCGTCAACAACAATAACAGGCTTGCAGTGCCTCCATCCATTTATCGATGCACTGATAGCCATGAACAAGAAGAGGAACGTGCCATCCTCCTTTCTTACTATTTCAGTGATCGATCCGGGATTCGTTTTCTCCAACATGTACAAGTAAGCCGGTAGTTTCTGATAAGACTCATCCGGCTTTCCCTTTATTACCTCCAACGCTTTTTCTTTCGATCTCCACGCCTTTTTTGTAGTCGAGACTTATTTCATGCTCGTCTTTCATGTCTCTAATTATGTCTGTTGGCGTGTAGACTGTTTTGATGTTGTTGAGGTACTTTGATTTGATAAGGTCCCCAACTATTTTTGCCGTGGCGTGCCTATTGTCGCTCATCCTCTTATCGAGCGTACATGTGTGTGTTCTTTCGTGCTCTCTTACTATAAATGTTTTTGTACCTGATGTGGAAGATGCTTTCAAATGCCAATTGCAATTTTCATCGATACAGTTTACGTAGTATTTCTGCTTGCATGACCTCTTCACCTTATATTGGAAATGATTTTTCAACGCATAACAAATGAGCTGTTTGATCAATTCCTCCTTGGTGTTGTAGATATCTCCCTTTTGGAATTCTTCTTCAGCATTTGTAGTTTCTTGAATTTCCATCGTGTCTTCTTCTCCAACCACATTTCTGCTAATGAGGTTTGCATAGTCGATGTAGTCAATCGCGTTTTGGCCCATGTTTTCCTTCAGTGAGCTCTCTATAGACATGTTGTTGGTTCCTTCTGTTACATTTTGATGTGTTGTTATTTCCAAGCTCGGTTCGTTTCTTACTATATCTATGCACAAAGGGAACTTCATCCAGTCCGTTTCTTTGCTTTTCACTTCCAGGTAGAATTTGAGATTGTAATCACTTTCTATTTTCAATGGTGGCAGAGTCTCTGTCAATTTGTATCTAATCTGCATAGCTTCTATATCTTTTTTGTATTGAATTTGTTGTTCTAAGATTCCCCTTAGTGCGCTGAATGTGTTGTCCATTGGAATGAGTATTCCTGTTATCTCAAAGTTCCTATACTCTCCATTTTCTCCCCATTGTCCATTGTGGTATACTACAGCTGGGATTTGCTCCATTCAACTGTGGATTTCAATGAATAGTTGGCTAAGTGAAACATAAAAAGAAACATAAATGAATCATGAATGAAACAATGTTTATGTACGTCAAGAAGCAATGTGTTGTATTAGGCGAATGAAACAATTGTGAAACATAAAAGAAACATATATGAAACATGAAAGAAATATATGTGAAACAACCACGTAATGTACTGCATTCAGTGTTTTCCAGATTGACACGTTTTATTCGTAGATAATCACAAGAAGAAATTCTTGTAGAATTTTGGATCATAATTCGAACAAAATAAGCATTTTGAATCTCACAACTGCTAGGTTTTTGGATTTGCATGCAAAATTACTGGTTCAATTCAATGTCAATCTCAGTCAATACACATTGAATCCTAAATTTCAATCTGTAAAATCATGAAATATATTCAAACAAGGTATTCTCAGAACAAGATAAACAGATCGCGTTTTGTTACCTGTTTTGTTCTTCTTCTTCCTCTTGATTTTGAGCTTGAATTGTGATCTCTAACAGTCCAGTTTTTTTCCTCGATTTGTTTTCCTCGTATCTGTGCGTTCCCTCTATTTTTGGTTAATATTTGGGATGAGAGGATCGTATTTTTTATCAGAATCTTGATGTGATCAGAAGCGTGATTTTTGGAGGGAAATGTTGCAATTCACCGAAGATGCTGAAGATTGGGTACTTTTGTCCGGAATTTGTTTGAGGTGGTTATTTTTGGGAACAATTGGGCCAAATCGAGTATATTTGTGAAACTACTGGGCCGGGTGGACATTGTGCAGGTATTGGGCATCCAAAATCGGACATTTATGTCCTTTTCCCTAAATATCCTTCTCAAAATCAGTTCAAATCCATTTATAAGGTTGACATATCGCTCATAAAAGTAGATACGAAAATGGATCATATGCGAATCAATTCGGATCAGATCCACCAATCATCGGCCACACACTTGGGCTGCCTTATAAAAATAAAAAAAATTAGTCCATTAATATTTTTTCGAACTAACAAAAGTCTAACCAAGGAAATGGACTCTTGGCACATTGTAGACCCAGACAAATTGTGCGGGCCGACTCTTTGTTAAACTTTCAGATTTATTTTTTCTTTTTTTTAATTTTGAAACTTGGTGAAGGGGGATTTTCTTTTTTCTTTTTTCTTTTCGATGAAAAAGTATTGAATGGATGAAATATAAATTCTTACAAATAAATTCCTCTTTTTTAGTAAAGCAATCGAATTTACCATAACATTCGAATACTTATATATAGTAAGAAACACGTGCGTCGCACGTGATCCACATGACTTTAGTAAAATAATTTTGGGAAAATTTCATAATAGGATCCAAATTTAAGAAAATCTATCATTTCAAGCCCCACAATTTCAACCTTCTCATATCAAGACCCAATTTTTATTTTTTTCTCAAGTTGGGCTCTCCCTCAAATTTTGGGTTCTCACTTCAAGACCCAAAATTTCAACCTTCTCAAATCAAGATCCAATTTTTATTATTTTCTCAAATCAGGCCCTCCCCCAAATTTTGAGCTCTTAATTCAGGTTTTAAAATTTAACAAAAAGATAAATATTAATATAATCTATCACACCAGCCACAAAAATTAATTTTCTTTCTCTTTTCATTTTTTTGCTCATTTTTGTTTCCTAATCGATACTTGTTTTAAACCGTAAAATTCAATCATAATTTTAATATCTTATTTTTTTAGTAACTAAAAAATATTTTACTACTTCTTTTCCATTCATAATTTGGTATATCTTATTTTTTTTAGTAACCGATAAATATTTTATGGTTGTTATCATCTTGTTAGCTACATACATTTATATTTATAGATCTTGGTTTCTACACTTTAGACAAAATTGATAATAAGTATGGATCATGTAAAAAAAAATGAGCAAAAAAACGAAAAGAGGAAGAAAAATAATTTTTGTAGTTGACGTGATAGATTACACTAATATTTCTTTTTTTGTTAAATTCTAAAACTTGAAGGAGAACCCAAAATTTGGGGGAGAGTCATGTTTGAGAAAAAAATAAAAATTGAGTCTTGATTTGAGAAGGCTGAAATTTTGGGTCTTGAAGTGAGAACCCAAAATTTCAGGGAGAGTCCAATTTGAGAAAAAAATAAAAATTGGATCTTGATTTGAGAAGATTGAAATTTTAGGTCTTAAAATGATAGATTTTATTAAATTTGGATCCTATTATAAAATTCACCCAAATAATTTTATTATTTAATAATTTATTGATTAATATTAAAATATTAAAAAGTGAAATAAATATTAATTAAATTTATATATTACACAATATTAATATATATTTTACTTTACTTTAATTATAGATCAATATGAATTGTAAAATAATCAGTTTAAATAACTCAATCCTACAAAAAATTTACAATTAGTATAACAACGAAATAAGTTTTATATTAGCTTATAATCACATTTATCGGTCTTTTATTTCATTGTTATAGCTACAAAAGTCTTTTCTCTTACATGATTTTCGAATTATTTTAGCATTGGATGCATTTTACATAATCACATAAATAATTTAGCTTATAAATCATAAACTAATGATTAGTAAATCACATGAAAGTTATCACAGTAATAAAAAAAATAATTAATTAAATATTATACCAAATTCATCATAATATCATCATTTTATTTGTTATTGTTATTCAATTAAATTAAAATAAAATAAAATAAAGGTTAGTCAAATTCTTATATTTCATGTGCTTACTTCTTTTATTCTATCTCAGTTCTTCGATTAAAGAAATTTAAAAAAATTACCATATAATATATATGTAAAAAAATCATATATTATTTTAGTTCTAGTAATAAAGTCAATATTTTATTATTAACACTTTTTTTTATCGGTATTTTTATTATTAACACTTAAACTTAAAGTTTGTAGTCCTTCTATTTCGAGTATCTTAAAAATAATAAACATTAACCTAATATATAAAAAAATTAATCCATTATTTTCATCGGGAGGGAGTCAGGTATTAAATAAAACTATGAAGAAGTGATAAGTCGAAAGTATTGAAACTCTATTCAATTGCGCACAAAATATTTTTATTTAATAAATAATAAAACCAAATACATTCTTATGAAAGAAAAAATAAGTTAACAATTTTCACATGTCAATCTTCAATAATTAAATATAATATTAATTAACTTTTATGTTTGAATTTCTTTTTACATTCACTTATGTTTTTAAAAGTTATACATAATAAACTAAAAACTAATATAGCTTTTTAAATTTCATAAAGTTTTAGAAAGATACGTTATACTATTAGAGTTTGTACTTAGAATAGATTTTTTGGCTATTTTAGTTATATTAATATTTACATAGTTGTAAATTTTGTGAGTAGTATAGTTATGAAAATTGCAATTATTCTTAATATATTGAACTAATCTATATTTGTTTGAAGAGACTGTAAAGTTAAAATCGATCTCAATTAATTTTTTTTATAAAATTATATTATTTGTTGTAAAATATAATTATCAATCCATTTTTAGTGCCATTATTGAGAAAATGGTATATAGTACTTTAATCTTATTTAAAATTTTGATTGAATTTTTGATCAAATAAGAAAAAATAGTTGCCAAAAATTTAGATATCAAGTGTTAAACCCCCCCTCCCCCTTAACTATTATCTTCTGCCTCCTTATGCCCGGAATAATTCATATTACGTGGCACTAAACATGGTCACTTCACTCCAATTTATTATTATATATAGTTTAACACAATAAATTTGATACATAAATATTATTTTGAATATTTTGATTATTATATTGGTACCTAAATTAACATGTAATTTAAGAAATATTAATCTTTGACATAAATATCAAACTATTTCATATTAAATAAGTTTAGTTTATTTATTTATTTATTTATTTTTTACAATTTCATATACATACAGTGGCTTTCCATTTCTGATTCTTGTTTTCAAGTTTTTCATAATATTTGATTTGGTAAAAAATAGAATAATTTGTACCCAATTTTATAATAATTGTCTTTGTGCTTGAATATTTATAAGTCATGAAGGTGTGCTTTTAAAATGAACTGAGATTTTATCAAAAATATCAAATTATACATATTATATGAAAGCCATTTAATTTTTCTTTAGAATTCCCAGCTATGACCCACATATTTTTTTAACTATTTACTTTTATTCTTTCAAATCTTTATAATATGTTTTATTTGGTTTAATCCTAAACTATCTATATGTGTGAGATTAACCTCCAAAATTATTTAGATCAATCTCAACTCATTAATGTCAAGTATAACCATTTATTTTTAATATTTTTTATTCTTAGTTTCACTCTTATTTGTTGTAATTATATAATTTACTTAGTTTTTATGAATGTTATGTTTATATTTGAACTAATAAATAGTTTGTAATATATAAGTACTTTCTCAGTAGTCAAATTGTTACATATTTTATTTATTTTTTCTTTTGCATACCAGATATGATCTTTTAGACCAATCCAATTTTAGCTCATGTTTCACTCTTTCACGTCATTTTATTAAAATTTAATTCTTTTGGTATACGTTTTTACTATAAATATGTATCATACTGATATTTTCAACTTATAATTTTTAAGGGTGTAATTTTCAAACGACATTCAAGTTTTATCACATAGGATATAAAATAATCATAATATTGAAATCATAATATATTAAAAAATAATAAATTAGAAACTAAAGTTTATAATGTTATATATAGAAAATTATGTAAAAGTCATATTAACACTTATTTAGTTAAAATTGAAAAAGTAACGTTTTTGTCGCGATAAATTTGTTTTAGTTCTTGTTCGCTTTTTTTCTTCATGTTAATCTTATTCTTTTGTTTTTGTACTTTTTATTTTACTAATATGGCTAATTAAAATAAAATATACATGAAATTGCAATAAAACTAAAATATGAAACTCTCTTGTTTTTAATATTATTTCTTTAATAACCATCAATAAATTAATTTTTAAATTGCATATTACTAATTGAGGGAGAATTTTTCGACCATAAAGAAATTATGTATTTTCTCTACTTTTTATTTAGCATCAAAACCACTTAAAATATTTTTTATTTTATTTTTTCTTATCGTGTATATTGTAATTTGATCTTTTTCTTATAAATTATAATATACATATTTAATTATTGAAAAATTTAAAAGTAAGAAATATACAATTTTGCATCATACTAAAAGTTAAATAGTTAAAATTTTCTTTTATAATGACTTGTGTATATGTTTAGAATATATAGTTGAAGATTTTAAAACCTAGTTTAAATTTGAAATTGATATTATAAGAAATTTAAAGTATTCTTAGTGTTATGATTAAAAATATACATTTTCAGATTCTGAAATCTTTTTTGACTATAATGAACATCTCTCATATAATTAAACAAAAAAAATCAAATAAATAACAAAACTATAGAAAAACATAAATTCTTAATTTTTACATAGTGTTGAACTTTATAATGTTAAAATTTGCTCATGTGAAGTCCTTATATAAGCTTATGGCATATGGTTAGAAAGCTCTCGAAATCTAGTTTAATATGAAGCTAATATTATTTGAAAATTCAAAATATTTTAAAAGTTATATTTGAAAGAATAAATACTTTTAAAATGTAGAATATAAAAGGTCACATTGTCTTAGAATTGAACAAATACAAGCTAAATAAATATCAAATTACTTAGTTGTCCTAAAGTTTTATTATGTCTAAAGGATATTTTTGTTCAATCAAAAGTTGCAAGAAACATTCACACTTTTAATATAGTATAGATAGATAGATATTGATTTGGATATCAACTAAACGCGAGTTAACTTATGATTCATAATTTAATTTTGAGTTAACTTATTGTGCATTAATTACTTGTTTTAGTACAATAGGGGATAATAGTCATACACTCTCACATGGGATCCCAATCGCTCTGATATTATAAATTTGTATCGTTGAAGCACAATGTTGTTCTCATTTTCCCATTAATTAATTGAAATCTACTTTTACATTTTTAAACAAAATAAAATTTTCTTCATACAAAGAGTGAGTCTCTTATGAGACGGTCTCGTGGATCTGAATCCATAAGATAGATCCTCAATACCCATATCCAAATCCATGCCTAACTCTACCCAACCCCTTCCCCTCCAAAAAGACGACAATATGCTCCCAAAAAAAAAATGCTCTCACTCTCTTTCTCCCTCCCCTTCCTTTTCTCACCAGTAGAAACAGCTCCAGCTCAACCAACAGCCGACATATAACCAACTAACATGAAAAAGAAAGATAAAGAGGCAGCACAATTTTCATAGGACATACATACATAACATATTGCTTCTTTAGACTAGATAGAGGGAGGAACTGGCAATGTAGGTATGCCTACAAAACATGCATTCAGAAATCTGAATCTTAGACAGAGAGCTTACACACTTCTTGTTTTTTTTCCCTAGGTTTATATATATGTGTGTGTGTTAAAAACGATGAGAAATTTTGTAGAGAGATAAGTTGGGAAACATGAGAAGATGCAGAAGACTTTAAGAATTAGGTTATGGAATTTGAAGAAAATCTAAACATTTTCAAAGGCAACTAATACTTTTAACGTAAAAACAAATACTTTTTAGTGGAACTACTGATACTTTAGGGAAAAAATAGCATTTTTAAGGAATTACTCAATCAATTATGTTATTTTGAAATATACTTTTTAGTAAAGCAATTTTTTTAATAAAAATGATATTTAAACAATTAAAATAATAGTTTTGAATTAATCCTATAATTTTTGAATTTGTAATTTTATTCTTATGACAATTTTGTCCCTTAGAGAAAATAATAGTTTAAATCCTAAAATTTTTAGGATTTGATAATTTTATTTTATATGTTTTAGTTGTGGTAATTTCAATCCTATTAGTCAAAAAATCTAATTTTGCCAAATTTGTACGTACACGGATTTTGATCCAGATTCGTAATTCCAAATTTTTTCTCTCATTAGGCAGTACTAGTTTTTTACCCGTGCGATGCACGGGAGTATTTTCGGGATGTGGTGTTACTATATAAATCTTATATTAATTAAATAAATATTATGTATATAAAATGTAACAGAACGAAAACTTCAAATAACAAAATTACAAAGATATGAAATTACAATTACAAATTTTGAAAAACTTCTTTGTATACAACATTAGTTGTTTGTTTATTGTTTGACGCATCGTCACCGCAAACTAATATTTTCAGTCTCTTTCGATTGGTAACTCGAGAAACTGCAACATATAATTGCCCATGACTGAAAACCGGGTTCTTTAGGTATTGACCGACATTAGAGAGAGATTGTCCTTGTCTTTTGTTTATCGTCATGGTATATGACACGATCAAAAGAAATTGCCTTCTCTGGAACTTGAAGGGAATCCTGAGGTCAGAAGAAGAAAGAGTCATTCACGGAATCAACACTTTATGACCTGCATTGGCTCCGGTGAGAATCTTGGATTCAAGCACATGTTTACCAAGCCTTGTAATCACCAATCTTGTACCATTACACAAACTAATTGAATGGTCTATATTTCTCAGTAGCATAACAGGAGTCCCAACCTTCAAATGAACTTTATGATTAGGAACTCCAAACATCTTATCCCATTTAAGCACTGGTGAGTGCGGATCATGTAAGAAATCAATATTTGCCTCCGATTTGCAAGTGCTATTAGAACTCAAATAAGTATGACCTCCTGATGTGTTCAATGAGGTCCTATATTGATTTATCGATTCAACCACATTGAGAGTAGGTGCCTAAATAGCTCTTTCCTTAAGATATGTTGGATCCTCGATTACATCTTTAAACATTGGATAAGTGCTTTCAATGATGGTAGAAATCGGATCATCGGTTGCTTCGAGCGAAATATCTTCAGGGATGTCAATAGTGGCAGAACCATCATTTTCTCCTCCAAGTGTTCCATCTCCGATATTTGCAATCCATTAAAAAAATTAACCAAATCTAAATAATCATTGCTTTCACCTAGACTTTGAAGCCGCATGTTCTTAGTTAGTCGAAGAACAGTACAATGTCTCCACAAATGCGAAGAATTTATCGTGGCATTGACGATATCTTGCCAACTTTCCTTGGGTACGACTGGCAATATCTGTTGGAAATCTCCACCAAACACGACTGTTTTGCCTCCAAATGGGATGTGTTGACTTCTTGGTTTGACTGTCTCCATAATGTCTTTTATAGTTATGTCCACTGCCTCAAAGCAATGCTTGTGCATCGTTGGAGCTTCATCCCGACATTATGGCATCTATTGACAAGTGGGTGCCAACTTTGATTTCACAAACTTGATCATTCATGTGGATTTATTGGAATAACAAATCTAGAATGTGCGATCCTCCCACCGGCAAGAGAAGAGAAGTTATTTCGCTCGACGCCACTTTAAGTATAATTTATCTTTTAGATCTCAACCCCGAAGATAATGCCCTCCACAAATAGATTTTACCCGTACTTACGTATCCATATACAAAGAAAATACGACCTTCCTCCGATTGAACAACACCCATGATTGAGAATACATGTGGCGTAGCTCATCGATGAAGTTTGAAATAAGATCTTTGTGCTCTGCGGCTAATGCCTTATGATCATATCGTGAACTCGTCAGTAAACCAACTGTTTTTGGCATTTGAATTCAATATTATCAACGTTTGGAAATGGCATTGTACAAAACTCACATAGACTCCTCCCCGACTTTGCAACGATTTTTCAATTTTCGAGGGAAAGTTTCTTAATTTCATTCTCACTTAGAACCAGATCTATCAAAAAAGAAAGAACATATAAACCATTAAAAATAATTTAAATCTTATTATTATAACCAAAAAAATGAAGAAAAAATATAAATAGATTATACAAATTAGACAATTAATATAAAGTATAATATATAATTTGTAATGTTATACCTTGATGTTGAAAAAGAATTCACCGTCTATATACAATATTGTCCGAAAGGAGTTCTCAATGTTTGTCCCATACTTCTTCAGGTCTGCTCAAAGAATCTGATGACAATAATGATGCAAACAAACTCCGGAGTGTCTCTGCAGATGCCCAGTGACTCGCTTCAATGATGCCATCAATATACTATTTATCGTCTTCTAACAAACCCAGAGCATAGCAGGCCTCGCTGTAAGTCCAAGCGGCTACGATAATCTAGAGGGGGTTGAATAGATTATCTCCATCTTTTTGATTATGCCCTCTTTTTCAAACAAAACAAGTCAAGACAATAATAAAGGTGCGGAATATAAACAACACGCGTCGATTTATAGAGCTTCACCCCACCTAGGGACTACGTGCTCTACCACCCCAAAGATATCAGGGATGGGTTTCAAAAAAGAAAAAGAATTTTATTAATTACCAAAATTAATACAAATTCAACTCACAATACCTTGAAGAGCACCATACTCTTCTTCAACACCACCTTTGGAGATTACCACAATCTCCCTTTGAAGATTACCACAATCTTCCTTCAACGACACCTTTGAAGATCACCACAATCTTCAATCTTGAAGAATACCAAATTCTTCAACACCTCAAGAGCACCACACTCTTGAAACACCTATTACCAAGATCACCCAAGTGTATTCTTTCCACAAGAATACTCACAAGGATGTCTTGTGTTGAATGATGACCAAAATCAAGATTACAACTAAATAATGAATAATACAATTTGAGTGCAAGTGTAATCAAGAAAGAAAGCCTAGACCTCAAGATGTGAAAATGTTAAGCTAGGCAAATTACAACAAGAATGATAACAATGAATAGCTAAAGACGTTGCTTGAATGTATCTTGTTGTGTTGTATCTCAAGTGTTGTGTTGGTTGCTCCAAAACTTCCTCTATTTATAAGAGATGATTGATCAAACATAGGCTCCTCTTGGGGATTGAAAATCTACGAGAAAAATACAATTAAAATCAAGAATATAGCTGTTAGAAATCAATCCCACAATTTAAGGAAAGTTTGTCACCGCACAATGGTTAGAATTTTTCTTTTGTCAAACTTGAGGCGACGATCGCGACCGATAAGAGAAAAGGAAGAACACAAAAAAATACAAGGGGCGTACCGGCCTAGGGGTCTTGACCGGTCGACCCCTACAAGGACCGGTCCCCACTTGATGCAAAAACAAGGAGCCGTTGTCTATTTCTAAACCAATGCCAGTGCATCGGTCGACGGGGATGTCGACGGCCGACGCCACCGGTCGACACCCTGGTCGACCTGGTCAAAAATTCCTTCGTCTCATTTTTGTTCCAAAATTCATCTTCAGGTTGCCCTATAGGACGGCTAGGTTGACCTCGAGGCAGAAATGTTGTCAATTTTTATCGAAAATATACCTCAAGAAATACTCAGAAAATTTAGTAAAAATATTTTAAACCGATCGGGAGTATTTAGACAACATTTAGGAACCTTGTTTTGATGTAAAAACATATTAACATAAAATCATTAAAAGTGTTGTCCAATTTTATCTAAAATAAAACTTGAAGAAATACTCCGAATAAATAGTAAAAACATTTTAAATCATTTAGGAGTATTTGGACAACAATTAAAAACATTGTTTTGGTGTAAAATAAAATCATCAAAATTAAGATAAAAACATGTATCAAACAATCTCCCCTTTTTGATGATTACAAACCAAAACAATTTTTAGAAATATTAGGAGGACAACTTTTAAAACGATTTTCGGTAAAAACATCTAAGTTTAGAAGCGACTAAAATTTCCAAAATATATAAGCAACCAAATAAGGAGTGAATATATTCAAGAAAAAGCACAAGCTCCCCTATCAACAAGCACATCAAGAGTAATGTTCAAATAATCAACACAAGCTAAAAGCTTAGCTTTAACATATTGTACTTAAGTACAAGAGCTTATAAGCTTTGTCAATAAAACACCATTAGACAAGTAAATAAGTTCATCATACAATAATTTGACTAAGTATAGTACACAACTTGTG